>JAMJFZ010004059.1:11110000-11520304 GCA_026225945.1 Cricetomys ansorgei | reverse complement strand
TAAATGATGCAACACTGAAAACCTGGCATCTGGAGAGGTTTTTCTTTCCCAGTGACTCGCTCTATAAATGACTCAACAAGGTGTAAACCATTCTTAGGGCTTGGGTGCTATTTGGTGAAATAAGATGCTTATGAAAGCATTCTCTCCCCAAGTTAGGTAGTACCTTCATTAAAATTTTCTTTCATATATACATGTGTGTGTGGTGTGTGTGTGTGTGTGTGTGTTTATATATGTGGCTGTGGTGTGTGTGTGTGTGTTTATATATATATGTGTGTGTGTGTGTTTGTGTGGTGTGTATATATATAATATATATATATATATATATATATATATAACATTCATACATACATTTATGTTATGAAGTTTCCAGAAAAGTAGGTTTCCATATGGCTTTTCAAAAATATTTGTAGCTTAATACCAGTTCTACAATGATGAGCTACTGGAGGAAATAAAATCACTTGTCAACATGTTCCTTTTTATTCATGTTTTTCTAATTTTTTTGCTTTTACTTGTACATTCAGTATTATTTCCTTTAAGAAATATACAGATTTCTGAAATATAGAAAGGAACTAATTTTGACTGCTTCTACAGAAAAACATAACTTGTAAAAGTAAAAGGCCATTATCAGAATTTTTAAAAGGCCTTCAGTGCTGTTATCCCTACTTGAGATGTATGGATAACCATGCTTATTTTAGCAATATCTAAGTCATGGGAGTGAGCCTACGTGATTGTCAACAAATAAAAGGATCCAGAAAATGTAATATATACACATTGTGCAGTACCTTGAATACATGAAATCAGATTATTTTCATAAAAAGGATGGTACTGGAGTTCAGCATGCAAAAATAAACAAGAATCCAAAGGCAGTGGCTGGATTTTCTCTCCTGTGACCAAAGAAATAAAGAAGTAATGTGTTAGTAGAGAAGAGAGATATGACATAATTCTAAAAAAATTCTGTAAGCTATAAATGAGTGAATATTTAAAGAAAACTCACTCAGTTGTGAAGAATGAAAGAGGAGCACTTCTACATTAATGTTATTAACTGATTGAACCCAGAGAAAGCATTTATGTCATTTTGTTTAAATTACTGTTTACTTTTGATTCAGCAATTCCATTATAAGGAATTCATCCCAATGGTGTTAACATCATTTTAACAATTGAGAAGTTTATGGTTTTTGAAAATACACCATAAAATATTCATACACAATTTTAGATGTTAGTATTGTTCTAATTATTATAATTGGAAATTGTTAGCCAACTTAACCAACCTCTAAGAGAATGGCAAAGTTAAGTTAAGGCTCAGCCTTACAAAGAATTATGCAACTGTATTCATGTTTGAAATCCTTCCATGTTTGGACATGGTCCTGGGATTGAAAATGTTCTGTTAAGCGAACAAGCCAAGAGGAATCAGGGTATTTGTAGAATAACACATTGATCTTAGAGTAGGTTGGTATGAAACAGGTTATCTTCTACCATCTATTTTATCATTTTTCATATACTCTTGAAATGTTTTGTCTGATTTTAAACCCAGGACTGTGTAACTGAATTTTCAGAAAAAAATGGGTATGTGTTAGACAATCAAATATTAATCATTAATAAAATTTCCTGAAGCATATTAAACGAGGTAAAAGTTTGTGTGTGAATGTTTATTTTTAAAAACAGCACTCTGCATCATACAATCTGTCAATCCCTTAGGAAATGATACTGTTAGGTCTAGTTACCCTGAGAATTATTTGTTCTTATTAAATGTTTTCCTATAGGAAACAGGGACATAAAGTCTTCATTATTTCAGAGATGGTGAATTCCCACATTATGGTTTACGTCACATTTAGCAAGGCTTAAAATGCTTTAAATACATGAACTGTAATGCTATAGAAATACAATTCCACATACCTTCCTACCATGCATTAAATTAGTCAGAAATAGTATCTCTAAGGCAACATGTAAAGAAGCAAATCTGTCATACATTTTAGGACAGAATGAGGAAGAAGAAATGGATCATCCACACTCTTTTTCCACCAGGATAATGACTGACATACAGATCTGGTAGCATTTACAGGTTCAACTCAAGAAATCTGTTAAGTTAATAAAGGGTTAGTGTTTTAATATCTTCTTATGCTGACTACTAGAGAGATAATTGTGAGCGATTACGAAAAATGTTTTAGCATTAGAAAATCTTTCAATTGTATGTGATAGTCATAAGATCCACAACAACTGCATGCAACTCCATTTCTTGGCCTGAGGGTCATATAATCCATACTGTGATTTCTGGGTTTTCCCTTATAGTGCATGTTATGAAGATATATGGTGTATGTAATTGTTAAAGCAGAGAAAATTGATAATTTTATATACGGAAATTTAACGTAAGTACAAAATCATAAAATATTTATATCCATGTTACCAATGAGAAGATTTGCATAAGTGAGACTTTTTTGTGATATATTGGTTTAGAAAATCTGTGTGTCCAAAGAAATTTATGACCAAGGTACTGTACCTTACAGTTGTTTATGGTCCTATTAGAGATGAATAAACATGATAATACTGAGTATTTTTTCCAAAGCTTGAGTGATACGTTAGGTTTGCTTTGTCCCAGGCAGCTTCATCTACCTATAATATCCTATCTCAGATCTTCAGTTCCTTTATGAACCATTAAAATATCCAAATGCTCATGTATATCCTTAGTTCCTATAAATAACAAAACAAGGAACATTGATTTTTCAATTATACTTTGGTCCTTCAGATGATTATTTTTTGCATTTTTCCTGTTTTCTAAAGAGTAATTCGTACTTCAGGAGTTGGAAATACTTTTATTTAACATTCACAATGCAGAACATATGATCTTGTATATTTTCTGTTTTAGTGGTTTAAATGATTATGTTATGGTTGCTTAAAGATAAAATAAGCAAATAGTTTTTGCTAGAGATGTCACTAATTCTTTATTTAATGAATGTTCTATGAATTGACTTTTAATAATAATTTGAATAAAATCTTGCAGGACAGCTTTTATGAAATAGAATAATTCTAAAATTGTGACTTCTGAAAACAGCCTGCTTTGACCTGTGCTTTCACAAGCCATAGTGTCACACTTAGTATTACTCATAGCATGCCTTTATGTGAATCCCTGACTTAGGAGTTACTATAGCTGGTAGGAACATCATCATGTACTATACCCATTGTATCACTCAAGCAGCAACTTATTCACGAGAATTAATTGAGAAATTTTCAAATGCCACACATTGTAACAGTTTATTGAAATAAATTTCTGGAAAGACAGTCTCTTAATTTCACATAATCGTATTTCACATACTTGACATGCCTGCTGTAAATGGACCAAGGGGACTCACTCAACTCTTTGTTACATAAGATTCTGAGTCTTATATTTTACTGGCTAGACTATGTCATATTGACATAAGCCATGTTTATTTGTGAAGAGGGATCCTCAATTGAAAATATCTCTCCATCAAACTGACTTGTGGACAAGCCTGTGTTGCATTTCTTGAGGAATGGTCAATAAGGACAAGCGGTCCTAAGAGCAGTCTAAGAAAGGTAGGAGGAGCAAGTTAGTAAACAGCACTTCCCCACGGCCTCTGCATCAGTTCCTGCATCCCGTTTCCTTCCCTGCATTTTTGGCCTCCCTCATGATGGACTTATAAGCAAGAACGTGAAGAAAACCCTTTGAAGCCTTTCCTCTCCATGTTATTTTTTTCATGGTGTTTTTTGCAACAATAGAAAACTTAATTAAGACACTAATGAGATGAAAGATATGTTCCGAACTCTAAATTCATTCATTGTTTTTGCATGGTTTAAACTGAAGAATAAACTTACTATCATAAAAGGAAACAAGCATTCTGGTTTTTTTTCTTATGTATGATGTATAATATTAGTTGTTTTGGGGTTTCTCCTTTACATTTTTTATTTTATTTTCTGTAGACTGGATAGGACAAAAGAGAAATGAAGAACCAATCTGAGGAGATCGTGTTCATTTTGCTTGGACTGACAGATGACCCTCAGCTACAAATTCTGATTTTCCTGTTTATGTTTTGCAATTACATCTTGAGCCTGATGGGGAACTCAGTGATCATCCTCCTCACCCTGCTGGATCTCCGCCTCAAGACTCCAATGTACTTCTTCCTCCGGAATTTCTCCTTCTTAGAAATTGCTTTCACTTCTGCCTGCATCCCCAGGTTCCTGATGAGCATTATCACTGGAGACAAAAACATTTCCTACAATGCTTGTGCAGCTCAACTCTTCTTCTTCTTCCTATTACTAATCACAGAGTTTTACCTCCTGGCTGCCATGTCCTATGACCGCTATGTCGCCATCTGCAGACCACTGCACTACCCCATCATCATGAACAGCAGAGTGTGCCACCTACTGGTCCTCAGCTCCTGGGTAACTGGGTTCTTAGTCATCTTCCCTCCTTTGATCTTGGGACTCAAACTGGATTTCTGTGCTTCCAAAACAATAGATCACTTCCTATGTGACACCTCTCCTGTCCTGCAGCTGTCCTGCACAGACACACGTTTTATAGAATGGATGGCTTTTGCCTTAGCTGTGATGACACTCGTCATCACCTTGATCTTAGTGATCCTCTCCTACACTCTGATCATCAAAACCATCCTCAAGTTCCCTTCAGCGCAGCAACGGAGAAAGGCCTTTTCCACCTGCTCCTCACACATGGTTGTAGTCTCCATTACCTATGGGAGCTGTATCTTCATGTACATGAAAACATCAGCCAAGGAAAGGGTGACTTTGAATAAAAGTGTGGCTGTGCTCAACACTTCTGTGGCCCCTTTGCTAAACCCGTTCATTTACACCCTAAGGAACCAGCAGGTGAAGGAAGCTTTCAAACATGTGCTGCACAGATTGTGTTCTTCTCACAACAGTGAATCAATACTTAGGCACAAATAGTATTCTACTAGAACATGACTGAAAAAGGGGAAATACGATTTCCATGCATGACAGTAATGCTTTCAGGGCTCACGTTCTCCATTATGCTTTCTTCTCCTGCCTCCTTTCAGTCATTTCTCTGATATCTCCTACATCTGTTTGAAATTAAATCAAATAACTACAGGTTATTTTTCAGCCACTAATGAGAGTGTTATCTCTTCTGGAATTTCATATTAAAGAAATATCCCTACTTTGCATTTTATATCTGTATTTTTCTTGTTCAACATGAAATTTTGAGGATTTTCTCCGCTATACTTGCTGATTTGATGTAGCAGCCTGTTTGTTGTACCATTCTAAAAAAACCACTATGAGAGGCTGTACAGGTAGACAAAGAGTTAAAAATAATTGTTGCTCTTGCAGAAGACCTGGGCTTGGCACCCAGCACAGGCTGGCTCATAATCATCCAATGCCTTCTTCTGCCCTTTGTAGGCACTACATGCACATGGAATACAAAAACACATGCAGGCAAAATACTCATATTAATAATTTTATAAAAATAGTTTTTTTGAAAACCACTATGTATAATATTAGCTCATCCCTCTTTATGCAAAGAAGAACAGATATATTACACTCGCACTTCTAAGCATTGCATGGAAATCCTCTTACTGACCAACAACAAATTAGAAACTATAGAAACAAATGGCTTCCTAGATTCTTCTCTCCTTAGGGCAGTCGTCAGATGTCGTGCTGATGTGCAATCATACCGTTAATTCAGAGTTCTTGAAAATCACTTAAAAATTATGTGTCATACTTCTGTCAGTGTCTTCACTCAGTGGATGATGTCAGAGTTGGGAATAGGTTTGGAGAATGGGACATAATCTGCATCCTCTTTTCCTTTTTCTTCCATTTAAAACAACCTGGCAACTATGAATGCTAAATCCATAAGATTCATTCATTTTAATTCAAACATCTCTGATGTATTGATTAAGAAAAATGCTTAAAAGGAAGATTTTAGAAAGAATAATAAACTTAGAAAATATATGGTGTTATATAATAGAGAATAGCTTTTCATTTTACTGAGATCTATCTCTCCCAAGAGAGAACTAAGGCCTACATTTGAGTTCTGGGGGAAATATTTCTAATAAGCAAATCTCAGACCCTGTGAGGAAATCTATTTTTATTTGTTAATCAATTAGTCAACCAGAAATCACTTAAGATTTGCAATATTTACATAGTTGACATAATAGACAGGATCAGGGAAATTAAATCTTTCTAATTTCATTTATTGCAGAATGTGGCCCGTACAAACAGTATAACCCTGCAAGTGTACATTTGGATACAAAGTATGTAAGAGTGGGCTGCAGAGATGGCTCAGTGATCAAAGAACGTAGCATAGGACCCTACCTATTTAAAGGAGCCTGGGAGGTTTCATTATAATATAAGGAAATTTTATTTATTTATCTAGTAGATTTTACTGAATTTGTTCTTTATTCATTTTATAAGTGTATAAAGTCCACCTTGATTACTGTAAGCACCCATCTTCTCAAATACTCCTTCCATTTCCTATTACCCCACCACTTTCCTTCTTAAAAGTTCCTCTCTATGTCTCTGTTTCTGTCTTTACTTTCTGCTTTTCTGTCTGCACATGTCTCTCTGTTTCTCTGCCTATATATCTATCTATCTATCTATCATCTATCCATCTACCCATCTATCTATCATCTACCCATCTATCTATCATCTATCCATCTATCTATCTCTCCAGACCATGGTCTTGAACTATCCATTGGACTCTGGAGAACTCTTTAGTAGGAACACAACTAAAAAGATTGACTACTCCTTTCCCAGAACCCATCAGTAGCCAGTAGTTCATGAGTAAGTGGTAGAGCTGCATGAGACTTTCCATGATGCATGATTGACTACTGACAGGCCAAGTCTTGTGTCAGCTCACTGCAGACACCCAGAGATGCTATAAGGTTATGACTGCACTGGCTGTGCAAGCCATGGCCAGCAGACAGCATTTTCTAGCACTTCTCCTTATTTTAACACTATTACAATCTTCCTACTACCTCTTTTGAAATGATTCCTGGACCTTTCAGAGAGATGTATACATGTACTGGTCTGAGCTGAACAATTAAGCATCACTTATTCATCACTTACCCCAGGAGTCTCTGTATTCACTATCTTCTATTGCAAGAAAATATGAGTAAGTCTGGAAGTCACATTTGTCTGTAGATACAAATAAAATTTTTAGAAAGCAGCTTTGCACCATGATAACTAAACGAATTAACATTAGGTTAATCCCTTGAGCATAAGCCCTTCTCAGCCATGCTATCTTTCCTTAAATTGGGTCATAGTATCAAATAAGAATCTATCTTGTAAAATGGGCCTCAAATCCAACCAGACAGCAGTTGGATACACTGATTAACAGCTGTGCCACTACTGTGCCAGTGAGTACCTCGCAGGCTGATTTTATAGTTTATAGATTTCCAAAGCTTTCTATGTCAAGGACATAGATATGCAGAGGAAAGTCAGAACATAAAAGAAAAAGTAGGAAAAATGGATGAGGAGGTGTAGTAGAGAAGGGGATTAAATAAACATAAGGAATGACATGTGTAGAAATTTCCATAACAAACCACATTACTTTGTATATCAACCTAAAATTTGAAGTTACACATTAATATTCAGAACTATCTCTACCTAATAGATGACACATTAAGTCCAATACAATATCAACTCCTAATTGACAGTCTATACACATGAACAAACAATTTCTCTTCAGTATCTATTATTAGAGAACGTAGTTTTTAAACTACATACCATGCGACTGTGTACAGTATAGTATAGGAATCATATGCAGCTCTCCCTAGCCCTAAGCAACTGTTTAAAGGGTAGAACATGAATGGCACTGTTTACTAATACTAAGTATAAAAGTAAAATCATAAGGAAACCTGAAGAGTATTTTCTGTCATAAAATTGTACACCTTGATTAACTGTAACACTGTAAATGTGTGGAATATAAGGAACACATTGTTTCTAACACGGTAAGTAAGGCTTTTCTGAGTCAATACATAGAATAAGGATTTGGTAGAATATAATATTTTGTGCAATTTAATTGGAAGATTGGAAAGAAATGGAAGCAAAGATGTAAGTATAACAAGTATTCCAAATATCCTTATATACTCCTGTGATATTTTTCCATCTCACATCATTATTACTGTAAAAATAAAAGGATAAAAATACACTTTAAAGCATTCTGATTTTTATTTTGTAAACAAAAAGCAAAAAGTACTTGGTTTGTTAAGGCATCTTCATTCACACTGTGCTCTTTGGATTTTACCTGCCCAGGCTCTCCGCCTGTGCCCTTCCTTCACCACTAGCTCCTTTCCACTTTCGTGTCATAATCTCTACTTCCATATACTTTTCAGTCAAAACCTTCTCCCTCCTCTCTTGTGGTATCACTTCTAGTTTCATGGCCAAGAATCACACTACAGCTGTGCACATATACACACACAGAACAGTGAAAATCTAGAATTTACTTAAGAGGAAACATGACATTTTGTCTATCTGAGTGTGAGTAGCCTTGTTTAGTATAAGAATTTCCAGGTCCAATCATTTTATATAAAATTAAAATATGACATCAGAGTCAACAAGAAAATTTGCATACTTCTTCCCTAAAACAGTATATTTTTAGAGACTGGGAAACAGTGTGTGACTATTCAAACTACAGGTGAGGATAATAAATCCTGTTTCAACATCCTATAATTCAAAGGAGCAATGCATACATAAAAATTGTGAGTATTGGTAGAGACTTTATATAAACTCATACATGAGTAATTCATAAACATTTATCTGTAAATACGTTTTCCCTTTCAATAGAGTAAGTATCAATGGCTTTTGCTTTAAAAAGAATGAACAAATAATTGCAATAATTGTAACAGAGCGGAAGCCATTGCATCATTTCACTGGATATTAAATATATGAGTATGTAATATATATATATACATATGTATATGTATATATAATGTGTGTGTCAGTCTGTGTGTGTGTCTGTCTGTCTCTCTGTGTTTCTATGTGTGTGTGTGTGTGTATGTGTGTATTCAAATTCATTGCATTAAAATAAAGCGTTAATTTTACAAATTGTTTGTGAGTAGCACACAGCTGTTTTGAGTTCACTATGACAACAGCATGTCCTATCCAAATATAGAGCCCTGCCACACTCGTCCCCGTTCTATGGGTCCCACAGTTTATCCTTCCCCTTTTCTGCAGTGTTCACTGGGTATCAGTGGATAGTAAGGCGTGAGAGGTGTCTTATTTGGGACCATGCATCCAGCAGCCAGTTATTTCCAGCACGTTGACCCATCCCCCACTGCTGAAAGAAGGTTCTTAAACCAAAGCTGAGAGCTACACTTGTCTATAAACATGAATACTTAGAAGGCAGTATATATGACAGTTTGACAAAATAAAAATCACAGCATATTCACCAAGAGGAACTGCGACCTCCATCTCCTATTATAGACTTTTGACGAGTTCTACAGTGGAAGGCATGTGTTCCCTCCGGTAGAGAGGGTCTTAACTCAAATATGGCGGCATGGGTACCCCCAGAACATTCCTGTCACTATTGACCTGGTAAGCACATACTTTCTGGTAGTTCGGTGTCATATCACAAAGGGTCTATGCCTGAATGTGACCAGTTTTAACTGCACCCAAAATCCTGCATAGCACTTTCCAGCACTGTGAGGACGATTCTGCATAACCGAAGCTTCCAATGCAGTTTGAGTTGAATATTCTGTATCCTGTATCTGGACTAAGTTAGCAGTTGGGTATTACTTTGTAGTTTTTGTGGGAAACTAAAAGTTGGTATTGTTTTGAGAGTCTCTGGGAGATGTTTGGCCAACAGATCATAGAAGGTGCCTCACATCTGGTACTAGTGTTTTAATTTGAAGTCTATGTTTTAATTGGAAGTTAAAACTGCTTCTTAGAGCAGTGTTAATGCCCCATGCAAAGTACTTCCATTTAGTCTACTTTTTAAAAAATCTTGGTTTAGCTACTTCATAGAAGAGGGGGTTTCTATATGGCTCTAAACATACCGTTAGTTTCATTTGACTCTCCTCCCGGGCCTGCCTTTCCCTTATCCTCATATACCATCCTCCTTTATCTCTAAATTCTTCTACTTTCACGTTACTATATTAAATTACTTATTTTCACTTTCACCAATAGATTTTGTTTAAAACAAAAACATCAGTATGAGAAACCACACTGTGATCACAGAGTTTGTGCTATTGGGTATATCAGACGACCTAGAACTTCAACATGTACTTTTCATCTTTTTATTAATAAGTTACATATTAAGTGTCACGGGAAATGTAACCATCATCATCCTTACATTGCTCGACTCTCACTTAAAGACTCCTATGTACTTCTTCCTCAGGAATTTCTCCTTCTTAGAAATTACATTCACCAATGTTTCCATCCCTAGATTTTTGGGATCAATAATTACTCAAGTCAAGACCATTTCCTATAACAACTGTTTGGCTCAGCTATTTTTCTTCATCTCCATGGGTGTGTCTGAGTTCTTTCTTCTAAGCGCTATGTCTTATGACCGCTATGTTGCCATCTGCAAGCCACTGCACTACACCGTCATCATGAATCAGAGAGTCTGCACCCTTCTTGTCCTCACCTCATGGCTCGCGGGATTTCTGACCATCTTCCCACCACTCATGCTGGTCCTCAAGTTAGATTTCTGTGCTTCTCCTGTGACTACTTCCCCAATTTTGCAACTCTCCTGCTCAGATACAAGGAGTTTAGAGATGATTGGCTTTTACTTTGCCTTCATCACTCTGCTGTTCACACTAGCTCTAGTGATTCTGTCGTACATCTGCATCATCGGCACCATTCTGAGGTTCCCATCTGCCAGTCAGAGGAAAAAGGCTTTCTCCACCTGTTCCTGCCACATGATTGTCATCTCCATGTCTTATGGAAGCTGCATATTTATCTATGTGAAACCTTCTGCAAAAGAAAGGGCATCGTTAACCAAAGCAGTGGCCGTTCTCAACACATCAATTGTTCCCATGTTGAACCCTTTTATTTATACCTTGAGGAGCCAGCAAGTAAAACAAGCTTTCAAAGACTTGGTTTACAAAGTAGTATTTTATAGAAGCAAATGAAAGAATTATTAATATGAAGATATGCCATTGTAAAGATTCAGTAAAAATGAAGTTAAGTTTTTATTATCTTCTATCACAAGTAAGTTGAACAGATAGAAGGAAGTGCAAGGCTTTCAATTTTCCACTCAATTCACTATTCAAAGCTCAACTTTGACTAACTTAACTAAGATAGGTTGAAATTATATTTTGAAATGTGACATGCTTAAAAGAGGCTAGTATGTTTATTGTATTTATTTATATATTTTATAATGATAAAAGCAAAAATATTATCTCTGTATCACTCTTTAAATAACTTATAGGCTAGGTAATTCTGTTTTTTTAATTCTTTATTCATAGGTAATTTAATGATATTTGAGAACTGCTAGCAATATGAATTAGTGAAAATTATTGCATCTCTCTAAAAGTCAATGCTTTATTTCAAAATAAGGATGAAAATGTAACAAGCGTTTATAAGCCTAAATGAGATCAAATATTCAAACTTTTAGTTGCAGAAACAGATAATGCTTTAAATAAATCCCAACTGCTATGAACATACTGTCAAAGGTTGAGGATTTATTGAAATTAAAGGAAGAGGAAACACTCCTGTTCTCAGAGCCTTGGTTTGAACAATATTTAAAGGACAGTTATTTATCCAATTTATCTTCTCAAAAACTCTCCTGAAATTCCTAATTTATTTTTAACAGAAAACTGCAGGTCACAGAAGCTAACTCAACCAAAATCACAAATAATACACAGTTCATTTTAATTTTAATCTATCTCTCTAAGAATAGGGCCAAAAAAAATTTTAATACTAAATTGGACTCATGGTTCCATGAGAAATTAAAAGCTTTGAGATGGTGGTAATACGAATTTAAATTTATTTCATTTTCTTTCTTTGTTTGTACTATTCTATCCTGCTAATGAGCCAAACATGAGATTTTGAGCCACACAGCTTCCCTAAACCCTTATAGATATGAATGTCAGCATTTATTAAATTTAATAATCTCTCTTACACTTGATTTGACTATAAACATTACTATTTATGATGAGAATTAGTCTTGCCCATTATTGTTGATAGTAATTAACATATATCATTCATAATCGAAATAAAACAAATAAATGATTTTGAAAAACAGTGAAAAGTTAATTGAATAAAATAAGTCTTTTGAAAACTCTGTGGGTTCTCCTGGTGAGTCTTTGATTTATTCACGTGAACACGAATCTTTGTCACAACTTAGACCCTTCAATGTGAAGCGTGAGCACTGATTGAATGTATTTTTATATAATGTGAAGCTGAGATATTTTTTGTTTAATAATTATCCTTTTCCCACATGCATGTCCTAAATTTTGAGTTTGAAATAAATCAGATGCGATTGTTCCAATGACCCCTATCTATTCAGATATAATTACAGAGGGGAAGATTTGAATAAATACAGGAAAAGTTTGAAAAACTTGGATATCAAAAGTATTGTGGCTAAAGAGATGGTTCTAGGGTTGAGAACATGTAATAGTCCTGCAATTGACAGGATCAAATCCCAGAACACACATCACATGGCTCACAACCACCTACTTGAGTTCCAGAGAATCTGACACAATCATCTGGCCTCCACAGGTACCTGCATATAAATGGTGCATGCAAACTGATGTGGATACGCACATTCATGAAAGAGAAACAGAGGGGAGAGGGAGGGAGAGGGGGAGAGAAGAAAGGAGGGATGGAGGGTCAGAGGGAGGGAGAAAGAGAGAAGGGAAAGAAAAGAAAAAATAAATCAAAGTTTCTATATCACTAAGAAAAATGTTCATCTAGTGCATAACAAAATACTATTAACAAAAGCAAAGTACACAAACATGCATAGGTACATGTCTGTAAACACAAACACCAGCAATAAAGGAAGGAATTTTCTAAATATTTCTTTCAAAGAAATGTACTTTGACCCTTAAAATCTAATATATTCTTCAGTATAGTGGTTTCTTCTCCATCAGCAGCATGTAAATTGTCCTACATTGTTTATTTGGAGAGTTATTGATATATCCCATTTCTTCTGGTGTCGGTGGGTAAATGGCAGAATGCAGAGAGTGGGGTAAGGCTCCATGGAGCAATATGAGATAGTTGCTCTGCTACCTGTTCATTGTCACGTTCTGTCTGAAAAGTAGAATTTGCACAAAGATAGAGATCCTCAAAGACATCAAAAGTTTCCTTTTCTCTCTTTTTTCATAGCTCCCTCTCCTAAAAGATAGCCATGAAGGCCTGAACATAAGGTATTTCAGATCAATTCCCTTGTTTTCCACAAAAGAGATTATCTGTAGGATTTCATTATAATTTAACATTTTTATTCCTTAATCAAATTTCCTCATGACTAGGCTGGAATTGAGGCCAGAAAATATTACAGAAAAACATTAACCTGTCTTTCTTTTGATTCTTAGGATCAACTTCATCAAAGCTCTTGAGAATTCACTGTGGCAAAGAGTCTAATAGAGGAATTGAATGCTGAATGAAAACTGAAGAAAAATCTCTCCTGATGATCCTAAAAGGAGAGAAACGAGCACCAGAACTTATAGAGCATCTTAATCTGCCTCTTCTGGGCCCTCAAATAAATCAGAATGTCCTTCTCATCTTCATATTCAGCCCTTAGGCATCCTCAACCATGTCTCTGACTACAACCAAAAAAGACTAGAAGCACTGATTCGTGTTTCCAAAGTTTTGGAACGCACTCTTTCACTGGCTAGAGTTTAAATAGTGTAGTCACCTACACTCTCTGTAAAACACCAAAATATTTTGTGCAAATCCTGCTAGGAGTATCTCTGGGATATTTTCTTTACCTCATTTGAATAAACTATCTATTTAATAAGATGTATTTAAAAATAAACAAATATATAGAGAAAAAAACAAAATATAAAACAATAGCACAAAACACCATACTTATATTGTGAGGTTGTTAATTTTGGACAACAAAAGACTCCTTTGTGTTTGTGGCATTGGCCCTTTTGATTTAAATTGCTGTTCAGAGTAAAAGCACAGGTGGGTATTTTTTTTGTTTTAATTTGATAAAGCTCACAGAAGACCTCATATTACCTGGGACGAGGAATATGTCCAAACCCATGGGGATAGGACAGTAAACAGACAATAAACGGCAAAAACTCTGATGGAGAAGATGTGATATAATAGAGTTGAAATAAAGCATGCAATATAATTAATTAGGAGTCCTGAGAAAGAAAAGAATTATTTTAGCCTACCTAAAATCCTTCATGATCATGGAGGGAAGTTTAGCCTTTAAGGAAAGAAAGCTTGATAGTACTCTGTCTATTTTTGTCCTTTAGGCTGTGCTGCTTTGGCATTTCACTCTTTCATCTGAATCCATTAAGACAGAACCCTCTTATCCCAGTTTGGGATTATCCCTATAGAGAAAAAGAAACATGAAATGAGAGACATTAGAAGGTGTCAGTATTCAAAGCTGCAGTAAAATCCTGGAGGGAAGGAGGTCAAAATTCAACTAAAAAATCTTTCCATATCTTCAACCTCTTTAACCATTAGGCAGAGAGGCAATTTTCTGAGATGGTTATCTAAGATGAAGATGGAATGGAAATGAGTTACCAAAAAGCTGACAGTGGAGTTCAGATTGGATCTCCTGTTTTCATGATTCCAGTAGGCATTCAGGTTAGTACAAGAAGGTTAAGTACTAAAAGAGTTAGGAACCATGACTAAATGGCTATGGCATAGAAAATTCTAGGTGCATTGATTCCCTATGGGCTCAATGGTAATGGAAAGTAAGTGGAGTGGGTGCTTGAGAATGATATTTAAAATGTAACAGTTTTTCTTTAAAAAGGTGTGTGGGTGTGGCTGTTTTCTGCCCTTTTAATCTGGACTCTCAAAGGCTGCTGTTACTTTTCTAACTGGCAACTTGACTCAGCGCCTCTGTTCCAGGCTGAAAGATTTGATTTCTTTCCCTACTTGTATCCCTTTAATTCCCTTCTCTTGCCTTATTGCTCCAGCTAGTACTTCAAGCACAATGTTCAAAAGGAAAGAGGACAGTAGACATCCCTGTCTCACTTCTGACTTCACTGAGATTGCTTCAAGCTTTTCTCCTTTTAGCAAGACGTTGGCTCTGGGTTTCTTCTATGTAGCTTTTGTGTGTTGAGGTATGTTCCCTCTAGTCTTACATGCTCTAAGACTTTTATCAAGAAGGCACATTGGATCTTATGAAAGGCTTTTTCTGTACCTATTGATATGATCATGTGATTTTTGTCTTGAAATACTTTTATGTAGTTCAACACATTAATTGACTTGTGCATACTGAACCATCCCTGAATTTGGGGTATAAAACTGTCTCACCTCAAGGGGCATAATCTATTTGATGTATGTCTGTATTCTCTTTGAAAGTATTTGATTATTTTGGAGTCTATTCTCATCAGGGTTATTAAGCTACAGTTTTATTTCCTTTCATTTTGTTTGTTTGTTTGTTTGTTTGTTTTTACCTGGTTTTGGCATGAGAGTAACAAGTAGAATTTTTATTTGTGTTTCTATGTTTTTTAATAGTTTAGGAAGTATTTACTATAGATCTCCTTACTGTGTAATTCTTCTGGTCCTAGACAGAAACTCCCAATTCTATTATCGCACCCTTCAGAATACTTGTGATCACTGGTCTGAGCTACATTCTCCAGCTTTATTTATAAATCAAAGTGAAAAAATAATCTAGTAACTCTTAAAAGAGTGTTTTTAATAAGCACACGCTTTGTTACTGTAAAACTTTTATAAAATTTAGATGAAATTTTAATGAATTAAGTAATTTATAGCAAACATTATTATCCATGCTCTTTACCATACATGTTTAATTCCTCACATAGTTTTAATGAATTGAAGCAAAGTTTGTGTTGGATTTCTGAGGCAAAATACAAACAGGAATCAGAAAGAGACAAGATTCTTACCTTTCAGCAGATGAAAGATGTGTTTATTAACACACATAGAAAGGAACAGCCTTTCTCCAATTGCAGGAAGTTGAAGGGTCTGAAAGAAGAAAGAGAGAGCTGCAACCCTACAAGGGAATAATGAGGGGCAGACTTTGTTGCAGCACTTAATTATCTCTCCTATAGCCTCTCCTTTCTTTGTTCAAAGGAAAACAGGTTGTCCCAAGAGAACTAGTGTGGAGGTCTCATACCATTTGGATGATGGGCTAATGTACAAGGTTCCCCTTCATCCGTCTATGTCAGGTCTGGAGACATTGAGGGCAGAGTAATTTCTATGCCCTCTCTGTTGCATGACACATTAGGACAGCAGTTCTCAACCTGTGGGTTGTGACTCCTTCAACCAACCCTTTCATGGGGCTTGCCTAATTAAGACCATCTGCACATCAGATATTTACATTAAAATTCATAACAGTAGCAAAATTATAGTTATGAAATGACCACAAAAATATTTTTATGGTGGAGGGTCACCACACCATGAGGAACTGTATTAAAGGGTCCCAACATTAGGAAAGCTGAGAACCACTCAGTTAGGATTTGGGTGCAGACTCTATGATCCTCCACTAGGCAAGAGAATCCATCCCTCTGTCATGTGAAATATGAGGAGTAATTCATCTTACCTATAGATAAGGAGGAGGGTTTTCTGATTTGGTCACACACCCAGAGGTGGTCAGGCTTATACAGCTGGAGGCCGAAGCAGCAGACTTCTGGAAGGTCTTATTCCCCATACATCCTCATCCTGTAAAGAGAGTAACATGCTATTTACTCTGGCAGTATGTGCTCCATCCAAGGAATTTCTTGAATGTGGAGACATTCTGCTATGCTATTCTATTAAACTTAACCTATTTTATTCAAACATTCAAATTTTCATAACCAGTTTTAAGATACATGGTTTTGAATATTGTTTTACATTAAATTAACTCTAAGTTTAATTTTAATTTGTTTTTAATTACTTGTTTCAGTATTAATTTTGACAATACACATAGAAATCTATATAATGGGAGATATAAATTGGTCCTTCCCACCAAGCTTGATAAGTAAATGAATTACTTTTGAACTTAGCATGGCTAGAAATATAAGTCTGAGCACCTTCAAGAATCTGATACTTTATAAGATGACTGATTATTTTTAATTGTATGTCTTAATTATCTTTAATAGTTTATAGTAAGTTAGAAACTTTTATAAGGTTATAATTTCATAATTTTAGCCTTTGAGGTTTGACCCTTAAAAACATAATTTTTGAACATCTTTTAGTATTAAAAAATCTTTAACCATAAACGCAGTCCATAGATACTAGGAACCTTGTTTTCTGGACTGTTTTAAAGTGTACTTTTGATATATCAGTTTTTATGACTCAGTTTCTCTAAATAGCTAAAGCTCAACAAAGTTCGCAAAAACATAAGCTGTTAAACAAATATCCTTAAGTCAGTTTCTGTTCGCATGAATAGAGCAGTATAACCTTGGGAATTTGTAGACCTTACTCATCAGACATTTCTTGTTCTTAAGCCATATTTTATGCAAATCTAGTTCATATTTTTGTCCTCATCTGTCATTTTTTATATTTTTAGTATCAATATCATCATACACAAAATCAATTTTATTCAAACCATCATGGAGGCCTTGTTGCCTCCTTAGTTGATTTTTAAAAAAGGAGAGAGATGATGACGATAAACAGAGGCCCCAGTGAAACATGGAGTTTTGTGGGTGCCACAATACTTGGTTTATGCCATGTGGTTTCATTATTTAAGATGGCAGTGAAGTCACACAGCGTTTGCATCTTTATAACATTAGAAAAGATGGTGGCCAAGTCTCACGGCTGCTTCTATCTTGATGTGGTTATCAACCAAGATGGCAGCGAACCACATGGCTGCTTTTTGCCAAGGTGAGCCCAAATCCCAGTATGGTTTGCTCATCTTCCTTCACGCCCAAGTTCGTGTGGTATCCCCATCTCACAGATTGAATGTGGACCATTATACCCTTTTTGTTCCAAAAACATAATCTTATATTTTATATCTATTTAATCATTTTCTCAAACCTACCTACTGTATCTTATTATTTTTCTAAACAAGAGTTGAATCCAAGTTACATATACAGTATGCTATTGCAAATTAAGATCATGTGTCATAGATTTTTTAATCATAAACCATTTTTTGTAACAAGTTCTAAGCTACATTTTTCAGTAATTGGAATTTTAGAGCCTTTAGAAAAACCCCCATATAAAAGTTTCAAGAGTTTAAAATTTTTGAAATAGCATGATACAAACAATAGTAACCTACACTGGAAATAGTTTACCTGATAGTTGTCCTCATATCTTTTCCCTGAGATGTTCTGTTGCTTTCCTTCTGTGTGTCAGAGTTGAAAAAATCCTTGGAGGAAACTTTTAGACAAACATGCTTGGGTCTAAAGTGGGCATGCTAAATCCCACTCCAGAGCCAGCTTTTAAGTAAGTAAAACAACATGTGACAGTTTTCCAATACTATCCATACCCAAAAGACATTGAGTCTCTGGAATACTGACCCTAATGGCCTGCATATCCATAAACTGTTTGCATGTGTCTCGAGATGGGGGTAAACAACCTGAAAAGCTTAACAAATATTTTTTCTATCTTACAAAGACATATCCAGTCTTGGTGGGGCAGAAATAAAGGCAGATCACAGAAAGAAGGACTATACTACTTCACCTAAGGGAAGCAGACTTGGAGACCCAGGAGACCCAGGTGAGCCTTCCATTTCTGAGCATAGTTGCGGGTCAGAGCTGAACGGAAGGAATGAAAGGATTCAGGTAATCTGGGAGTTATACTGGAGAGGCCTCAGACCACACTCCATTCAATCTTAGGAAATTATCTAAATGAATTCAGATATTAAAATCTAAAGTCCTAAATATTAGTCCGAATATCAAAACCGTATTTGGACCAAGAACTGAACAAGTGTAGCCAGTCTGACCTCTCCCAAACAGAGCTTTTTAGATTAACCTGCAGCCAGGCAAAGGGTGTGTCCTTTAGGAAGGAAAATTCAGAAATATGGCAGGTGCTGAACCAGGAATCACATCGAACTACCCAGAGGCACACCTCAGATTTTGGATTGACCAAACAGTCCTAAAATTAGGGTTGGTGTTTCCAAACCCCCTACATTTTCAGTCAGTGGAGTCAAAAGACCACCAGGCAGGTGGAAAGTGTCCAGAGCTTTCCAAAGCAGGGCAGTGGAGAGTTTCTGGAACTCTAGACCAAGCAGGTCTTAAAGCCAGTGAAATCCCCTGGAACCCTCAGGCAAGGAGAAGAGATAGAAAGAGACTGCCAGAGTGCCGGAGACCTAACCCGGGCATCAAGGAAATTGATCCCATGGGTTACACTGTCCAGACATTTGGCTGTGTTGGGGATGCGGCTTGTCAAAAGAAATGTTGGCCTCTCATCTTGAGCTCAGACTGTTGTCACAGCAGACAGAGGAAAGTGGAAGCAGAGATGGGTAGAGTGAAGAGTAAAAATACATAGCTGCCTGAGAGAGACCGGTGGCCCTGCCAAGCCTTCCCAGCACCACAGCTGATGATGGGACTGAGGGAGGATCAGCACATAGGGGCTCAGATCACCAGTGGGCCTCAGAATAACTTCACAGTTTTCAATTACCATATGTCAGGTTTCTGAGTTGGCTTTAAAAGACAGGAGCCAGAAAGAGACAGGTCTGACCTTTCAGCAGATGGGGACCTTGTTTATTAGCACACACAGAGAGAGGCATCCTCTTTCCCCCATGGGAATTTGAAGACCCTGACAAAGGAAAAGGATGAATGGGACCTTTTCTAGAGAAGGAGTGAGGGGTAGATATTCTTGCAGCATCCAGCCCACGATTTCTTCTGGAGTATCTCTTCCGTTCACCTGAGGCAAGACAGCTTGTTCCAACAGACATTCTTTTTCAATCTTGTAGGAGCCCCATTTGAAAGGTGAGGGACTCTTAATTCTTTCTACATACAGGATATTTGAAGTTCATAACATTTTCTATTTTCTAATTATATATTTAATCACACATTTTCTCTAGGTGTGTATGTCCTCCATTTTGCTTTTATACAGCAACATAAAAATAAGTATTTAGTGTCCAATCTGAATTCTAGGATGATTTTATGAACAATATTATTTCTTCCATAAAGCATCTGGATACTATGACATCTCTTAGACTCTCCGTATTCTATACCATATCTAATCTGATCATCATAGCTATGTGTTCAATCAGAATAGCTCCTTTATGGTTATAAATAGATTGATGCTGGGAGAACTTTAATATTCTAATCAAGTAAATTGGGCAATAGCAAAGATAATAAAGATTTTTAAAGCGAACAAACAAAAAATGGGTTCATCTTTGCTTTACATGTGTTATGTCTTAGTAAACTAAGACCACGCACAATCATATTTATTGACCTTTTCATGTAACAACATATTACTTGTTCATCTCTATATAAATATAGTGTTTATTGAGGAAAATAATAATGTTCAATTTATATTTCAATATATATTATAACATGAATCAATGAAAACAAGCACATTTTCAATTGCATTGCTATTTAATAATAAGATAAGCAGGGAGAAAAGGACAAGGCAGAAGCAGAACCGTGGCAGTAAACACTAGTACGGGCAGGCATACTGATGATAATAGAGCTGATCATGCACCTATTACATTGCAGAAGTTTCAAAATTTGGAAAATATAACACATTAACAGATATCCACACTGAAATACTAGGGGGCAGAAAGAGTCTGAGAGCCAGAGGGCAGATGAACATATGAGCTAACAGTCATTGTGACAGCGTGCTCAAGCGCTGTGTAAAAATCGATCCAGACCAAATACCAGCAGAGATTGTAGGTGGACAGGAAGTCCCACCCCTAGCAGAGGAACTTATGGCAATCGATAGCTTCAGGAAGTTGAAGCTTTCCCTAATAGAATTACCCTTAGAAGTCAGCCATGTTCCAGTGGAAGGGCACACATCCAAGAACACATGGGCTGCACAAATTGGATTTGATGGATAAAAAAGAGGACATCTGGTTGGGCAGTTAGGGAAGAACAATGGATCTAATGAGTTAGGGGACATGGTGGATATGATCAAGACATACACTATGAAATTCTCAAAATGCTAATAAAGATTACTATTCTATATAGATTTGCTACAGTTGTTTCAAGATAATAATAATAATACCAGGAGTAAACATCTGTACACGCAGTGTTGTTCTTCCCTTCTTGATATTCTCCTTTATGTTACTGGACACTGTCCCTCAAGCCTCCTTATCTGATCAGTACTAATGTGCGTTGTACATTATATTCCTCTGTGTTTATATACATGCCTCTTCTGGCAATTATGCTTCACTGAATTAGTCCCTAGAGGTTGTTGCGGACACAATAGAAAAAGCATTTAGTAACCAATGCTATAATTTTAATGATTTTAAAAGACATGGTATTTTTCTACTTTATGTTTCTTGATCCTTTCCCTCCATGGCCAATGAGATATGCTCACTCTTGATTAAATGGGGAATTAAGGACAGAAATTTTTGCAATATAGAAGAAGTTAGTTCAGCAAGAGGATGAGGCAATATTTTTAAGTATCTTATTTCCCTGGACTACAGCAACATACACTGATTTCTTCAATATCACAGCCATTCCCAGTGTCTGCTAGAACCAGAGGTAAGGTAAACATAAAGACACTGTGGGAACTCTGTTTTCAACTCTGATTTGTTACTTAACTTGTTGAGTCTTAAAAAAATGTTTCTTATTGCATCAATTATTTCATGTTCTCATGAGTAGAAGCAAGGAAATACTATACATGTCTGTGTTTAATAAAGTCTTATATACTCTGTTTCAGGGAATATGTTTTTACTAGAGTCGGTCAGAGATTTTTGATGTCAGCTGACTGTAGGAATTAATGCCTGCTGTACAAGTTTTCTGAATCTCCATACTGTATTTCAGAATAACAAAAATCGAAGTGTATAATGAAGATACATGAGATTCAGCACAGAAGTCTTTACTCAAAACAATAAATCGCACTTGTAATAATCCACAAGTACTTTGACTCTCCTACCCATACTTTAATGTGATTCCAACTCAAAGAAAAATAACATATTAGTATAGCTATTCTTAGAGCCTGAAAGCCACATGACCTAAGAGATGTCCTAAAGAGAAAAGTCATAGCATTTTCCTATAATTTTTGTTAATGGTTTATTTCTTTTGCTCTCTTGCTTGATTATATCAGGATAATTAATGATCTGAAAATATTAGATACCAACATTTGCTAAGTACTCTTAAGAATATGAGTGTTCACTGTTGATAATTTACAAAGTGGTATTTGATGGTCTTCCTTTCCTGTAATTTCTTTCTGTGGACGTGATACTAATGCTGACAACTGAACGTGGTCATCGCTCTACCTTGATTAATACCACTTGTTCATATTTCTCCAGACAAGGCACCCAAATTCACCACAAACTAACAAAAAGGAATTGTGAGTGGCACTCTTGGCACCATCTTCCTGCTCTTTGCAGGGTTCTAAATCAGCATGCTTTAAGGCAAAATGAATTACAATGTTATGAGTCTGCCAAAAATTCAGTGTCTTCTCCTGAGAAGTCATTGCTTTACTGAGGTTAATGGAAAGTCTCCAAGGAATTCTACATTGTGCTTTAGCTCTAGAAATCCTGAAAAAAGCTATTTTATAATCGGACACTGAAGAAGATATTATCTGTGTCTTGATTTAGATAATTATTCTTTTGTGTAATGTGTTAACCCAAACTCTAAATAAATTTTAAACTCAAGAACTTGAGAGGAAACTTGTGACATGACCATTAAAGTACATTTTTTTGGAGACGTGTTCTGTGGTGTAATTGAAAAAACAGAAAATTGAAAAACCACAGAAATTTTCAAAAAGTACAGTAGGAACAAGCAAAATATTCATCCAGTAGACAATATGACATTGTGTAACACAGAGAATTTTCATAAGAAATGTAATGGAGTCTTCGTAGTCTGTCAGTTTCCCAAGAGCAACCTGGGACTCCTGAGCATAATGCATCCCTCAATAAAGAGTTTAGTTTCCTTGAGCATCATCGCTGGGTACATGGAGGGTTTTTGTAAGCTCTTACTTGATATCAGGGATTTAAGAGGGCAAGATAGGAGTCTGTTCCCAGAAAGAAAGCACTAAGAGTGCTTTATAGACATCATGCTTAACAAATATTAAGGATCAATGTTATTTTACATTACCATGGCAAAAATCTCTCAAATGCCTTGGATGAAGTGTAACAGTAATTTTGCTTAAATGCATGAAAGGAATTGAGAGATTGATTGTCTAAGCCAAGCCCTCTCAGGAGAAAAATAAGGCTATGCATTTATATAGAGAAAGTTCAAAGGAAGAGTCAAATGCATTGCCGTATTCTTCATATCCTGTACATTGCCCACCCATACTTTCGCACAGATCTCCCTAAATTTCTTAATAGCTTTATCCAATAAGAAAAACAGGAATTTATCATTGCATTATTACTTAGAAAAATACTAAAATTAATAAACTTTAGAAAACAGATGCATGATAAATCTGAGAGAAGGTTGATAAAATTCTTTGATCCTTTCCAGTAGGAAATTACTTTCTATCTGATAAGAAGTTAAATTTGTGATCTCAAATTGGTTTAAGAAACCCATGCTATTCATCAACATCAACCTGATAAAGTAGATGATGATAGAAAACAAGATTGTAGAGCTAGGAGAAGGACTTAGAAATAATGATTTATTAAAAATAGTAATAACCAGTACTCTTATATGTTCTTTTGTTTAAATTTGCTGAGCTGGAGGAGATTGGACCAGGGGAATTATATATAAATATCTGATGAAGTACATAATTATGAAATTTATCCTGTAAAACAGAGAAAAACTCCTAAGACTTGGGTCCTAGTGACTTCCATGCTACCATGAAGAGTAGAATGGAGAGCTGTGTTGGATGGCAGCCGGTGATTATATAACATATACAACAATTAACTGAACTAAAGTTTCCTTTAACCTAAATAAATTATTCTCAATGCTGAACTGTGTTTACATTGATTGGAGGTTTGATGCTATCTCAGTTTTCAAAAACACAGAGTAACAGGAGAGTTGACAGGAGACAATGGTGCAGTTTAAATATAATAACCTCAGAATATTCATCATAATCTTGCAGAATTTATGCCACAGGTATTATCTATGTCATGGAAATAGAAAAAGTGACTCAGAGTCCGTATAGAGTTCTAGAATCAATACCTCTTGTGAGTGTGTGTGCCTGTGTTCTGCTATAGTTGATAGTCACTTTCAGACATGTTGTTTGTAAAGAACTACTTTAAATACAATTAACGAGCCAAGCGGCAGTTCCATAGAAGTATATGGTAGAGATAAGGGTTTGGTACCGGTGGCTGTGACTCTGATGGTGGTTACAGTAAAGACACTAAGCACCACAAGCAGCACAATGGGAGAGGCCAGCTCATAGAGACAAGGTGAAAGAACAAAGGGAAAAGAATCATGTGACTGAATTTAAACAGTATAATATTGGGTAAATAAAGTTATTAAGGGACATGATTAAATATGGGTGATAATAACATTTATTTTAAATAGAAAGCAAAATCAATTAGATGGGAAGAAAGCTTTTAAAATGACAATAGGTCAACTAAAGCATCATGAACTTATGGGAGTCACATGCGCTACACCTGAGGTTTAAGCTTTGCTGATTATGTTTCCTTCTGTACCTCTCTGATCGTTACCAACCTCATGCTTAAGGCTATTGACAGAAAATGGTTTTAGCACATGTTACTTCTGAAAGGGTCAATGGAGGAATTTTTAGGAGGAATTTAAAAAGTGATATTTTAAACATTGAGATAGATAGCTAAAGACAAAACAATCCTTCTTAAAAATAAAGTATCTTTCTCATTGTAATTCTGAATATATTAAACTTTTACATGACGGGAAATTTTCAGGGAGATTGGAATAATGACACAAAGGTGATGATGCTATTTGTGGTAATATTTTGAAAGCGTCTCTGAAGTATAAGAGGTATCTGGCCCCAGAAGTCTACCTACAAGCCCCTGTCTTACCACTTCAGGCTGTGTGACATCTATCCATTCGGGTTTCTTTGTTTTATCTTATTTATATTTCATGATTCATTCCCATGTATTCTACACATTGATAGAATTACATGATGTTTCTGCATAAACACAGCAAGAATTAATCATATTCCAACATCCTTTCCCCATACCTCTGACCAGCCAAACACACTACCCTTGAAAATTTCTAATAACAATTTGTTCTTTTGGATGAGCATTTCAAACTGCAAATATGAATGAAATATATGCTACTTGCCTTTCTGTGTTTGTCTTCTTTTCCTCAACATAAAGTTCTCCAGTTCCAGGCACTGTTCTACAGATTCTAGGATTTCAGTCTTTTCTCTGACTGAGAATAGTATTTTCATACTACATTATCTGTTGATGTGTTACAATGTTGATTCCACACTGAAAGTCTTAGAACAGTGTCACAATAAACATGAAAGTGTTAGTATTTCCTACGCATATGTATACACTTTCCCTTGCATATATACCCAGTGGTGAGATTAATGGATCACTCAGTAGTTCCACGGCATTGGAGAGCTGCTTTATAATTCTCAATAGTGGCTATACTAATTTACATGCCCAAAAACAGCTCTCTGTAAGTTCTTGTCTCTCTACAATTTCTCCAGAACTTTTTTCCACAATAGTCGTTATCACTCATGTGATTTATTACCAATTAATTTAGTCTGAAACTCTGTTCTCAAGAAGGGATCAATTTTTCCTACAAAAAGCAGGGAATTGATGCTACTATGTGTGGCTTCCAATACTGCTGAATGTAGAGAAAGCATATTTTTTCCAAAATTCCTGCTCCACACTAAAAGATTTATCATTTTGTAGTTAAAGTTGGTTACATGTTTTTTCTTAATAGGTCTAGAAAAATTTTTTTAAGTAACTGCAGAATGAGAAACCATACAGAAACCACAGAGTTCATTCTTCTGGGATTGTCAGATGACCCTAGGCTCCAGCTTCTGATCTTTGTCTTTCTCTTCATCACCTACACACTCAGCATCACAGGGAACCTGGCCATCATCACCCTCACCCTGCTGGATCCTCACCTCCAGACCCCCATGTATTTCTTCCTCAGGAATTTCTCTATCTTAGAAGTGTCCTTCACAACTGTCACTATACCCAGGTTCTTGGGCACCATTATCTCAGGGGATAAAACCATTTCCTTCAACAACTGCATAGCTCAGTTTTTTTTTTTCATCCTTTTGGGAGTCACTGAATTTTACCTTCTGGCTGCCATGTCCTATGATCGTTACATCGCCATCTGCAAGCCCCTGCATTACCTGACCATCATGAGTCAGAAAGTCTGCACAGCGCTTGTTTTCACTTGTTGGCTGGCTTCTTTCCTAATCGTCTTCCCCGCACTCATGTTGCTCCTACAGCTTGATTACTGCAGGCCCAAGGTCATTGACCACTTTACCTGTGACTATTTCCCCCTGCTGCAACTTTCCTGTTCAGACACAGCATTCCTGGAGAGGATGGGGTTCTCCTGCGCAGTCTTTACCCTCATGTTCACCTTGGCGTTAATATTTCTGTCCTACACATACATCATCAGAACAATTGTGAAGATTCCTTCTGCCAGTCAGAGGACAAAGGCCTTTTCCACGTGTTCTTCCCACATGATCGTCATCTCCATTTCTTATGGAAGCTGCATTTTTATGTACATTAAGCCCTCAGCAGCAGATAGAGCCTCTTTGACCAAGGGTGTTGCTGTGCTGAATACCTCTGTAGCGCCCATGCTGAACCCCTTCATCTACAGCCTGAGGAACCAGCAAGTCAAGCAAGCCTTCATGAACGTGGCGAGGAAGATGCTGTTTTTCACAAGTACGTGAAATGATGTGGCCTGTGAGTGAGGGGCACGTGACGGTCAATGTAGAGAATGACATAGCAGATGGCAATGGCCTACTTATATCAATTTGGCCCTCTATTCTTAGTCTTTTTTTTCTTTTTGCAAAGTCTTTTAAACTGTTTATGTGATTTTTCAATCATCCAATTAAAATTGCATTCCCTAGAATTTCTAACACCTTTTTCTTCTAATATTGAATTACTGTAATTTTTAAGTTTTATTTGTTTTTCAGGTATCAATGCTGTATGAGTTATATTCAGGAAAATATTTTACATAGTATACATGGATATAAGAGCGACATTTCTAAGCATGCATATATTTGGTCTACTACACCTTTAAAATACACTTTGTGGCGTCTAAAAGTTTATTTGTAGATTATAAAGTAATTGCATCATTTCCCACTTTGCTTTCTACCTCCAAACCCTGCAATGTAACCCTCCTTGCTGTCTTTCAAAGTTATGATCTCTTTCTTTATTAATTGGTGTTACATACATATTTTTGCATGTGTATATGGATATATATGCCAAAATGTATAAGCATATATTAGTGTATATTGTTACATATGTGGATACACACACACATATTCCTAAAGACATAATTACAACCAGTTTAGTATATATAATTCACTTATCTGTATGTTTCAAGAATGAAAATTTGATAATGGATAACCAATTGGTGTGAAACAAAACGTATTGTAGAAATTCCAGAGTCACCTTGCCTTTGAAAAGGACTTTAAATACCATATCAATTAATGAAATGTATGGATTTTCTATTTATACCATGCTGTGTTAGCTGATTCTTGCTTTCATAAATTATGCTCCAGTAAACATTGGATTCTTTACTGGTGAGGCAGCATAGTCCATTATTCATTTAAACTTTAGGTACAAATGTTTATATTTATAAATTTCCCAAAATCTCAACATACAAATAAATTAGCATCAATCTCCCAAAATGTAACTGATATACATGAATATATATGTTTAAACAGATACAAATTGTAGACAATTATGCAGAAAACACCTACTATAGAATTTAGTGAAGAAATGGCCTCTCCATTCGGGATCAAATATTTTTCACAGATTATATCAAGAGAAGGCAATAATCTGTATAGTGCTAGGCAGATATTTAAAATTTATACTTTATTTGTATATATGCATTGTTTAAACTATTCTAGAATTTGAGAGTACATACATATTAGTGTACAAATACACAAATAAAAATCATATATACACAGAAGGTATGAAGTAGTCATATATTTATTCTAAGCATGCATATTCATATATACTACATATGGGTGTATGTACACATATACACTTCATCTCATATTTATCAAAAAGTTTGCATTATGGAATGTATTTCTCTTATAACATTCTTCAATCATACCCACTTAAAGCTATGATTTATATAAATAAATATTCAGGAATGGCTCAGTTGTTAAGAGCACAGTGCTTCCAAAGTACCTGAGTTCAATTCCCAGTACCCATGTCAGCTCTCTCACAATCACCTATAATCCTGGTTCCAAGGGTATCCAGCTACTCTGGCCTCTATATCCCCCAGAACTCACGTACATGTATCACACAGATACTCACACATACACATAATTAAAAATATACCTTAAAAATCTGCAAACTCCCATATATATATATATATATATATATATATATATATATATATATAATTTATATATATGTGTGTATGTATGTGTGTGTGTGTGTGTGTGTGTGTGTGATACCTGCCATCTTTTGGGGTGTTTTATTGATGCTTACTAACAGGAGGCAACTGTGGTGGGTGCTAGTATTCTCCACAGGGTTCACCCAAAATATCCAAGGTGGTATTCTGGCTGGGTGGCTCTTATCATCCTCCCATGCACTCAAAATTACCACCCATCTTGTCCACGCTGCCCTGCACCTGACCTCCACAAGGAAAATGCTTTCGTGATTAAACGATATGTGTCGACATCCTCAGCTTGCTTTGCTCTTTGCACTGAGCAGCAGTCAGAGGAACATCTGCCTTCAGTGTGCATGCAGGAAAGCAATACCTTCCATCCTTCTATGGATAACATTCACATGCTTCTTTCTGACATACATGTGTGGGGTCAGAGTTCTTTCAGACATGTTTTGCAAATATTCCAGTCGTAGCCAACGTTCAATGTCACTTTATCTTGGCTAATCCTTGGGAACAGAAAAGAATATCTCAGGGACATGGTGTTTCATGTTGAATATCACAGTATTTTACAGTGGCTTTATGGGGAGGAAGAACTTATCTGTTTATTTAGTTGTGGAAGAACATGTAAATTTGGCACAAAACCTTTTATCAAATATTGACAAGGAAGCCATTCCTAAATCATGCAGATCTCCATTTTGAGTCTATTTGGTTAATAAATTGTCTACCCATTCTTTATTTATTATTAGATATTCTTATATCTCTGGTTGTGAGCCTAGGATTTAAGGGCTGAGTCATCTCTCAAGCCCTATTTTTAAATATCTTAATCTCACCATTTAATACAATTCACGCATATTCATCTCTTTAATAGAAACATCAACTTTTGCCACATATGGAGGGTCACACCTGCAATCCTAACTTGGGGAAAAGGGTGATAAGGAACACCCTCCTCATCATCTTAACACAAATTTGAGATGCTCCAAGGTTACATAGCAAGTCTAGGCAAGTCTGACCTGCAGAATGAGACTGTGTATCAAAGAAAGAAAGAGAGAGACAGACAAACAGACACAGACAGAGACAGAGACAGACACAGAGAGACAGAGAGAAAGAGGGAGGATTTTGACAATCATAAATCCAAGTCTATTTCTGGAGAAATCGTAACATAGTTTTCCATTGTAGTAAAAAACAGCAGTTGTTGTTGTTGCTATTGTTTTAACTTTAGCTCATTTTCTGGTTGGCGTACAGCAAATGTCTATACAGTCAGAGATTTCACCATAACATCTTAGATGGATAATTAAATTTAGAAGGCTTGGGTCATTTTACAGTTTAAGCACTACATAAAAGTCTCCTTTTATACAATCTCAACCTAAGCAAAGTTACTGCTAGGAAATCAGAAAGAACCAGTACATACAGCTCTCATCAGTCTAGCCTGTAATTGTTAAAACACGTTGAGGTTCTCGCTGTGGAAGAAGATAGCCTTGCATATGGACAGTTAGTTTACAGTTCAGGAGTAGCTTGTACTCTGCACTTCCAACGTGGACAATTCCTGAAATGCAGATCTCTTGGCAGCTAAGGACTCCACAACATGAATGAAAGGACTGTGATCTTATTATTTATGTTTTGAGGATGGATTAATTTGCCTTGGTTGCCATGAGAAAACATTGACCAAAGCCAACTTGAGAAAGACAGGTTTTTGTCTTTTGTTTTGTTTTGCCTTTAAATTTATTTATTCTTCTCTCAAACAATACAACCAGACTGCAGTCTCCCCTCCCTCCACTTCTCCCATTCCCTGCCCCTAGCACCTCCCCTCTTCCCCAGACCTACTCTTCCTTTTCCATTCAGAAAAGAGCAGGTCTTCCAGGAATATCAGCCAAATATCCATAACAGGATACAATGAGACTAGGCATGAAATCCTCATATCAAGGCTGGAAGACACAACTCAGTAGAAGGAAAAGGATATCAAGAGCAGGTAAACGAGACAGACATTGCCCCAACACAGCCCCCAACACATACACACTCCCACTGTTAGGATTCCTTCAAGAACTCTAAGCTAAATAACCTTAACATATATGCATAGGAGCTCATGGAAACCCATGCAGGCTCCATGATTGCAACTTCAGTCTCTGTGAGCCCATGTAACTTCTGCACAGTTGATTCTGTGGACCATGTTCTGTCGGTGACCTTGACCTCTCTGGCTCCTAGAATTCTCCCTCCCAGTCTTTCACAGGGTTCCCAACCTCCTTTTTTATATAGCCCAGACCCATCTGCTCAAGGACAGCACTGCCCATGGTAACCTGGAACCTCTTACATCCATTAGGAATCAATGAATGCCTCACAGAAATGCCCACAGGCTAATCTGATACACAGGTAATTCCTCAACTGAGATTTCTTCTTCCCAAGTATATAAGTGTGTGTGTATATATATATATATATATATATATATATATATATATATATATATATATATATATATGTATGTATATGTATATGTATGTATGTATATGTATGTATATGTATATGTATATAAGTATATATGGACCCCAAAAGTATAAATGGATACACTAGGTTTATAATTTTTATTAGAGAGATTCATTTTCATCAAGAGACATTGGCTTATGTAAGCTACAGGCCTAAGAAAATCAAGGGTGCGTCTCTATTCTAATCCATGTTCACACCCTTAGATCTGACAGTGAGGCCCCGTAGTAAAAGAACTGGTAGGAGTTTGAAGTTTTGAGACTTTCTCAAGGGCAGAATTAGATTAGTGTCTCACAGTGAGGTCTGGAAAGTTAAAATTCACTTTTTATCTCTTTTAATACACCCTAGACAGAACCATGATCATGCACAATGAGGAAGGTCATCTTTTAAAATCACTGTCTAGGGACAACCTAAAACCCAATCACAAAGTGACTGATTCCATGCATGAGAGTCATGAAACTTTTATTCCAGGGCTACTGCCAAAGCTACTGGTTATCCTCTGTTACCTGACAATAAGGCTCTATTGCTGAAGTTGGTCTTGAATTCACAGAAATCCACCTGCCTCTGCCTCCTAAGTGCTGGGATCAAAAGCATGTGCCACTACCTCCTGGACTGAAATATTTTTTGGGTGAATAACTTTAAAAGTATTTTTATGAGTTCATTGAGAATGTCATATAATGTGTTCTGATCAAGCACTCCTTAGCAAATTTCTAAATCTCATTGCTGCCTTAGGAAGAGGTCTTTTTTTGTATCTTTGGGTTCGCTTATAACATATTTTTCTGTTCTCTTGTCTCTTAATTGGGGTCTTGATAGATAAATAAGTTGGTAGTTCTGAAAGATAAGAGCCTTAAATTCCTTTACAACCATTGAAAACTAAGTAATACTACACTGGAAACCTGCCATCCATAGAGGTTTTTCTTTCCTAGTGACTTGTATTGTAAATGACTCAACAAGGTGTAAACCATTCCTAGTACCTGGGGTGTTTCTTGTTGAAATGAGATGTCTAGTTGGATATTCTATCCACCGGTTACATAGTGACTTCATTAAAATTTCTTTCATATATATGTGTGTTTGTGTCTGTGTGTGTGTGTGTGTGTATGTGTGTGTATGTGTGTGTGTGTGTGTATTACATACATATATGTGTGTGTGTATGTATGTGTGTGTGTATTATATACATATATATATATGTGTATGTGTGTGTGTGTGTGTGTGTGTGTGTGTGTTTGTGTGTGTGTGTATACACATATGTGTTGTTAAGTTTCCAGAAAACTAGGTTTCCATATGGCTTTGCAAAAATATTTTGAAGTTTAATACCAGTTCTACAACGATGAGCTAAGGAAAGAAATAAAAATACTTGTCAACTTGTTCCTTTTTATTCATAGTTTTCTAGTTTTTTGCTTTTACTTGTACATTCAGCATTATTTCCTTTAAGAAATATACAGATCTTTGAAAGTAGAAAAGAACTTATTTTCACTGCTTCTACAGAAAAACATAAGTAGTAAAAGTAAAAGGCCATTATCTGAATTTTAAAAAGGCCTTCAGTGCTAGTTATCCCTACTTGAGATGTATGGATAACCATGTTTACTTTAGCAATATCTAAGTCATGGGAGTGAGCCTACGTGAGTGTCAGCAAATAAAAGGACTGAGAAAAGGCAATGTATACACATTGTGCAGTACCTTCATCAAAAATAAATGAAATCAAGATTATTTTCATAAAAAGGATGGTACTGGAGTTCAGCATGCAAAAATAATTAAACGAGAAGCCAAAGGCAGTGGATGGAATTTCTCTCATGTGACAAAAGAAATAAAGAAGTAATGTGTTTGTAGAGAAGAGAGATATGACATAATTCTAAAAAAAAATCTATCAGCTATAAAGGATTGAATATTTAAAACCCACTCAGTTGTGAAGAATGAAACAGGAGCACTTGTATGTTAATGTTGGTAACTGATTGAACCCAGATAAAGTATTTATTTAGTTTTGGTTAAATTATTTTACTTTTGATTCAGCAATTCCATTATGAAGAATTCATCCGAATTCTGTTAACATCATTTTAAACATTGAGAGGTTTATGTTTTTGAAAATACACCATAAAATATTCATACACAATTTTAGATATTATTATTGTTCTAATTATTATAATTGGAAACTGTTAACCAACTTAACCAACCTCTAAGAGAATGACAAAATAAGGTAAGGTTCAGCCTTACAAAGAATTATGCAACTGTAGACATGTTTGGAATCTTTCCATGTTTTGACATGGTCCTGGGATTGAAAATGTTCTGTTTTCAAACAAGCCAAGAGGAACCAGGGTATTTGTAGAATAAAGCATTGATCTTAGAGTTAGTTGGTATACAACAGGTTATCTTTCCTCATCTGTTTATCATTTTTCATATTCACTTGAAATCTTTTTTTCTGATTTTAAACTCAGGACTGTGTAACTGATTTCAGAAAAAAAATGAGTGTGTGTTAGGCAATCAAATATTAATCAGTAATAGAATTTCCAGAAGCACAATTAAAAGAGGTAAAAGTTTGTGTGTGAATGTTTATTTTTAATAACAGCACTCTGCATCAAACAATCTGTCATCCCTTAGGAAATGATACTGTTAGGTCTAGTTACCCTGAGAATTATTTGTTCTTATTAAATGTTTTCCTATAGGAAACAGGGTTATAAAATCTTCATTATTTCAGAGGTGGTGAATTTCCACATATGGTGTATGTCACATTTAGCAAGGCTTAAAATACTTTAAATAAATGAACTGTAATGCTATAGAAATACAATTCCACATACCTTCCTACCATACTTTAATTTAGTCAAAAATAGGCAACATGTAAAGAAGCAAATCTGTCATACATTTTAGGACAGAATGAGGAAGAGGGAATGTACCATCCACACTCTTGTCCACTAGGATAATAACTGACATACAGATGCATAAATCCGGCAGAATCTACATGTTCAACTCAAGAAAGCTGTTAAGTTAATAAAGGGTTAGTGTTTTAATATCTTCTTATGCTGACTAATAGAGAGATAATTGTGAGCGATTATGAAAAATGTTTTAGTATTAGAAAATCTTTCAATTGTATGTGATATTCATAAGATCCACGAAAATCACATGCAACTCTATTTCTTGGCTTGTGGGTCTTATAATCCATACTGTGATTTGTGCTTTTTCCCTTATACTGCATGTTATGAAGATGCATGGTGTATGTAATTGTTACAGCAGAAAACGTCCATAATTTCATATGATGAAAATTTAATGTAAGTACAAAATTATAAATTATTCATATCCATGTTACCAATAAGATTTGCATAAATGAGAATACTGTGTGATATATTGTTTTAGAACATCAATGTGTCCAAAGAACTTTATGATCACAGTACTGTTCCTTACAGTTGTTTATGGTCCTATTAGAGATGAATAAACATGATAATACTGAGCATTTTTTCCAAAGCTTGAGTGATACATTAGGTTTGCTTTGTCCCAGGCAGCTTTGACTACCTATAATTCCTATCTCAGATCTTCAGTTCCTTTAAGAACAATTGAAATAGCCAAATGCTCATGTGTATCCTTAATTCCTATAATTAACAAAAAAGGAACACTGATTTTCAATTATCCATTGGTCCTTTATATGTTTATTTTTGCATTTTTCCTGTTTCTAAAGAGTAATTCGTACTTCAGGAGTTGGAAATACTTTTATTTAGCATTCACAATGCAGAACATATGATCTTGTATGTTTTCTATTTTAGTGGTTTAAATGATTATGTTATGGTTGCTTAAAGATCTAGCAAATATTTTTTGCTGGAGATGTCACTAATTCTTTATTTAATGAATGTTCTATGAATTGATTTCTAATAATAATTTGAATAAAATCTTGCAGGACAGATTTTATAAAATAGAATAATTCTAAAATCGTGACTTCTGAAAACAGCCTGCTTTGACCTTTGCTTTGACACAAGCCACAGTGCTTCACATTTAGTATTACTCATATCATGTCATTTATGTGAATCCCTAACTTGGGAGTTACTATAGCTGGTGGGAACTTCATCATGTACTATAATCATTGTATCACTGAAACAGCAATTTATTCAAGAGAATTAATTGAGAAATTTCCAAATGCCACACATTTTAACAGTTTATTGAAATAAATCTGGAAAGACAGTCTCTTAATTTCACATAATTGTATTTCACATACTTGAAATGCCTCCTGTAAATGGACCAAGGAGACTCACTCAATTCTTTGTTACATAAGATTCTGAGTCTTATATTTTACTGGCTAGACTATGTCATATTGACATAAGCCATGTTTATTTGTGAAGAGGGATCCTCAATTGAAAATATCTCTCCATCAAACTGACTTGTGGACAAGCCTGTGTTGCATTTCTTGAGGAATGGTCAATAAGGACAAGCGGTCCTAAGAGCAGGCTAAGAAAGGTAGGAAGAGCAAGTTAGTAAACAGCACTTCCCCACGGCCTCTGCATCAGTTCCTGCATTCAGTTTCCATCCCTGCATTTTTGCCCTTCCTCATTATGGACTTATAAGCTGTAAGGTGAAGTAAACCCTTTGAAGCCTTTCCTCTCCATGTTGTTTTTTTCATGGTGTATTATCACAACAATAGAAAGCTTAACTAAGACACATACTAATGAGGCGAAAGATATGTTCAGAACTCTAAATTCATTAAAATGCTTTTGCATGGTTTATACTGTAAATGGAATTCACTATGATTAAAAGGGAAAAAGTATTCTGGGTTTTTTTTTTTATGTGTGATGTATAATATTAGTTGATTTGGGATTGCCATTACAACTTTTAATTTATTACCTGCAAATTTTTAGGACAAAAGAGAAATGAAGAACCAATCTGTGGAGATAGTGTTTATTTTACTTGGACTGACAGATGACCCTAAGCTACAAATTCTGATTTTCCTGTTTATGTTTTGCAATTACATCTTGAGCCTGATGGGGAACTCAGTGATCATCATCCTCACCCTGCTGGATCCCCAACTAAAGACTCCAATGTACTTCTTCCTCCGGAATTTCTCCTTCTTAGAAATTGCATTCACCTCTGCCTGCATTCCACAGTACTTGATGAGCATTATCACTGGAGACAAAAACTTTTCCTACAATGCTTGTGTATCTCAACTATTCTTCTTCTTCCTATTACTAATCACAGAGTTTTACCTCCTGGCTGCCATGTCCTATGACCGCTATGTCGCCATCTGCAGACCACTGCACTACCCCATCATCATGAACAGCAGAGTGTGCCACCTACTGGTCCTCAGCTCCTGGGTGACTGGGTTCTTATCCATCTTTCCTCCTTTGATCTTGGGACTCAAACTGGATTTTTGTGCTTCCAAAACAATGGATCACTTCCTATGTGACACTACTGTCCTGCAGCTGTCCTGCACAGACACACATTTAATAGAGTTCATGGCTTTTGCCTTAGCTGTGATGACACTTGTCATCACCTTGATCTTAGTGATCCTCTCCTACACTCTGATCATCAAAACCATCCTCAAGTTCCCTTCAGCGCAACAACGGAGAAAGGCCTTTTCCACCTGCTCCTCACACATGGTTGTTGTCTCCATTACCTATGGGAGCTGTATCTTCATGTACATGAAAACATCAGCCAAGGAAAGGGTAAGTTTAAATAAAGGTGTAGCTGTGCTCAACACTTCTGTGGCCCCTTTGCTAAACCCGTTCATTTACACCCTAAGGAACCAGCAGGTGAAGGAAGCTTTCAAACATGTACTGCACAGATTGTGTTCTTCTCAAAACAGTGAATCAATACTTAGGCACAAATAGTATTCTACTAGAACATGACTGAAAAAATAGAAATACAATTTCCATGTATGCCAGTAATGCTTTCAAGGCTCATGTTCTCCATTATGCTTTCTTCTCCTGCATCCTTTCATTCATTTCTCTGATATCTCCTACATCTGTTTGAAATTAAATCAAATATATACAGGTTATTTTTCAGCTACTAATGAGAGTGTTGTCTCTTCCGGAATTTCATATTAAAGAAATATCCCTACTTTGCATTTTTTTGTTTCACGTGAAATTTTGAGGTTTTTCCATAATATACTTGCTGATTTGATGTGGCAACCTGGTTGTTGTACCATTCTAAATACCACTATGGGAGACTGTACAGGTAGATGAGGAGTTAAAAATACTTGTTGCTCTTGCAGAAGACCTGGGTTTGGCACCCAGCACAGGCTGGCTCATAATCATCCAATGCCTTCTTCTGCCCTTTGTAGGCACTGCATGCACATGAAATACAAAAACACATGCAGGCAAAATACTCATATAAATAAATTTTTAAAAAAGTTTTTTTTGAAAACCACTATGTATAATATTAGCTCATCCCCCTTTATGCAAAGAAGAACAGATATATTACACTTGCACTTCCAAACATTGCATGAAAATCCTCTCACTGACCAACAACAAATTAGAAACTATAGAAACAAATGGCTTCCTAGATTCTTCTCTCCTTAGGGCAGCCATCAGATGTCGTGCTGATGTGGAATCATACCGTTAATTCAGAGTCCTTGAAAATCGCTGAAAAAATTATGTGTCATTCTTCTGTCAGTGTCTTTACTCAGTGGATGATGTCAGAGTTGGGAATAGGTTTGGAGAATGGGACATAATCTGTGTCTTCTTTTCCCATTTCTTTCATTTAAAATAACCTGGCAACTATGAATGCTGAATCCATAAGATTCATTCATTTTAATTCAAACATCTCTGATGTATTGATTAAGAAAAATGTTTTTAGTCTCATAAAAGGAAGATTTTAGAAAGAACAATAAACTTAGAAAATATATGGTGTCATAGAATAGAGCTTTTCATTTTACTGAGATCTATCTCTCCTGAGAGAGAACAAGGCCTACATTTGAGTTCTGGGGAAAATATTTCTAATAAGCAAATCTCAGACCCTGTGAGGAAATCTTTTTTTATTTGTTAATCAATTAGTCAACCAAAAATCACTTAAGATTTGCAATATTTACATAGTTGACATAATAGACAGGATCAGGGAAATTAAATCTTTCTAATTTCATTTATTGCAGAATGTGGCCCTTACAAACAGTATAACCCTGCAAGTGTACATTTGGATACAAAGTATGTAAGAGTGGGCTGCAGAGATGGCTCAGTGATCAAAGAACGTAGCATAGGACCCTACCTATTTAAAGGAGCCTGGGAGGTTTTTTATAATATAAGGAAATTTTATTTATTTATCTAGTAGATTTTACTGAATTTGTTCTTTATTCATTTTATAAGTGTATAAAGTCCACCTTGATTACTGTAAGCACCCATCTTCTCAAATACTCCTTCCATTTCCTATTACCCCACCACTTTCCTTCTTAAAAGTTCCTCTCTATGTCTCTGTTTCTGTCTTTCTTTCTGCTTTCTGTCTGCCTTTCTCTCTGTGTTCTATCTATCTATCTCTGTCTATCTGTCTGTTTATCTATCTATCTATCTATCTATCATTATGTATCTATCTATCATCTACCCATCTATCTATCATCCATCCATCTATCTATCTCTCCATCCATCTTTTTCTATTATCTCTGCGACCATGGTCTTGAACTATCCATTGGACTCTGGAGAACTCTTTAGTAGGAACACAACTAAAAAGATTGACTACTCCTTTCCCAGAACCCATCAGTAGCCAGTAGTTCATGAGTAAGTGGTAGAGCTGCATGAGACTTTCCATGATGCATGATTGACTACTGATGGGCCAAGTCTTGTGTCAGCTCGCTGCAGACACCCAGAGCTGCTATAAGGTTATGACTGCACTGGCTGTGCAAGCCATGGCCAGCAGACAGCATTTTCTAGTACTTCTCCTTATTTTAACACTATTACAATCTTCCTACTACCTCTTTTGAAATGATTCCTGGACCTTTCAGAGAGATGTATACATGTACTGGTCTGAGCTGAACAATTAAGCATCACTTATTCATCACTTACCCCAGGAGTCTCTGTATTCACTATCTTCTATTGCAAAAAAAATATGAGTAAGTCTGGAAGTCACATTTGTCTGTAGATACAAATAAAATTTTTAGAAAGCAGCTTTGCACCATGATAACTAAACGAATTAACATTAGGTTAATCCCTTGAGCATAAGCCCTTCTCAGTTATGCTATCTTTTTAAATTTGGGTTATAGTAACAAATAAGAATCTATCTTGTAAAATGGGCCTCAAATCCAACCAGACAGCCATTGGATACACTGATTAACAGCTGTGCCATTACTGCGCCAGTGGGCACATCTTACCTCACAGGCTTGTTTTATTGTTTATAGATTTCAAAGCTTTCTAACTGTAAGAAACTATAGTGACTTTGCAGAGGACAAGACATGCACAGGCAAGTCAGAACATAAAGGAAAAGTTTGAAAAATGGATGAGGAGGTGTAGTATAGAGGGGATTAAATAAGCATAAGGAATGACATATGTGTATAAAGTTCCATAAAAAACCACATTACTTTTTATATCAACCTAAAATTTGAAGTTACACATTAATGTACAGATCTATCTCTGCCTAATAGATGACACATTAAGTTCAATACAATGTTAACTCCTAATTAGCAGTGAATAGACATGAACAAACAATTTCTACTCAGTATCTGTTATTAGAGGATGTAGTTTGTAAAATATATAGCATGCGACTGTGTACAGTATAGTATAGGAATCATATGCAGCCCTCCCTAGCCCTAATCAACTATTTAAAGGGTAGAACATGAATGGCACTGTTTACTAATACTAACTAGAAAAGTAAAATCATAAGGAAACCTGAAGAGTATTTTCTGTCATAAAATTGTACACCTTGATTAACTGTAACACTGTAAATGTGTGGAATATAAGGAACACATTGTTTCTAACAGGGTAAGTAAGGCTTTTCTGAGTCAATACATAGAATAAGGATTTGGTAGAATATAATATTGTGTGCAATTTAATTGGAAGATTTGAAAGAAATGGAAGCCAGTTTGCAAGTATTACAACTATCCATATATCCTTATATACTCCTGTGATATTTTTCCATCTCACATCATTATTACTGTAAAAATAAAAGGATAAAAATACACTTTAAAGCATTCTGATTTTTATTTCGTAAACTAAAAAGCAGAAAGTACTTGGTTCGTTAGGGCATCTTCATTCACACTGTGCTCTTTGGATTTTACCTGCCCAGGCTCTCCGCCCCCTTCCTTCACCACTAGCTCCTTTCCACTTTCATGTCATAATCTCTACTTCCATATGCTTGTCGTTAAAAACATTCTCCCTCCTCTCTTGTGGTATCATTTCTAGTTTCATGGCCAGGAATCACACTACAGCTGCGCACATATACACACACAGAGCATTGAAAATCTAGAATTTACTCAAGAGGAAATATGACATTTTTGTCTATCTGAGTGTGAGTAGCCTTGCTTAATATAAGAATTTCCAAGTCCATTCCTTTTTATATAAATTTCATTATTAATTTTCCTTTCTGGTTAGATAAAATTTCATTGAGTATGCATATCACACATTCATCGGTTGCTGGACAGTAAGCTGGATCTATTTCCTTGCTACTGTAAATTGAGAAAAAAATCACATGGATGTGCAAAGATGTCTATGGTAAATTTAGACTACAGTAGTTCCCAACCTTCTTAATGCTATGACCCTTTACCACAGGTCCTTAGGTGGTGGTGACCCAACTATAAAATTATTTTCGTAGCAACTCCATAACTGTAAGTTTGCTACTCTCATGAATCGTGATATATCTGATATACAGGATGTTCTTAGGTGACTCCTCTGAAAGGGTCATTCAATCCCCAAAGTACTCGTGATCCACAGTTGACAATCACTGATTTAGAGTCTTGGGTATAGGCCCAGTAATGGTATAGTTGGGTCATGGGGGGTGCTTTTAGTTTTTGAGATGCTCTTTATACTGATATCCGTAATTAATGCACCATGTTATATTTTCACCAGTATCAAATTAAATTTTGATGATTTGCAAATATATTAAATAATTTTCATTAGTTGTTCATCTGTGCTCTAAAAATTTACAGATGAATTAAACATGGATGGTACTCTTAAAAAAGGACACTTTGTAGAATATTTCAGTCCTGTATTTAGCCAATCCCAAGGGAACTGAGAACAAATTATCTCCCAAGTGTAGCATAGTCCGTGTGTTTATTAGGAAAAGTAAGTTTGGCTGAAGAGAGAAAAGATTGATTGCAACAGCTCGTTGGTTTATGATGCTTTCACCTCCCGGCACTTTGCTCTCTGGACACAAGTTCCAAGACCACATTTCATCTCCTGAGTTAACTTCTGCTTACTGTCTTCCTTTCTTCCAGCTAGTATATCAATTCCACTCAATACATTTTGTAAATTATCATATGACATCAGAATTACAAGAAATCTTGCATGCATCTTCCTAAAACCATGCATTTTTAGAAACTGGAAAACAATGTCTGATTATTCAAACTACAGGTGAAAATAATAAATCCTATTTCAGCAACCTATACTTCAAAGAAGCAATGCATGTGGAAAAATTGTGGAAATAGGTTGAGGCTTTATATAAACTCATGGATGAGTGATCTATAAACATTTATCTTTAAATATGTTTTCCCTTTCAATAAAGTATGTTTCAATAGCTTCTCCTTTAAGAAGAATGAATAAATAATTGTAATAATTTTAACAGAGAGGAAGCCATTGCATCATTTCACAGGAGATTACATATATATATATATATATATATATATATATATATATATATATATATATATGCACACACATATAATGTATGTGTGCCTGTCTCTGTGTGTGTCTGTGTGTGTCTTTCTCTGTGTGTGTGTGTGTGTGTATTCAAATATATTGCTTTAAAATATAGCTTTATTTTACAAATTTTTTGTAAGTAGCTCACAGCTGTTTTGAGTTCACTATGACAACAGCATGTCCTATCCAAATATAGAGCCGTGCAACACTCGTCACCATTCTATGGTTCCCACAGTTTATACTGCTCCTTTTCTGCAATGTTCACTGGGTATCAGTAGATAGTAAGGCATGAGAGGTATCCTATTTGGGACCACACATTCAGCAGCCACTTATTTCCAGCATGTTGACCCATCCCCCACTGCTAAAAAAAGTTTCTTAAACCAAAGCTGACAGCTACACTTGTCTATGTCTATAAACATGAATATTTAGAAGGCAGTATACATGTCAGTTTGGAAAAAAACAGTATATTCACCAAGAGGAACTGTGACATCTTTCTCCTATTATAGACCTTTGGCCAGTTCTACAGTGGAAGGCATGTGTTCTCTCCAGTAGAGCAGGTCTCAAATCCAATATGGTGGCATGGGTACCCCCAGAACATTCTTGTCACTCTTGACATGGTAAGCATATACTTTCAGTGATTTCATGTCATATCACAAAGGGTCTATACCTGAATGTGACCAGTGTTAACTGCACCCAAAATCCTGCATAGCACTTTCCAGCACTATGAGGATGATTCCACAAAACCGAAGCTTCCAATGCAGTTTGAGTTGAATATTCTGATCCTGTATATAGACTAAGTTAGCAGTTGGGTATTACTTTGTAGTTTTTGTGGTAAACCAAAAGTTGGTATTGTTTTGAGAGTCTCTGGGAGATGCTTGGCCAACAGATCATAGAAGGTGCCTCACATCTGGTACTGGTGTTTTAATTTGAAGTCTATGTTTTAATTTGAAGATAAATTGCTTCTTAGAGCAATGTTAATGCCCCATGCAAAGTAAGTCCATTTAGTCTCCTTTTTAAAAAATGTGGTTTAGCTACTTCATAGAAGAGTAGGTTTCTATATGGCTCTATTACATACCATTAGATTCATTTGACTCTCCTCTGAGGCATGTCTTTCCTGTATCTTCATATACCAAACTTCTTTAGTCTTTATTCTTCTAATTTCATATTACTAAATTAAATTATTTATTTTCACTTTCACCAATAGATTTTGTTTAAAACAAAAACATCAGTATGAGAAACCACACTGTGATCACAGAGTTTGTGTTGTTGGGCATATCAGACGACCCAGAACTTCAACATGTACTTTTTGTCTTTTTATTAATGAGTTACATATTAAGTGTCACGGGAAATGTAACCATCATCATCCTTACATTGCTCGACTCTCACTTAAAGACTCCTATGTACTTCTTCCTCAGGAATTTCTCCTTCTTAGAAATTACATTCACCAGTGTTTCCAACCCTAGATTTTTGGGTCAATAATTACTCAAGTCAAGACCATTTCCTATAACAACTGTTTGGCTCAGCTATTTTTCTTCATCTCCATGGGTGTGTCTGAGTTCTTCCTTCTAACCGCTATGTCTTATGACCGCTATGTTGCCATCTGCAAGCCACTGCACTACACCGTCATCATGAATCAGAGAGTCTGCACCCTTCTTGTCCTCACCTCATGGCTCGCGGGATTTCTGAAAATCTTCCCACCACTCATGCTGGTCCTCAAGTTAGATTTCTGTGCTTCTCCTGTGACTACTTCCCAATTTTGCAACTCTCCTGCTCAGATACAAGGAGTTTAGAGATGATTGGCTTTTACTTTGCCTTCATCACTCTGCTGTTCACACTAGCTCTAGTGATTCTGTCGTACATCTGCATCATCGGCACCATTCTGAGGTTCCCATCTGCCAGTCAGAGGAAAAAGGCTTTCTCCACCTGTTCCTCCCACATGATTGTCATCTCCATGTCTTATGGAAGCTGCATTTTTATCTATGTGAAACCTTCTGCAAAAGAAAGGGCATCATGAACCAGGGCAGTGGCCGTTCTCAACCCATCAATTGTTCCCATTTTGAACCCTTTTATTTATACCTTGAGGAGCCAGCAAGTAAAACAAGCTTTCAAAGACTTGGTTTACAAAGTAGTATTTTATAGAAGCAAATGAAAGAATTATTAATATGAAGATATGCCATTGTAAAGATTCAGTAAAAATGAAGTTAAGTTTTTATTGTCTTCTACCACAAGTAAGTTGAACATATAGAAGGAAGTGCAAGGCTTTCAATTTTTCACTCTATTCATTATTCAAAGCTCCGTTGACTAACTTAAATAAGATATGTTATAATTATATTTTGAAATGTGACATGCTTAAAAGAGGCTAGTATGTTTATTGTATTAATTTATATATTTTATATTGACAAAAGCAAAAATATTATCTCTGTATCACTCTTTAAATAAATTATAGGCTAGGTAATGCTGTTTTTTTTAATTCTTTATTCATAGGTAATTTAATGATATTTGAGAACTGCTAGTTCTATGAATTAATGAAAATTATAAAATCTCTCTAAAAGTCAATGCTTTATTTCAAAATAAGGATGAAAATGTAACAAGCACTTATAGGGCTAAATGAGATCAAATATTCAAACTTTCAGATGCAGAAACAAATAATGCTTTAAATAAATCCCAAGTGCTATGAACACAACTGTCAAAGGTTGAAGATTTATTCCAAATGAAAGGAAGAGGAAACACACCTGTTCTCAGAGCCTTTATTTTGCACAATGTTTAAAGCATAATTATTTATACAATTTGTCTTCTCAAAAACTCTCCTGAAATTCCTAATTTATTTTTAACAGAAAACTGCAACTTAAAAAACCTAACTCAACCAAAATCACAAATAATACACAGTTCATTTTAATTTTTATCTATCTCTCTAAGAATAAAGCCATAAAAATTTTATAATACTAAAATTTGCATTCATGTTTTCATAAGAAATTAAAAGCTTTGAGATGGTGGTAATAATAATTTTAATTTATATCATTTTCTTTATTTTTTTGTACTATTTCTATCTTGCTAATAAGCCAAACATGAGATTTTGAGTAAACCTTTATAAATATGTGTCAGCATTTATTAAATTTAACAATCTATCTTTCACTTGATTTGACTATAAACATTACTATTTATGATGAGAATTAATCTTGCCCATTATTGTTGAAAGTAATTAACAAATATAATTCATAATCCAGAATAAATCATATAAATGATTTTGAAAAATAGTGAAAAGATAATCTAATAAAATAAGTCTTTTGAAAACTCTATGGGTTCTCCTGCTGTGTCTTTGATTTATTCATGTGAACAAGAATGCTTTGTCACAACTTAGACCCTTCAATGTGAAGCGTGAGCACTGATTGAATGTATTTTTATATAATGTGAAGCTGAGATATTTTTTGTATATACTGTCTGTTTAATAATTATCCTTTTCCTAAATTTTGAGTAAATGATAAACCAGGTGTAATTGTTTCAATGACCCCTATCCATTCAGATATAACTAAACAGGGGAAGATGTGAATAAATACAGGAAAATTTAAAATTCTGGGATTTCAAAGGTACTATGGTTAAAGAAATGGTTCAAGGATTAAGAACATGTAACATTCCTGCAACTGACAGGATGAAATCCCAGAACACACACCACATAGCTCACAGCTACCTACTTCAGGTCCAAAGAATCTGACCTCCACAGGTTCCTGCATATAAATGGTGCATGCAAAACAATGCAGATACACACAAACATGAAAGAGAAAGAGAAGGGAGAGGGAGGGAGAGAGGGAGAGATGAAAGGAGGGAGGGAGGGTCAGAAGGAGGGAGAAAGGGAAGAGGGAAAGAAAAGGAAAAATAAATCAAAGTTTCTGTATCACTATTGAAAAATGTTCATCTAGTGCATAAGGAAATGCTATTAACAAAAGCAAAGTACACAAACATGCATAGGTACATGTCTGTAAACACAAACACCAGCAATAAAGGAAGGAATTTTCTAAATATTTCTTTCAAAGAAATGCAGTTTGACCCTTAAAATCTAATATATTCTTCAGTATAGTGATTTCTTCTCCAACTGCATCATGTAAATTGTCCTACATTGTTTATTTGGAGAGTTATTGATATATCCCATTTCTTCTGGTGACTATGGGTAAATGGCAGAATGCGGACAGTGGGGTAAGGCTCCATGGAGCAATATGAGATAGTTGCTCTGCTACCTGTCCATTGTCATGTTCTGTCTGAAAAGTAGAATTGCACAAAGATAGAGATCATCAAAGACATCAAAAGTTTCCTTTTCTCTCTTTTTTCATAGCTCCCTCTCCTAGAAGATAGCCATGAAGGCCTGAATGTAAGGCATTTCAGATCAATTCCCTTGTTTTCTACATAATAGATTATCTGTAGGATGGCATTATAATTTAAGATTTTTATTCTTTAATCACATTTCCCCATGACCAGCTAGAATTGAGGCCAGAAAAGCATCTGTATACTATGACATCTCTTAGACTCTCCGTATTCTATACCATATCTAATCTGATCATCATAGCTACGTGTTCAATCAGAATAGCTCCTTTATGGTTATAAATAGATTGATGCTGGGAGAACTTTAATATTCTAATCAAGTAAATTGGGCAATAGCAAATATAATAAAGATTTTTAAAGCAAACAAACAAAAAATGGGCTCATCTTTGCTTTACATGTGTTCTGTCTTTTACTAAGACCACGCACAATCAATTTTATTGACCTTTTCAAGTAACGACATATTACTCGTTCATCTCTATATAAATATGGTGTTCATCAAGGTAGGTAATATTCATTTTATTTGTCAATATATATTATAACATGAATCAATGAAAACAAGCACATTTTCAATTGCATTGCTATTTAATAATAAGATAAGCAGGGAGAAAAGGACAAGGCAGAAGCAGAACCGTGGCAGTAAACACTAGTATGGGCAGGCATACTGATGATAATAGAGCTGATCATGCACCTATTACATTGCAGAAGTTTCAAAATTAGGAAAATATAATACACTAGCAGATATCTACATTGAAAAATTAAAAGGCAGAAAAATTCTGAGAGCCAGAGGGCAGATGAACATATGAGCTAACAGTAATTGTGACAGCATGCTCAAGCGATGTGTAAAAATCCATCCAGAACAAATACAAGCAGAGATTGTAGGTGGACAGGAAGTCCCACCCCTAGCAGAGGAACTTATGGCAATCGATAGCTTCAGGAAGTTGAAGCTTTCCCTACTAGAATTACCCTTAGAAGTCAGCCATGTTCCAGTGGAAGGGCACACATCCAAGAACACATGGGCAGCACAAATTGGAATTGATGGATAAAAAAGAGGACATCACAGGTTGGGCAGTTAGGGAAGAACAATGGATCTAATGAGTTAGGGGACATGGTGGATATGACCAAGACATACACTATGAAATTCTCAAAATGCTAATAAAGATTACTGTTCTATATAGATTTGCTACAGTTGTTTCAAGATAACAAATATAATACGAGGAGTAAACATCTGTACACACAGTGTTGTTCTTTCCTTCTTGATATTCTCCTTTATGTTACTGGACACTGTCCCTCAAGCCTCCTTATCTGATCAGTACTAATGAGGGTTGTACATTATATTCCTTTGTGTTTATATACATGCCTCTTCTGGCAATTATGCTTCACTGAATTAGTCCCTAGAGGTTGTTGCAGAGGCAATAGATAAAGCATTTAGTAACCAATGCTATAATTTTAATGATTTTAAAAGACATGGTATTTTTCTACTTTATGTTTCTTGATCCTTTCCCTCCATGGCCAATGAGATATGCTCACTCTTGATTAAATGGGGAATTAAGGACAGAAATTTTTGCAATATAGAAGAAGTGAGTTCAGCAAGAGAATGAGGCAATATTTTTAAATATCTGATTTCCCTGGACTACAGCAACATACACTGATGTCTTCAATATCACAGCCATTCCCAGTGTCTGCGAGAACCAGAGGTAAGGTGAACATAAAGACACTGTGGGAACTCTGTTTCCAACTCTGATTTGTTACTTAACTAGTTGAGTCTCAAAAAAATGTTTCTTATTGCATCAATTATTTCATGTTCTCATGAGTAGAAGCAAGGAAATACTATACATGTCTGTGTTTAATAAAGTCTTATATACTCTGTTTCAGGGAATATGTTTTTACTAGAGTCGGTCAGAGATTTTTGATGTCAGCTGACTGTAGGAATTAATGCCTGCTGTACAAGTTTTCTGAATCTCCATACTGTATTTCAGAATAACAAAACTCGAAGTGTATAATGAAGATACATGAGATTCAGCACAGAAGTCTTTACTCAAAACAATAAATCGCACTTGTAATAATCCACAAGTACTTTGACTCTCCTACCCATACTTTAATGTGATTCCAACTCAAAGAAAAATAACATATTAGTATAGCTATTCTTAGAGGCTGAAAGCCACATGACCTAAGAAATATCCTAAAGAGAAAAGTCATAGCATTTTATATAATTTTTGTTAATGGTTTATTTCTTTGGCTCTCTTGCTTGATTATTTCAGGATAATTAATGATCTGAAAATATTAGATACCAACATTTGCCAAGTACTCTTAAGAATATGAGTGTTCACTGTTGATAATTTACGAAGTGGTATTTGATGGTCTTCCTTTCCTGTAATTTCTTTCTGTGGACGTGATACTAACGCTGACAGCTGAATGTGGTCATCGCTCTACCTTGATTAATACCACTTGTTCATATTTCTCCAGACAAGGCACCCAAATTCACTACTAACTAATTAAAAGGAATTGTGAGTGGCACTCTTGGCACCATCTTCCTGCTCTTTGCAGGGTTCTAAATAAACATGCTTTAAGGCAAAATGAATTACAATGTTATGAGTCTGCTAAAAATTCAGTGTCTTCTCCTGAGAAGTCATTGCTTTACTGAGGTTAATGGAAAGTCTCCAAGGAATTCTACATTGTGCTTTAGCTCTAGAAATCCTGAAAAAAAGCTATTTTTATAATCAGACACTGAAGAAGATATTATCTGTGTCTTGATTTAGATAATTATTCTTTTGTGTAATGTGTTAAGCCAAACTCTGAATAAATTTTAGACTCAAGAACTTGAGAGGAAACTTGTGACATGACCGTTAAAGTACACTTTTTTGGAGACGTGTTCTGTGGTGTAATTGAAAAACAGAAAATTGAAAAACCACAGAAATTTTCGAAAAGTACAGTAGGAACAAGCAAAATATTCATCCAGTAGACAATATGACATTGTGTAACACAGAGAATTTTCATAAGAAATGTAATGGAGTCTTCGTAGTCTGTCAGTTTCCCAAGAGCAACCTGGGACTCCTGAGCATAATGCATCCCTCAATAAAGAGTTTAGTTTCCCTTGAGCTTCATTGCTGGGTACATGGAGGGTTTTTGTAAGCTCTTACTTGATATCAGGGATTTAAGAGGGCAAGATAGGAGTCTGTTCCCAGAAAGAAAGCCCTAAGAGTGCTTTATAGACATCATGCTTAACAAATATTAAGGATCAATGTTATTATACATTACCACAGCAAAAATCTCTCTCAAACGCTTTGGATATGTTATACTTATAACAGAAATTTTGCTTAAATGCATGAAAGAGCTGCCTTATTATTCTCGATAGTTTCTGTTCTAATTTACATTCCCAAAACAGTCTTCTTTCCTCTCTAGGATTCTCCAGAAATTTTTTCCCCAATAGCCATTATACTTGAGTTGAGCTGATTGATGACTCATGTGATTTTTTTTTTTCAATTATTTTAGTTCAAAAACCTGTTCTCAACAAAGGATCATTTTTCCTACAAAACGGAGGGAATTAATGTTTCTTTGTATGGCTTCCAATTTTCCTGAATGTAGAGAAAACATATTTTTACAAATTCCTAGCTCCTCCCTAAAAGATTTATCATTTTGTAGTTAAAGCTGGTTATGTGTTTTTTCTTCATAGGTCTAGACAATTTTTTTAAAGTGACTGCAGAATGAGAAACCGTTCAGGAAACACAGAATTTATTCTTCTGGGATTGTCAGATGACCCTAGGCTCCAGCTTCTGATCTTTGTCTTTCTCTTCATCACCTACACACTCAGCATCACAGGGAACCTGGCCATCATCACCCTCACCCTGCTGGATCCCCACCTCCAGACCCCCATGTATTTCTTCCTCAGGAATTTCTCTATCTTAGAAGTGTCCTTCACAACTGTCTGTATACCAAAGTTCTTGGGCACCATTATCTCAGGGGATAAAACCATTTCCTTCAACAACTGCATAGCTCAGTTGTTTTTTCTCATTCTCTTTGGGGTCACTGAATTTTACCTTCTGGCTGCCATGTCCTATGATCGTTACATCGCCATCTGCAAGCCCTTGCATTACCTGACCATCATGAGTCAGAAAGTCTGCACAGTGCTTGTTTTCACTTGTTGGCTGGTTTCTTTCCTAATCGTCTTCCCCGCACTCATGTTGCTCCTACAGCTTGATTACTGCAGGTCCAATGTCATTGACCACTTTACCTGTGACTATTTGCCCCTGCTGCAACTTTCCTGTTCAGACACAACATTCCTGGAGAGGATTGGGTTCTCCTGCGCAGTCTTTACCCTCATGTTCACCTTGGCCTTAATATTTCTGTCCTACACATACATCATCAGAACAATTGTGAAGATTCCTTCTGCCAGTCAGAGGACAAAGGCCTTTTCCACGTGTTCTTCCCACATGATCGTCATCTCCATTTCTTATGGAAGCTGCATTTTTATGTACATTAAGCCCTCAGCAGCAGATAGAGCCTCTTTGACCAAGGGTGTTGCTGTGCTGAATACCTCTGTAGCGCCCATGCTAAACCCCTTCATCTACAGCCTGAGGAACCAGCAAGTCAAGCAAGCCTTCACGAAAGTGGCGAGGAGGATGCTGCTTTTCACAAGTACATGAAATGATGCGGCCTGTGAGTGAGGGGCACGTGACGGTCAATGTAGGGAATGACATAGCAGATGGCAATGGCGTACTTATATCAATTTGGCCCTCCATTCTTTGTCATTTTTTTTCTTTTCGAACACTCTTTTAAACTGTGTGATTTTTCAATCATCTAATTAAAATTGCATTCCCTAGAATTTCTAACACCTTTTTCTTCTAATATTGGATTACTGTAGTTTTTAAGTTTTATTTGTTTTTCAGGTATCAATGCAGTTTGGGTTATATTCAGGAAAATATTTTACATAGTATATATAGATATAAGAGAGACATGTCTAAGCATGTATATGTTTGGTCTACTACACCTTTAAAATACACTTTGTGGTGCTTAAAACTTTTATTTGGTGATTATAAAGTAATTACATAATTTCCCACTTTACTTTCTACCTCCAAACCCTCCTGTTTAACCTCCCTTTGCTCTCTTTCAAACTTATGACCTCCTTTTTTATTAATTAGTGTTGCATACATGTGTGTGCATGTATATATAGGTATATATGCCAATATATAGACATATATTGTTGTATATAGTTATATATGTTGCTATACACACACACACACACACACACACACACACACACACACACACACATATATACCTAAATACATAAGTACAACCAGTTTAATATGTATAATGCTTCTTGTCTGTATGTTTCAAGAATGACCATTTGATATTGGATAATCAATTGGTGTGAAACCAAACACGTCATAGTGCCATAGTCACCTTACCTTTATAAATGACTTTAAATACCATATCAATTAATGACATGTAAGGGTTTTTTTTATTTATTAGCCAAGACATGTTAGCTGATTCTCGCTTTCGTAAATTATGCTCCAGTGATTTGTTTATTGATGAGGCACCATAGACCATTACTCATTTAAACTTTAGGTATCAACGTTTATATTTGTAAATTTCCCAAAATCTCTACATACAAATAAATTAGCATCAATCTCATTAAATGTAACTGATATATATATAATATATATATATATATATATATATATACATACAGATACAAATTGTAGACAATTATGAAGAATACACACACTATAGAATTTAGTGAAGAAATGGCTTCTACATTCAGGACCCAATACTTTTTCACAGATTATATCAAGAGAAGGCAATAGTCTGTATAGTACGAGGCAAATATTTAAAATTTACACATATATTTTTATATACACCTTTGTCAAAACTATTCTAGAATTTGAGGGTGCATACACATTAATGTACATATGCATAAATGAAAATCCTATATACATACAAGATGTGAAGTATTCATATATTTATTCTAAACATGTATAAAATATATACAAATAAATATGGGTTTATGTACATATATATACTTCATCTCATATTTTTCAAAAAGTTTGCATTGTGGTATGTATTTAGCTTATAAGATTTTTAAAACTACTCACTTAAAGCTATGATGCATTTAAATAAATATTCAGGAATGGCTCAGTTGTTAAGAGCACAGTGCTTCCAGAGTACCTGAGTTCAATTCCCAGTACCCATGTCAGCTGGCTCACCATCACCTGTAATCCTGGATCCAAGAGTATCCAGCTACTCTGGCTACTAGAGCCCCCTCAGCTCATGTACACATATCACACAGACACTCACACATATACCCAAAATTAAAAATATACCTTAAAAATCTGCAAAACTCATATATACATATATATATATATATATATATATATATATATATATATATATATATATATATATATAAATACAGTTTTGGCATAACTAAAATGCGCTGAAGGGTTGGTTTCCAGATGAAGGTACACTCAAGAACTGATTGCATCTTGAGGAAATATCCCAGAAATGGATTGTTCTAGTGAAGTTTTGAGGATCATATAAATAATTTACCAAGGCTTCATATGTTACCTAGGATTATGATATCATCTTTTGCAGGTTCATTATCTTATAGACAGAAGAATTTTTGAAAGGACTCAGAAACATGAGGATTTTAGAGACGAACAAATTAGACTGTACATTTGACAGCTGCCAGGAGGAGGGAGGTGGATTAAAGGAAAACAGACAATCTTGCCTTTGGGAAATCAAGGGAACAGTCTAAAAAATGAAAATCTTCAAACTTTCCACTGGGGGTGAGGTGTTTTCAGAGAGAGTGAGAATACCCAGAGTAAAGATCAGAGCAAGTAGTAGAAGTTGAGCAGATTTCCAGAGAAACTGGCAAATATGGGAAAAAGGAAAACCTACACTTTCCAAGTTAAACTAAGAAAAGTGGGCAAACTAAGCAGTGAGAATTTGTGAGCAACTGCATTAAGAGAGGGATTTCTAAGGTATGTAAATGCATGTTTCATTAAGGGGACAGTGATGCCTGCCATTTTTGGTGTATTTATTAATGCTTACTAACAGGAGGCAACTATGGTGGGTGCTTATATTCTCCACAGAGTTGACTGAAAATATCCAAAGTGGTATTCTGGCTGGGTGGTTCTTATCATTTCCCCCTCAAGTATTCAAAATTACCACCCATCTTGTCCACGCTGCCCTGCACCTGACCTCCACAAGGAATAGGCTTTCCTTATTAAACGATATGTGTCAACATCCTCAGCTTGCTTTGCTCTGTGCATTGAGCAGCAGTCAGAGGAACATCTGCCTTCGGTGTGCATGCAGGAAAGCAATACCTTCCATTCTTCTATGGATAACATTCACATGCTTCTTTCCAACATATATGTGTGGGGTCACAGTTCTTTCAGACATGTTTTGCAAATATTCCAGTCCTAGCCAACGTTCAATGTCACTTTATCTTGGCTAATCCTTGGGAACAGAAAAGAATATCTCAGGGACATGGTGTTTCATGTTGAATATCACAGTATTTTACAGTGGCTTTTTGGGGAGGAAGAACATATCTGTTTATTTAGTTGTGGAAGAACATGTAAATTTGGCTCAAAACTTTTTATCTGATATTGACAAGGAAGTCAGACCTAAATCATGCAGATCTCCATTTTGAGTCTATTTGGTTAATAAATTGTCTACCCATTCTTTATTTATTATTAGATATTCTTATATCTCTGGTTGTGAGCCTAGGATTTAATGGCTGAGCCATCTCTCCAGCCCTATTTTTAAATATTCTTAATCTCACCATTTAATTCACGCATATTCATCTCTTTAATAGAAACATCAACTTTTGCCACATATGGAGGGTCACACCTGCAATCCTAACTTTGGGGGAAAGGGTGATAAGGAACACCCTCCTCATCATCTTAACACAAATTTGAGATGCTCCAAGGTTACATAAGAAGTCTAGGCAAGTCTGGCACCCAGAATGAGACTTTGTATCAAAGAAAGAAAGAGAGAGACAGATAGACAAACAGACAGAGACAGAGACAGACACAGAGAGACAGAGAGAAAGAGGGAGGATTTGGACAATTATAAATCCAAATCTATTTCTGGAGAAATCTTAAACATAGTTTTCTATTGTAGTAAGAAACAGTAGTTATTGTTGTTGCTATTGTTTTAATTTTAGCTTATTTTCTGGTTGGCATACAGCAAATATCTATACAGTCAGAGATTTCACCATAACATCTTAGATGGATAATTAAATTTAGAAGGCTTGGGTCATTTTACAGTTTAAGCACTACATAAAAGTCTCTTTTTATACAATCTCAACCTAAGCAAAGTTACTGCTAGGAAATTGGAAAGAACCAGTACATACAGCTCTCATCAGTCTAGCCTGTAATTGTTAAAACACGTTGAGGTTCTCGCTGTGGAAGAAGATAGCCTTGCATATGGACAGTTAGTTTACAGTTCAGGAGTGGCTTGTACTCTGCACTTCCAAAGTGGGCAATTCCTGAAATGCAGATCTCCTGGCAGCTAAGGACTCCACAACATGAATGAAAGGACTGTGATCTTATTATTTATGTTTTGAGGATGGATTAATTTGCTTTGGTTGCCGTGAGAAAACATTGACCAAAGTCAACTTGAGAAAGACAGGTTTTTGTCTTTTGTTTTGTTTTGCTTTAAATTTATTTATACTTCTCTCAAGCAATACATCCAGGCTGCAATCTCCCCTCCCTCCACTTCTCCCATCCCCTGCCCCTAGCACCTCCCCTCTTCCCCAGACCTACTCTTCCTTTCCCCTTCAGAAAAGAGCATATCTTCCAGGAATATCAGCAAATATCCATAACAAGATGCAATAAGATTAGGCACAAAACCCTCATATCAAGGCTAGAAGACACAACTCAGTAGAAGGAAAAGGATACCAACATGTTCAACTCAAGAAAGCTATTAAGTTAATAAAGGGTTCGTGTTTGAATATCTTCTTATGTCTACAAAAAGTGTTTTAGCATTAGAAAATCTTTTAATTGTATGTGATATTCATAAGATCTACAACAACTGCATGCAATTCTATTTCTTGGCCTGAGGGTCATATAATCCATAGTATGATTCATGCTGTTTTCCCTTATAGTGCATGTTATGAAGATATATGGTTTATGTAATTGTTAAAGCAGAAAAAAATCAATAATTTCATATGAGGAAAATTTAACCTAAGTACAAAATCATAAAATATTTATATCAATGTTACCAATGAGAAGATTTGCATAAATGGGAATATTTTGTGATATATTGCTTTAGAAAATTTGTGTGTCCAAAGAACTTTATGACTACGGTACTCTTCCTTACAGTTGTTTATGGTCCTATGAGAAATGAATAAATATGATAATACTGAGTATTTTTTCCAAAGCTTGAGTGATATGTTAAGTTTGCTTTGTCCCAGGCAGCTTTATCTACCTATAATATCCTATCTCAGATCTTCAGTTCCTTTATGAGCCATTTAAATATCCAAATGCTCATGTATATCCTTAATTCCTATAAATAACAAAACAATGAACATTGATTTTCAGTTATCCTTGGGTCTTTTATATGTTTAGTTTTGCATTTTTACTGTTTTCTAAAGAATTTGTACTTCAGGGGTTGGAAATACTTTTATTTAGCATTCACAATGCAGAACATATGATCTTGTATATTTTCTATTTTAGTGGTTTAAATGATTATGTTATGGTTACTTAAAGATCTAGCAAATATTTTTTGCTAGAGATGTCACTAATTCTTTATTTGATGAATGTTCTATGAATTGACTTCTAATAATAATTTGAATAAATTATTGCAGGACAGCTTTTATAAAATAGAATAATTCTAAAATCGTGACTTCTGAAAACAGCCTGCCCTTTGCTTTGACACAAGCCACAGTGCTTCACGTTTCAGATTATTCATATCACATATCACCATGCTTTTTCTTAGTATGCCTTAAAATACTTACATATTTCTGTTTCTACAATAACTTACTAAGCATTTCATATCAGTAGAACCTGCACTGTATCAAAACCTTAGAAATGGGAAAAATGACACGTTGCTCTGTGTAACAGCTACCAAATTGTTCACAAGGAAACTGTATTGGAAAGAAATCATATCGGCCATGTGAAACCAGAGACAACTTGGAATCCTTAAATGGAAAGCACATGCATTCACCATCCTTTGTTAAGTGGAAATGCCTGAACACCACCAACAGTGCCGTAATCCAAACAAAATAACTCACGAATCAGGTATGCAAATCTTTGATTGACTAACTAAAATAGTAGCAACAAAATAATTCTAATTACTGATGTGGACTAGCTTTGTTTGTATGTGTATATTAATTGCCACATATATATTTGTTCATGTGTCACTTGATTCTACTATACAATTGCTAAAACTAATCAGGAAATTATCTGCTATCTTAACTCTTCACATGTACAGGACATGTGCATTTTCTATACTTTAGATGTATGGAATTATTCAAAGTAAATATTCCATTTATTTCAAAATTTTATATGCTTACATGACTATAAAACTAATAGAATATATAAAGTTTTAATGTTGAATCAAAGTATTTTATACATAAAAAGGATTTGTCTTACACATTTATTTGAAATTGAAAAATGAGTTTTGTATTTTTACTGGAAACATTGGTTTTATATTTACAGGTAAAATACTAGTTATTGCCTTTTCAATATGGATATTTATCTTCATTCAAAACTGTCGTGAGACAGAGGACAGCAATCTTAACAGAAAGACAGAGTTTATTGCAGCAGGTTCAACTGATGACGCAGTTTGAAATTTGTGTGATTTTCGTGTTTCCAGTTATTTTCTAGGAACTTAACTCTGATTATCCCTCACCCTATAGAATCTCATTTTACAATCTCATGTACTTTCATCTTTAGAGATTTTCTTTCTTAGAAATGTCCTTTATGTGAATCCCTGACTTGGGAGTTACTATAGCTGGTGGGAACATCATCATGTACTATACCCATTGTATCACTCAAGCGACAACTTATTCACGAGAATTAATTGAGAAATTTTCAAATGACACATTTTAGTAGTTTATTGAAATAAATTTCTGGAAAAAGAGTTCTTTAATTTCACATAAATATGTTTCACATACTTGACATGCCTCCTATAAATGGGCCAAAGGGACCCACTCAACTTTTTGTTATATAAGATTCAGAGTCTTTAATTTTATTGGATAGATTATGTCATATTGACATAAACCATGGTTATTTGGGAAGAGGGAACCTCAACTGAAAAAAAAATGTCTCCACCAGACTGACTTGTGGACAAGCCTATGCTGCATTTTTCTGGGGGATGGTCAATATGGAAGAGCAGTCCTAAGAGCAGTCTAAGAAAGCTAGGAAGAGCAAGATAGTAAACAGCACTTCCCCATGGCCTCTGCATCAGTTCCTGCATCCCGTTTCCTTCCCTGCGTTTTTGGCCTCCCTCATGATGGACTTACAAGCAAGAATGTGAAGTAAACTCTTTGAAGCCTTTCCTCTCCATGTTATTTTTTTTCATGGTGTTTTATCACAACAGAAAGCTTAACTAAGACACATACTAAAAAGATGAAAGATATGTTCAAACTCTAAATTCATTAAAATGTTTTGCATGCTTCAAGCTAAAAATGTAACTTACTGTTATAAAAGGGAACAAGCATTCTGGGTTTTTTTTCTTATGTATGGTATATAATATTAGTTGTTTGGGGGTTTCTCCTTTACATTTTTTATTTTATTTTCTGTAGACTGGTTAGGACAAAAGAGAAATGAAGAACCAATCTGAGGAGATCGTGTTCATTTTGCTTGGACTGACAGAAGACCCGCAGCTACAAATTCTGATTTTCCTGTTTATGTTTTGCAATTACATCTTGAGCCTGATGGGGAACTCAGTGATCATCCTCCTCACCCTGCTGGATCTCCGCCTCAAGACTCCAATGTACTTCTTCCTCCGGAATTTCTCCTTCTTAGAAATTGCATTCACGTCAGCCTGCATTCCACGGTTCCTGATGAGCATTATCACTGGAGACAAAAACATTTCCTACAATGCTTGTGCATCTCAATTATTTCTTCTTCTTTCTCTTACTAGTCACAGAGTTTTACCTCCTGGCCGCCATGTCCTATGACCGCTACGTAGCCATCTGCAGACCACTGCACTACCCCATCATCATGAACAGCAGAGTGTGCCACCTACTGGTCCTCAGCTCCTGGGTGACTGGTTTCTTATCAGTCTTCCCTCCTTTGCTCTTGGGACTCAAACTGGATTTCTGTGCTTCCAAAACAATAGATCACTTCCTATGTGACACCTCTCCTCTCCTGCAGCTGTCCTGCACAGACACACATTTAATAGAATTGATAGCTTTTGTTGTAGCTGTGATGACACTCGTCATCACCTTGATCTTAGTGATCCTCTCCTACACACTCATCATCAAAACCATCCTCAAGTTCCCTTCAGCGCAACAACGGAGAAAGGCCTTTTCCACCTGCTCCTCACACATGGTTGTAGTCTCCATTACCTATGGGAGCTGTATCTTCATGTACATGAAAACATCAGCCAAGGAAAGGGATGACTTTAAATAAAAGTGTGGCTGTGCTCAACACTTCTGTGGCCCCTTTGCTAAACCCATTCATTTACACCCTAAGGAACCAGCAGGTGAAGGAAGCTTTCAAATATGTGTTTCACAGGTTATGTTCTTCTCAAAACAGTGAATCAATATTTAGGCATAAATAGTATGCTATTGGAACATGATTGAAAAAATGGGGGAATACAATTTCCATGCATGCCAGTAATACTTTCAAGGCTCATGTTCTCCATTATGCTTTCTTTCCCAGCCTCCTTAAAGTCCATCCTGCCTCCTTTCAGTCATTTCTCTGATACCTCCTACATTTGTTTATAATTAAATCAAATACCTACAGGTTATTTTTCAGCCACTATTGAGAGCATTATCTCTTATAGAATTTCATAGTAAAGAATTGGCCCTACTTTGTATCTTATATCTGTATTTTCTTGTTTCACATAAAATTTTGAGGTTTCCCATGCTATACTTGTTGATTTGATGTAGCAGCCTGTTTGTTGTACTATTCTAAAAAACCACTATGGGAGACTGTACAGGTAGATGAGGAGTTAAAAATACTTGTTGCTCTTGCAGAAGACCTGGGTTTGGCACCCAGCACAGGCTGGCTCATAATCATCCAATGCCTTCTTCTGCCCTTTGCAGGCACTGCGTGCACATGAAATACAGGAAAAATACTCATATAAATCAACTGAAAATAAAAAATAATTTTTTTCAAAAATCACTATGTATAATATTAGCTCATCCCCCTTTATGCAAAGAAGAACAGATATATTACACTCCCACTTCCAAACATTGCATGAAAATCCTTCACTGACCAACAACAAATTAGAAACAAATGGCTTCCTAGTTTCTCCTCTCCTAAGGGCAGTCATCAGAAGTCATGCTGATGTGGCAACATACTGTTCAACTCAAAGTCCATGAAAATCACTTAACAGTTATGTGTCATTCTTCTGTCAGTGTCTTCACTCAGTGGATGATGTCGGTGTTGGGAATAGGTTTGGAGAATGGGACATAATCTGCGTCTTCTTTTCCTTTTTCTTCCATTTAAAATAACCTGGCAATTATGAATGATAAATCCATAAGATTTATTCATTTCATTTCAAACATCTCTGATGCATTGGTTAAGAAACATGTTTGTAGTCTCATAAAAGGAAGAATTAATAAAGAATAATAAACTTTAGAAAATATGTGGTGTTACAGAATAGAGCTTTTCATTTTACTGAGATGTATCTCTCCCGAGAGAGAACAAGGCCTATATATTTGAGTTCTAGGGAAGGATATTTCTAATAAGCAAACCTCATACCCAGTGAGGACATCTATTTTTATTTGTTAATCTATTAGTCAAGCAAAAATCGCTTAAAATAAGCAATATTTACATAGTTGACATAATAGACATGATCAGGGAAATTAAATGTTTCCAATTGCATTTATTGCAGAATGTGGTCTGTACAAACAGTGTAACCCTGCAAGTGTACTTTTGGATACAAAATGTGAAAGAGTGGGCTGCAGAGATGGCTCAGTGGTCAAAGCATGTAGCCTAGGATCCTAACTATTTAAGGGGTCTGGGAGGTTTTCTTATAATATAAGCAAATTTTATTTATTTATCTTACTGCTTTTATTGAATTTGTTCTTTGTTAATTATTTAAGTGTATAAAGTCCACTCTGATTACTATAAGCTCCTATCTTCCCTAATACCCCTTCCATTTCCTATTACCCCCACTTTCCTTCTTAAAAGTTCCTCTCTCTGTCTCTATTTGTCTGTACTTTATTTCTGCTTCTCTGCCTGTGTCTTCCTGTGTCTCTGTCTATCTATCTATCTATCTATCTATCCATCTACCCATCTATCTATCTATCTATCTATCTATCTATCTATCTATCTATCTATCTAATCTTTCCATCTATCTACCATCTATCTATCTCTCCAGAAACACTGACTTTTTCTAGAATTATCTCTGTGACCATGGTCTTGAACTATCCACTGGATTCTGGAGAACTCTTTAGTAGGAACACAACTAAAAAGATTGACTACTCCTTTCCCAGAATCCATCAGTAGCCAATAGTTCATGAGTAAGTGGTAGAGCTGCATGAGACTTTCCATGATGCATGATTGACTACTGATGGGCCAAGTCTTGTGTCAGCACACTGCAGACACCCAGAGCTGCTATAAGGTTATGACTGCACTGGCTGTGCAAGCCATGGCCAGAAGATAACATTTTCTAGTACTTTTCCTTATTTTTAAGGCTCTTACAATCTTCCTACTACCTGTTTTGAAATGATTCCTGGACCTTTCAGAGATGTATATACATACTAGTCTGAGCTGAACAATTAAGCATGACTTATTCATCACTTAGCTCAGGTTTCTCTGTATTCACTATCTTTTTTTTTATTCGCTATCATATTTTTGCAAAAAAATATAAGTAGGTATCATTTGTCTGTGGATACAAACATAAATTTTTAGAAAGTGCTTTGCACCATGATAACTAAACTAATTAACATTAGGTTTATCTGTTGAGCATAAGCCCTTCTCAGCTATGCTAACTTTTTAAATTTGGGTTATAGTAACAAATAAGAATCTATCTTGTAAAATGGGCCTCAAATCCAACCAGACAGCAGTTGGATACACTGATTAACAACTGCGCCATTACTGCGCCAGTGGGCACATCTTACCTCACAGGCTGGTTTTATTGTTATAGATTTCAAAGCTTTCTAACTATAAAAAACTATAGTGACTTCACAGAGGACACAGACATGCAGAGGAACGTCAGAACATAAAGGAAAAAAATTGGAAAACTGGATGAGGAGGTGTAGTAGAGAATGGGATCAAGTAAGCCTTAAGAACGGCATATGTGTAGAAATTTCCATAACAAACCACATTACTTTGTATATCAACCTAAAATTTGAAGTTACACATTAATGTACAGAATGATCTCTACCTAATAGATGACACATTAAGTTCAGTATAATATTAACTCCTAATTGACAGTCTATACACATGAACAAACAATTTCTCTTCAGTATCTATTATTAGAGAACGTAGTTTCTAAACTACATAGCATGCTACTGTGTACAGTATAGTATAGGAATCATATGTAGCTCTCCCTAGCCCTAAGCAACTGCTTAAAGGGTAGAACATGAATGGCACACTTTACTAATACTAACTATAAAAGTAAAATCATAAGGAAACCTGAAGAGTATTTTCTGTCATAAAATTGTACACCTTGATTAACTGTAACACTGTAAATGTGTGGAATATAAGGAACACATTGTTTCTAACAGGGTAAGTAAGGCTTTTCTGAGTCAATACATAGAATAAGGATTTGGTAGAATATAATATTGTGTGCAATTTAATTGGAAGATTGGAAAGAAATGGAAGCCAAATTGTAAGTATAACAAGTATTCCAAATATCCTTATATACTCCTGTGATATTTTTCCATCTCACATCATTATTAGTATAAAAATAAAAGGATAAAAATACATTTGAAAGAATTCTGATTTTTATTTCATAAACAAAATCACAAAGTACTTGGTTCGTTAGGGCATCTTCATTCACACTGTGCTCTTTGGATTTTACCTGCCCAGGCTCTCCACCTGTGCCCTTTCTTCACCACTAGCTCCTTTCCACTTTCATGTCATAATCTCTACTTCCATATCCTTGTCGTTCAAAACCTTCTCCCTCCTCTCTTGTGGTATCACTTCTAGTTTCATGGCCAAGAATCACACTACAGCTGTGCACATATACACACACAGAACAGTGAAAATCTAGAATTTACTCAAGAGGAAACATGACATTTTTGTCTTTCCAAGTTTGAGTAGCCTTGTTTAATATAAGAAATTTCATTTTATATAAATTTCCCTGTTAATTTTTCTTCCTGGTTAAATAAAATTTCACTGAGTATGAATATCACACACTCATCGGTTGCAGGACAGTAAGATGGTTCTATTTCCTTGTTACTGTAAATTGAGAAAAAAAATCACATGGGTATGCAAGTATCTCTATGGTAAAATTAAGACGGCATTGGTGCTCAACCTTCCTAATGCTGTGACACTTTAACACAGTTCTTTATGTGTTGTTGAGACCAAACATAAATTATTTTCATTACAACTCCATAACTGTAATTTTGCTACTGTCATGAATCATAATGTATCTGATAGATAGGATGATCTTAGATGACCTCTGTGAAAGGATCATTGAATCCCGAAAGGACTCATGATCCACAGGTTGAGTTTTAATGATTTGCAAATATACTAAATAATTTTCATTAGTTGTTCATCTGAGCTCTAACAATTTACAGATGAATTAAACATGGATGATACTCTTTAAAAAGGAAACGTAGAATATTTCAGTCCTGTATTTAGCCAATCCCAGGGGAACTGAGAACAAATTATCTCCCAAGTGTAGAACAGTCCGTGTGTTTATTCAGAAAAGTAAGTTTGGCTGAAGAGAGAAAAAAATTGATTGCAGCAGCTCGTTGGTTTATGATGCTTTCACCTCCTGGCACTGTGCTCTCTGGACACAAGTTCCATGACCGCATTACGTCTCCTGAGTTAGCTTCTGCTTACTGTCTTCCTTTCTTCAAGCTAGTCTCTCAGGATTTATAGTGACCACAGAAGGTAAAATTGTCTTATGTTTATGTAACATTCAAAATCTCTACCTCTAAAAAAACTTAAAATGTTTCAAGGCCCATATTCCCTGGAAATTAAAGAATTATAGTGATTTAAGATAATAGTTTTTATAAGCAAATTCCTAGCCATGTCTGCTCATACTTGAAAGATACTTAGATACATTTCTTTTTACTACTGACACTATAAGAAATCATCAATGTACTTCAGTGTGTCCTTAATCTACGTGAGAGGATTTTATGTAATAGATGTGAGGCTGAACTAAATCATCGAGTGCCTCTTGAATTGCAAATGGGTCCTTTGTTAGAGATGGGAATTTGTGTCCACGTTGCCATCTCCCTGCTGGGATTTTATCTGTCTGAATCCGAGCGTGTTTTGTGTGCGCTGTCACAGGATCTGTGATGTCATGTGCATAGTCTTGTTGTGTCTGAGTGACACTTTTTCCTTGGAGTCATTTAGGACCTCTGGTTCTTAAACCTTTCAGCTTCTTCTTTCTCAAAGCTCCCCAATTCTCGAGGGGAGAAGTTTGGGAAAGATGTCCCATTTAAATGTGAGTACTCCAAAATCTTGAATTCTCTGCTCATTGTCCAGTTTTGGGTCTCCGAGTCAATCACCATGTAATGCAAGAGGAAGTTTCTCTGATGATGGATGAGTGATGCTCCATATATGGGCACAGAAACATGCCGTTTGGAGTCCTGCTATAGGTAGATTGCATTTTCTCCAATGGAGTGTCACTGGAACTATCATGCTTCCTCCAGGGCAAATTCATGCTCAGGAGTAGCTGGCCAACACAAAGTAGAATACATGCTTTTTTTAGTTTGGTTTTATTTTTGTCTTATTTTATTGTTATTTTCTTTTGTTTTTAGTTGGTTTGTTTTGATTTTCTTTTATGTTATTTTTTTTTTTGGAGGGGCTGAAAGAGAAAACATGAGGTTGAATGGGCAGGGAGATGAGGAGAATTTAGGAGGAGTTGGGGAGGGGGAAAGAATACGAGCAAGATATATTATATGAAAAAATAAAAAAAAGAACTTAAAATGTTTTGAAACTCTCTAAGCATGTCACAATTATGCTAAATCTTATGTTTTAATGTAAGTAAACATTTAAGAATACAGATTTTTGATTGGTGATATCAAACATAAGAAAAAGTATGTCAATATTTGTAATAAATGCAGTTTATCTGCTACTGAACACTTTATTTGATTGAAAAAAATGGAGAGCTACCCAAATTGTCACGTAGGCTTATTTATTGCTGTTGGCCTCACATTCCAACGTAGTCCCCCATTGCTCAAGCTGCCATAGCAGAGTGCCTTTAAATCTGAAAGTTTTCATGATATATTAATGGCAAATATATATGCATGTATTAATATAAAACAATGTTGATTATCAAAAAAGTCAGTGACAGAGGGAAATGTCCATTATTTGAATAAAAACTTCTTCTATCACTAGGACTTAGGAGGCAGGGGCAGATGGATCTTTACGAGTTTCAGTCCAGCCTGAAATAAATAGTGAGTTCCTTGACAGTCAGAGCTACATAGTGAGACCCTGCCACAGAATTCTTAGACGCCACAAACATTTTCCTGTCATGTCACCAGGCTCTGATATTAAAAAGAAATGACACCACATATAAAATTGAGAATTTACACAGCAGACTTTTGTTTGCAATGTACCAGAAGAGAGGACAGGTAGAAGAAATGGTGTCTACTTTTCTAGCTTTATGGTTTCAATAAAGGATGTTCCACAGAAATTTTATTTATTCCTAATAATTTATTTTAGAAATTACTATTTTTTCATGGAAAGGGACAATGTTATATATGTATTAAAAGTTTTTCTTATGAGTGCATTTCTGTTCTCTGGGAAACCAAAGAGTAAAAATATAAAGATTTTGCTTTGTTTTAATTTTTATTACATTTGTTGTATGTATGTGTCATGGCATGCTTAATGAAGTGAGAGAAAAATTTTTAGGAGTCAGTTATCTCCTTCCACTGTGTGGGTCCAAAGGATTGAACTCAGGTCCTAAGGCTTCTCAGCAATTGTCTCTACCAGCTGAATTGTCTCTCTGGTCCTAAATAAGGCTACTATAGAAAACAAAATTTCATAGATAATTAAAACAACAAGCATAAAGATTCACTATGACAATATGCTATAGTATTATATTACAGAGTTCTAGAAGAAGGTAATCTTCTTTGTGACCAAGGAGATACTAATCCTTCATTTCTGTAAGCACAGACGAGTGCATTTCTGGGGTTATATTTAAAAGAATATATACTAAGAAGAAAATACAATAACTAACACTGTGTACAATCATTATTAAGTTATCAATTCTATTTAATAAATTTTGTACATCAACATATGACATCAGAATCAACAAGAAACCTTGCATACCTTGTCCCTAAAACCATATATTTTTAGAACTGGAAAACAGTGTGTGACTATTCAAACTACAGGTGAAGATAATAAATCCTATCTCAACAACCTATAATTCAAAGGAGAAATGCAAATATAAAAATTGTGAGTATTGGTAGAGGTTTTACATAAACTCATGGATGAGGGTCCATAAACATTTATCAGTAAATACATTTTGCCTTTCAATACAGTATATATCAATGGTTTCTGCTTTAAGAAGAATGAACAAATAATTGCAATAATTCTAACAGAGAGAAAGCCATTGCATCATTTCACTGGAGATTACATATATGTGAATGTTTTATATAGACAGATATAGATAGATATTATACATATGCATATATATGTACACACATTATATATATGCATACATGTATGTATATATATAAAATGTGTGTGTCTTTCTGTGTGTGTATCTGGCTGTCTGTGTGGCTGTGTGTGTGTGTTTGTGTATTCAAATATATTGCTTTAAAATATAGCTTTATTTTACAAATTGTTTGCAAGTAGCACACAGCTGTTTTGAGTTCACTATGACAACATCATGCCCTATCCAAATATAGAGCCCTGCCACACTCGTCCCCGTTCTATGGGTCCCACAGTTTATCCTTCCCCTTTTCTGCAGTGTTCACTGGGTATCAGTGGATAGTAAGGCGTGAGAGGTGTCTTATTTGGGACCATGCATCCAGCAGCCACTTATTTCCAGCACGTTGACCCATCCCCCACTGCTGAAAGAAGGTTCTTAAACCAAAGCTGAGAGCTACACTTGTCTATAAACATGAATACTTAGAAGGCAGTATACATGACAGTTTGACAAAATAAAAATCACAGCATATTCATCAAGAGGAACTGCGACCTCCATCTCCTATTATAGACTTTTGACGAATTCTACAGTGGAAGGCATGTGTTCCCTCCGGTAGAGAGGGTCTTAATTCAAATATGGCGGCATGGGTACCCCCAGAACATTCCTGTCACTATTGACCTGGCATGCATATATTTTCTGGTAGTTCAGTGTCATACCACAAGGAGTCTATACCTGAGTCTATACCTGAATGTGACCAGTTATAACTGCCCCCAAAATCCTGCATAGCACTTTCCAGCACTGAGTACTATCCAGCATAACAGAAGCTTCCAACCCAGTTTGAGCTGGAATGTTCTGTATCCTGTATCTAGACTATGTAGTACCATTAGCAGTTGGGTATTACTTTGTAGTTTTTGTGGGAAACCAAAAGTTGGTATTGTTTTGAGAGTCTCTGGGAGATGCTTGGCCAACAGATCATTGAAGGTGCCTCACATCTGGTACTAGTGTTTTAATTTGAAGTCTATCTTTTAATTGGAAGTTAAAACTGCTTCTTAGAGCAGTGTTAATGCCCCATGCAAAGTACTTCCATTTAGTCTCCTTTTTAAAAAATCTTGGTTTAGCTACTTCATAGAAGAGGGATTCTATATGGCTCTATTCCATACCATTAGTTTCATTTGACTCTCCTCTGAGGCATGTCTTTCCTGTATCTTCATATACCAAACTTCTTTAACTCTTTATTCTTCTACTTCACATTACTAAATTAAATTATTTATTTTCACTTTCACCAATAGATTTTATTTAAAACAAAAACATCAGTATGAGAAACCACACTGTGATCACAGAGTTTGTGCTGTTGGGCGTATCAGACGACCCAGAACTTCAACATGTACTTTTCGTCTTTTTATTAATAAGTTACATATTAAGTGTCACGGGAAATGTAACCATCATCATCCTTACATTGCTCGACTCTCACTTAAAGACTCCTATGTACTTCTTCCTCAGGAATTTCTCCTTCTTAGAAATTATATTCACCAGTGTTTCCATCCCTAGATTTTTGAGGTCAATAATTACTCAAGTCAAGACCATTTCCTATAACAACTATTTGGCTCAGCTATTTTTCTTCATCTCCATGGGTGTGTCTGAGTTTCTTCTTCTAACCGCTATGTCTTATGACCGCTATGTTGCCATCTGCAAGCCACTGCACTACACCGTCATCATGAATCAGAGAGTCTGCACCCTTCTCGTCCTCACCTCATGGCTCGCGGGATTTCTGACCATCTTCCCACCACTCATGCTGGTCCTCAAGTTAGATTTCTGTGCTTCCAATGTCATTGATCACTTCTGCTGTGACTACTTCCCTATTTTGCAGCTCTCCTGCTCAGATACAAGGAGTTTAGAGATGATCGGCTTTTACTTTGCCTTTGTCATTCTGCTGTTCACACTAGCTCTAGTGATTCTGTCGTACATCTGCATCATCAGCACCATTCTGAGGTTCCCATCTGCCAGTCAGAGGAAAAAGGCTTTCTCCACCTGTTCCTCCCACATGATTGTCATCTCCATGTCTTATGGAAGCTGCATATTTATCTATGTGAAACCTTCTGCAAAAGAGAGGGCATCGTTAACCAAAGCAGTGGCCGTTCTCAACACATCAATTGCTCCCATGTTGAACCCTTTTATTTATACCTTGAGGAACCAGCAAGTAAAACAAGCTTTCAAAGACTTGGTTTGCAAAGTAATATTTTATAGAAGCAAATGAAAGAATTATTAATATGAAGATATGCCATTGTAAAGATTTAATAAAATAAAGTTAAATTTTTATTATCTTCTATCTCAAGAAGTTGGACATATAGAAGGAAGTACAAAGCTTTTCAGTTTTCACTCAATTCATTATTTAAAGTTCCACTTTAACTAACTTAATAAGATATATTGAAATTATATTTTGAATTGTGACATGTTTAAAGGAGGCATGTTTATTGTATTAATTCATATATTTTAAAATTATAAAAGCAAAAATATTATCGCTGTATCATTCTTTAAATAAATTATAGGCTAGGTAATTCTGTTTTTTTAATTCTTTATTCATAGGTAATTTAATGATATTTGAGAACTGCTAGCTGTATGAATTAATGAAAATTTTAAACTCTCTCTAAAAGTCAATACTTTATTTGAAAATAAGGATGAAAATTTAACAAGTATTTCTAAGGCTCAATGAGATCAAATATTCAAACATTTAGTTACAGAAACAAATAATGCTTTAAATAAATCCCAACTGCTTGCTATGAACACATTATCAAGGGTTAAAGATTTATTCCAAATTAAAGGAAGAGGAAACACACCTGTTCTCAGAGTCTTGATGTTGCACAATGTTTAAAGCATAATTATTTACACAATTTATCTTCTCAAAAACTCTCCTGAAATTCCTAATTTATTTTTAACAAAAAATTACACCTTTGAGAAGTTAACTCAACTAAAATCACAAATAATTGAAAGTTCATTTTAATTTTTATCTATCTCTCTAAGAATAAAGCCATAAAAATTTTATAATACTAAGTTGGACTCATGGTTTCATAATAAATTAAAAGTTTGAGATGGTGGTAATAATAATTTTAATTTATTTCATTTTCTTTCTTTGTACTATGTACATCTAGCTATTAAACAAAACATGAGATTTTGAGCACATAGTTTCCACAAACCTTTATAGGTATGAATGTTATCATTTATTAAATTTGAGAATCTCTCTTTCACTTGATTTTACTATAAACATTGCTATTTATGCTGAAAATCTTGCCTATTATTGTTGAAAGTAATTAACATATATTATTCATAATCTGGAATTAATCACATAAATGATTTTGAAAAACAGTGACAAGAGAATCTAATAAAATAAATCTTTTGAAAACTCTATGGGTTCTCCTGGTGAGTCTTTGATTTATTCAGGTGAATAGGAATTCTTTGTCACAACTTAGACCCTTCAATGTGAAGTGTGAGCACCGACTGAATGTATTTTTATATAATGTGAAGCTGGGATATTTATTGTATATACTTTCAGTTTAATAATTATTCTTTTCCCTCACGCAGAGCCTAAATTTTGAGTTTGAGATAAACCAGGTGTAATTGTTCCAATGATCCCTATATAATTAAAGAGGGGAAGATTTGAATAAATACAGGAAAAGTTAAAAATACTGGGATTTCAAAAGTTAAAAGGATGGTTCAAGGGTTAAGAACATGTAATAGTCCTGCGATTGACAGGATCAAATCCCAGAACACACATCACATGGCTCACAAACACCTACTTCAGTTCCAGAGAATCTGACACACTCTTCTGGCCTCCACGGGTGCCTGCATATAAATGGTGTCTGCAAACTGATGCAGATATGCACACATACATTAAAGAGAAAGAGAGGGGAGAGGAAGGAAGAGAGAGAGAGAGATGGAATGATGGAAGGAGGGTGAGAAGGAGGGAGAGAAGGAGGAGGAAAAGAAAATAAAAAATAAATCAAAGTTTCTGTATCACTAAGAAAAATGTCTATCTAGTGCATAGTGAAATACTATTAACAAAAGCAAAGCACATGCACATGTGTAGGTACACATGTGTAAACACAAACATCAGCAATAAAGGAAGGAATTTTCTAAATATTTCTTTCAAAGAAATGTCCTTTGACCCTTAAAATCTAATATATTCTTCGGTATAGTGGTTTCTTCTCCATCAGCATCATGTAAATTGTCCATACATTGCTTATTTGGAGAGTTGTTGATATACACTCATGGAAGAGATTTATGAAGAGTGGGATATAAGAATATCTTCAGGGTAAAAGTTCTGAGGATGAATGTAACTATCATATTCATCAAATATTAATTATTATGGTTAATTTTCAATTGGAATAGTTTAAGGACTCTATTTCAGATTCTTAAGAAAGCAATTTGTAAGTAATTTTGATGAAATGGCTGTAAGGAATTGAGAGAGTAGTAACTGAATACAATTAGCTCAGCAATTAAGAGCAACTGTTGCTCTTGCAGAGGTCCTGAGTTCAGTTCCCAGACATACATGGTGGCTTTCAAATCTCTGTAACTCCATTTTCAAAGGATCTGATGCCTTCTTCCTGACTCCATGGGTACCATGTACTTGTGTGGTACAGAGGCATGCATACAGAAAAAACACTTGTACACATAAAGGTAAATCAGCAATTAAAACCAACCTAAGCCATATTCTTCCAGGATAAAATACCAGTGTACATTGTACATTCTAAGGCTGAATATATTAGTTAGATTCATGGAGGTAATCTTCATTCTCATGCCAAATACATCTTTAAGACTCTGTGAATTTAAGATTGTTTATAACTTTCTAGCAAGACACTTTTATGTTGGCAAATGAATATAACTTATCGACTTTTAATAAATTTTATATAGCAAGCTAACTGCTGGATCATCTACTTGAACCAAGTCATATTAAACTTCCTTTAAGCCTGTTTTTCTGACCTTAAAAGACTGGCTAAAGAATGTTCCTTAGGGAAGATGATCTCGTGAACTCTTCCAACACTTACTATAGCGTTTTCTTACATCCCTTCCTACATTCTTTCATAGCTTTAACATTGAGTAATTGTATTATCATCATAAATCTAAAAAGTAAAGTAACTTTAAGAATAAAATTACACCTACAGTTAAATTATAATAATGCTAAAACACAATGCATTGATATATTTCCACTACCAAACAGTAATAATGCAGCATCTATTTTTTTTAAATATGAGCCTACAAGGACTCAACTTTACAAAAAGAACTATAGGCAACTGGAAAAACATGGGAGCAGACTGGTTTTCCCTATGGAAGAGCATATCAATTGGTTGTACAGTGTAACTGATCAGCCTTGAGAACATACAAACAAGTAACATTATATGGACTGAGCATGTTATATATAGGAATATATATATATATATATATATATATATATATATATATATATATATACACAAGTAACATTATATGGACTGAGCATGTTATATATAGGAATATATATATATATACACATATACATATACATATATATCACATAATAATAATTTAAATGAGAAATGAAAATTGAACATTAAACAAATTGAACATTCAACAAATTGTTGAAATTAAACAAATCCAATTAAAATGAATAATTAAAAATTAATTAGAAGGAAAGTAGAATATGGGTTTGGAGGGAAAAAAGGAATGGAGAAGTATTATAGTCATAATATAATCTCAACATATTATAATCTTCTCAATTGCAAGAAATGAAAAAAAAATGAGTCTCAGTGTATGTTACTGCAGGAACTTCAATCTAGAAATTGAAACAAACTGCATCTATTTGGTGAGAATGCAACTTTTACGCCAGCTTTTATTAGGAACATACCCTTTTAATTGAAGCCAGGCTCTAGAGATACAGCAAAGTGGATATAAAGAATGATTTACACAGAAATGTTAAAAAAAACTAATCACAAACAATCGTTTGGGGAAGTTTGTTTAAGTTTATTTATCAATATACTGGGGATTCTTCATTGCAAATTGTTCAATATAGAAAGAATTTGAAACAAAAATTTAAGCGTATCTTACAAGGGAAATAATTGGGAAAATTCATCTTATAAAGGAAAGCAAAGATGAAACCAGCTACTTCATACTATTTATAGTCTAAGTCCTTGTCGCCCTCTAACTCTCAGTGTGGTCTTTGCTTTCCTTTCTGTAGACATTACATGCTGAAATCACACAAGGACACAATTTCTATTCCTTTGAACAGGCCAGTTCCATTAAAATGAGAAAACCAAACCTTTTTTTTTCCCCAAGAAATTTATGTACCCTCCTGTTTCGAAGATAACGTCCTGAGAGAGCCGCCTTAAATGTGGGAGGTGAAAGTTGCCTCCCACCTTCCTGTCTACGGTTTCACGATACAGGATGTGCTTAAAACCTATATATGAGGCTTAGTGAGTGTCATGTCCTTCAAGCAGATGTGAGGTGGCTAGGAGATTACTATTCTTGATGCAGTTGTTGATTTTAGAACAAAGCCAGAAACTGTTACTGAGGCATCCTCCATCAAGACAGCACTGTCCATGGGTCAGTAAAGGTGCAGAGATAAACCACTCAGGAGAAGGTTTCAGGCAACAGTGTCTGCTTTATGTAAACAACTACTTATATAGTGGAAGCCTGCCGATTGTGATTGCTTAGCACACTACCTCAGATTGGACAGTGGACACCCATGCCATCAAGACCATCAAGATCTCTAGGTGGTAGTAGCTCATCGAAGGAGACGCGGAGAATGCAGACTTGTCTGCGGGCCAGCTACCAGCAATGTATTCTATTTCATAATTCAGTGTTCCGACTTCTGGCATATGATGTACCATGATTCTTATTTAAAACCACAGGGTGCCATGTAGACTAGCCACCAGGTCATACCTGCATTCCCTACCCTTCTCTTGCCCTCTCTCTCTCCCTCTCTCTCTCTCTCTCTCTATGTGTGTGTGTATGTGTGTGTGTGTGTGTGAGTGTGTGTGCACGCATGCGCGTGCATGCATGTACTATCATCTCTGTTCCCTGTTCTTTTAGAGAATTCTGACTAATGCAATACTGTTTTATATTAGATTAATTTACCCTAGGCTTTAACCGGATCTTGACAAGGCAAGCAGTTAGACTCAACCAGATTTCTGTAGTCTAATTTACCTTTCATAAAATCTCTTGGACATTTCAGATGTTAGGGCTACAGTGACTCTAGACAAGTTTCAAAGTTTTAAGATTGCCCCTGCCTTACTCAATATATGTCTTTGCAATAGAAGAGGAGGACACTGAGGGATGACCAGCCCAGTATGATTAAAAAACAGATCTTCAAATTGGAACAGTAAGATACAAATATGCAATGTTTCTTCAGCAGTTTATTTCATATCTCTGCTTATTGGAAAGGAACCAATACAGAAAAGGAAGTAAGTCCTGAGTTTGTGACCCCAGTATCTATAAACACATTACCTTTCTTACCTATAATCCTAGGGTAACCTGGAGTAAGAAACCACCAGCAGATATTAAGAAGCTTCCTTGTTCTGTCATAAGGTGGCTATGCCTGTTCTTAGTCATGAGGTGGTTATAAGGTTGGAGGTTTGCCCTTTCCTCTCTAAGAGTGAGAACAATTCACCTTTTATTGTTAGATCCCTGGACATGGCTAGAGGGACAGCTTGGTTCAGTCACCTACCTAACAGTGAGCTTTTGCACTTGAAGCTTGGCCTTCTCCCTTTGATCTTTGAGACTATTATGGGAGTCCTTTGGTGTATAAATCTGGCTAATCTTACTTTCAAGAGCAAGAGCAATCACTTGGGTCACTCTCTCTCCTGTAACCTTTTCTGGTGATCTACTCCAGATCTCAGTTGCTGAAAATTAAAAAGACAATGTCCATCAGATGTGAATGAGGGATCTGGTGTCTAATATGCAGTTTCTGGAACTCTCTAACAGTGTCATGGTATGTCAAGCTAATAAAACTCGGATCTAAAAGTGCTTGTTATTCTGATGAGGGCTCCAAGTTGTTGATTTTTCTGAATGTCTCAGCCTGTTAAGAAAGAAGATAGGATTCTCTTCCTACTTGAATAACTCTGACCTTGTCATAGTTAAAAGGCCTCTCTCTCTCTCTCTCTCTCTCTCTCTCTCTCTCTCTCTCTCTGTGTGTGTGCGTGTGTGTGTGTGTATGTGTGTGTGAATAATTTATTTAATTCATGAAATTAGTATAAATATCAGCATTCTGTATTTATGGGTCCCCTAAGAAATGTTAATGCTCTCATCAGTGGCTTCTTGACCTAGGATGACATATTTACTGGGCTGATGGACATTATGATTTTGCTTAAATAACTCATCTGTTTGCTTTTTTGGCTTTTCCTTAGATTCTCTTTTGTTTTATTCAGTGATGCAGCAATTAGTCAAGACTAATTACAGTTCTTTCCACGTAAGTTTATAGACTGAAATCTGCAAGTTTCTGGAAAATATAAATAGGCCTTCAAAGGAGCTTGCAAGGTTCTGTTTTTATTGTTGGAGGTTTGTGATTGAAACGGAGGAATGGATTGATTTTCCCATTATGACCAGGCACGTCTCCTAAGGATAGTGACCAGCCATACAGAAGGAGGATTGGTAGACTTCTGTGCTACGTTGATTATTCCCTATAGGGCTGCATCACATTTCTTCTGGTGACTGTGGGTAAATGGCAGAATGCGGAGAGTAGGGTATTGCTCCATGGAGGGATATGAGATAGTTGCTCTAATACCTGTTCATTGCCATTGTTTTTTTGTCTGAAAAGTAGAGTTTTCACATAGATAGATATCATCAAAGACTTCACAAGTTTCTTTTTTTTCTCTTTTTTCATAGATCCCTCACCTAGAAGACAGCCATGAAGGCCTGAACAAAAGGCACTTCAGACCAATTTCCCTTGTTTTTCACAAAATAGATTGATCTGTAGGATGGCATTATAATTTAACATTTTATCCTTTAATCAAATTTCCCCATGACCCAGCTTGGATTGAGGCCAGAAAATATTACAGTAAAACGTTAACCTGTCTTTCTTTTGATTCTTAGGATCAACTTCATCAAAGCTCTTGAGAATTCACTGTGGCAAGGAGTCTAATAGAAGAATTGAAGGCTGAATGAAAACTGAAGAAAAATCTCTCGTGATGATCCTAAAAGGAGAGAAACGAACACTGGAACTTCTAGAGCATCTTAATCTGCCTCTTCTGGGCCCTCAAATAAATCAGACAGAGTGTCCTTCTCATCTTCATATTCAGCCCTTAGGCATCCTCAACCGTGTCTCTGACTACAACCAAAAAAGACTAGAAGCACTGATTTGTGTTTCCAAAGTTTTGGAACTCACTCTTTCAGTGGCCAGAGTTTAAATAGTGTAGTCACCTACACTCTCTGTAAAACCCCCCAAAAAATTTGTACAAATCCTGCTATGAGTATCACTGGAATATCTTCTTTACCACATTAGAATAAACTATCTATCCTAAGATGTATTTAAAAATAAAAAAATAGAGAAAAAACAAAATTAAAAAAAACAATAACACAAAACACCATACTTAGATTGTGAGGTTGTTAATTTTGGACACTTCCTTGTATGAGTGGCTTTGACCCTTTTGATTTAAATTGCTGTTCAGAATAAAAGTACAAGTGGTTATTTATTTTGTTTTGTTTCATTTTGTTTTAATTTGGATCTGAAGCTCACAGAAAACCCCATATTACCTGGGAAAGGGAGTATCTATAAACCCATGGGGATAGGACAGTGAACAGACAAGGAACAGCAAAAAAACCGATGAAGAAGTTGTGATATAATAGAGTTGAAATGAAGCATGCAACACAATTAATTAGGAGTCCTGAGAAATAAAGAATTATTTTAGCCTACCTAAAATCCTTCATGATCATGGAGGGAAGTTTAGCCTTTAAGGAAAGAAAGCTAGATGGTACTCTGTCTGCCTTTTTGTCATTTAGGCTGTGCTGCTGTGGCATCTCACGCTTTCATCTGAGTCCATTAAGACAGAACTCTCTTATCCCAGTTTGAGATTATCCCTAGAGAGAAAAAGAAACATGAAGTGAGAAACATTAGAAGGTGTCAGTATTCAAAGCTGCAGTAAAATCCTGGAGTGAATGGAGTCAACATTCAACTAAGAACTTTCCATATCTTCCACCTCTGTAGCCTGGAACCCTTAGGCAGAGTCAGGTGTCTGGGATGGTTGTCTCAGATGAAGATAGAATGGAAAAAAGCTGACACTGGAGTTTAGATTGGATCTCCTGTTTTCATGATGCCAGTAGGCATTCAGGAAAGTACAAGAAGATAAGTACTAAAAGAGTTAGGAACCATGACAAAATGGTTGTGGCACAGAAAAGGCTAGGTGCATTGATTCCCTATGGGCTCCATGGTAATGGAAAGTAAGTGGAATGGGTGCTTGAGAATGTTATTTAAAATGTAACAGTTTTCCATTTAAAAACATGTGTGGGGTGTGGCCGGGTTTTTTTGTTTTTGTTTTTGTTTTTTTGTTGCCCTTTGAATCTGGGCTATCAGAGGCTCCTGTTACTTTTCTCACTGGCAACTTGACTCTGCCCCTCTGTTCCAGGCTGAAAGATTTCAAACTGTATGTTTTTAAACCTGTTAGCTCAAAGGGTTAGGAAGAAAAGGGACAGAAAAGAAACAAGAGAGAAAGCTTTACAGCCTTTTTCTGGCTATCTTAATCTGCCTATGTCTGGGGAACTGAACTAACTCTACCCCACTCTGGTTCAGCTTCTCCTGGCACAGCAATTACTGAAAAGATCTGAATTGCATCTTTTCTAAAACCCCAGTTAGTCCACTTTCCTGAGCCTCATTTCTGCCTGCTTTCCCTATCATCAGCTTTTGTGCTCTCTCTTTCCCTGTCCTCCTGCAACTGTCATTTCAACTGTCACTCTCTCTAAGTACCTTCCTCCAAGCTGTTCCCAGAAGTCCAAGAAGCATGTAACCACAAAGAGGCTTTTTCGTTGGCAAAGCCTTTCTCTCAGGTGCTGCTGTATTTACTAGGAGGATGCCAATCTTGATCTTGATGATATCAGGTCAAGTTTAATGATATTATTAATAATAATCTTAGTGAGATTACAAGTTTAACTGCTGAAACAGTGAGGGCCACTGCACATGGCCCATTCCCTAACAAGGCACGACTCTCCATGAGATCTGCTATTTTGCTGATTAAATTGGAATGGTATTAAGTGTGGGTTTACCAGTTGCTTTTAATACATGTATTTCTCAAAGGAAAGAGAAGAGAGACTGAATCTGAATTTACTGGGAAATCATTAAGCCACCCACAGAAATCTGTCTCTTATTTCCAAGTGCATGAGAAAGGAGATTAGTAGTTTGAATGAAGCTGTGCTCCATAGGTTCAGATACTTGAACATTTAGCCACCAGTAGGCAGCACTGTTTGTAGAGGTTAATTGGTTTAACCTTGGTGAACATTTTACGTTAGTTGTTAGTTGTTAGTTGTTAGTTGTTAGTTGTTATCTTGTATGTTAGTTGGGGCTGGGTTTAAGAATAAAAATCTTTAACTACTTCCAGTATTATTTTTCTCCTTTGGGTTTGTGGTTAAGGTTGTGAGCACTCAGCTTCTCTCTGTGATTGATATGCCTGCCTGTTGCATGCCTGTCTGCTACGCTGAATTCATACTTCTAGAATCATAAACCCAAATAAGCCATTCTTCCTAGAAGTTGCTTGATCATGATGTTTTATCATGGCAGTCAATAAAAAGGTAACTAATACAGGAGGGGATAGTAGCTTTGTGCTCTCTTTAAGGGAGGAAACATTTTGGAAGCATTCTCTCTTAGCTTTCTCTTGCTTGGCTAAGTTAATTTCTTATATATGATTATGGCAGTCTGGAGGTCAGACACTAAAGTTCCCAGGTTTGCGTACTTCTTTACAGTGAATTTCAGAGACTTGTATTATTGAAAAAAAGGGAGAGGTAGGTAGATTATTAGGGGAGTAGTGAGAGAAAACAATGAACACGGCTGAGCAAGAATCTGGATAGTAGGATGTTGAAGTCTTTGGCCATTTACCAAAGATTGGCAGATATAGGTGAAAAGGTAGATTTATTTTTAGCTTTGAAGTATTTTCTGCTCCAGTTTTCATAGTAGCTTAACTAGTTAGCAATCACACCAACAAGGAATGAGTGTTCCATTTCCCACTAACAGGGAATGAGTATTTCATTTCCTACCAACAGAGAACGCATATTCCATTTCCCCAACCCCTTAGAGGATGCTTTTGTCTGTTGTTTTTTTAAACTTTGTTATTCTCATTGGAATAAGATGAAATTTCAACGTTGTTTTTATTTGCATTCCCTTTGTTGCTGGGGACAACAAGCATCCTTTTCAGATTTTCCTTAGTAAATTCTTCTTTTGAGAACTCTCTGTTCACGTCTCAGGTCCATTTTTTTGAAAGGGGCATTTGTTGAGTTTTGAGTTTTTTATATATTCTGGACATTAATCTTCTGTCAGGTGTATAGCTGACAAAGATTCTCTCCAATTCTATGGGTTTCCTCATCACATATCTGACAGTTTTATTAGCTGTGATGTTTTTGATTTACGATGTCCCACTCGTCTATTGTTAGCTTTAATTCCTGGTCAAATGGAGTCCTATTCAAAAGTCCTCCCCAGTACCTTTATCTCGTAGGTCGCTGCCTGTATTCTTCTAGTAGCTTAAGTCTTTCGGGTTTCATGCTTAAGTCTTCGAAGCATTTGGAGTTAGTTTTATGAAAGGTGATAGATAAGGAACCAATTTCATTGTTTTCATTTTTCTACATGCAGACATTCAGGATTCCCATCATCATTTGTTGAATATGTTGTCAGTTCTCAAGTATATGCTTCTGACATATTTATCAAATGTTAAATGGCTGAGGTTGCGCGACTCATGTTTAGTCCTCTATTTTGCTCCATTGGTCTACATGTTTGTTATTGTGCCAGCACCATACTACTTTATTACTATAATTCTATAATATATCTTAAATTCTTGGGTGATCATCCTTGAAGCATTGTTCTTTTTGCTCATTATGAGATGTGGATTTTAGTGAGAGTTGTATTCCATCATTAAATAGCATTAAGTAAAAAGGTTATTACCACTGTATTAAATCCACCAATCCATGATCATGAGATGTTTATCAATTTTCTAGCTTTTTCTCTATTTCTTCAGAAGTTTAAAGTTTCCACTGTAACAGTCTTTCACTTTCGTGTTAAGGTTTATTCCTAGATAAATTTATTTGAGGCCAATATAAGTGAAACTCTGTCCAGAGCCATCTTCTCTGTACATTTGTGAGTTATTAAAAACAAAACTATTGATTTGTGCAAGCAGATTCTATATCATGCCAAATGGCTGGATTTATTTGTTGTTTCTAGAAGTTTTCAGACAAAAATTTTGAGCTCTAAAAATATGGTACCACGTCATGTGAAAATAAGGATAGTTTGACTTCTTTCCCTACTTGTATCCCTTTAATTCCCTTCTCTTGCCTTTTTCGCTTCAGCTTCAAGCTGAATTTGCTTCAAGCACAATGTTCAAAAGGAAAGAGGACAGTAGACATCCCTGTCTCATTTCTGATTTCACTGAGATTGCCTCAAGCTTTTCTCCTTTTAGCAAGATGTTGGCTCTGGGTTTCTTCTATGTAGCTTTTGTGTGTTGAGGTATGTTCCCTCTAGTCCTACATGCTCTAAGACTTTTATCAAAAAGGCACATTGGATCTTATGAAAGGCATTTCTGTATCTATTGAGATGATCATGTGATTTTTGTCTTCAAATTATTTTATGTAGTTCAATACACTTATTGACTTGTGCACACTGAACCATCCCTGAATTTGTGGGATAAAACTGACTCAACTCAAGGCTCATAATCTTTTTGATGTATGTCTATATTCTGTTTGAAAGTATGGATTGAGTATTTTAGGGTCTATGCTCATCAGTGTTATTAAGCTGTAGTTTTATTTTCTTTCATTTTATTTGCTTGCTTGTTTGTTTTTACCTGGTTTTGGCATAAAAGTGATACTGTCTTTGTAGAAGGTTAGAATTGTTATTTCTGTTTCCACGTTTTTGAATAGTTTAAGAAGTATTGCCTGTAGATCTCCTTACAGCGAATCCTTCTGGCCCAGGACAAAAACTCCCAATTCTATTGTCTCACCCTTCAGAATACTTGTGATCACTGGCCTGGGATACATTCTCCAGCTTTATTTATAAATCAAAGTGGAAAAATAAAAGAGTGTTTTTAATAAGCACATACTTTGTTACTGCTACATTTTTATAAAATTTAGATGAAATTTTAATGAATTAAATAATTTACAGCAAACATTACTATCCATGCTGTTGACCATACATGTGTAATTCCTCACATATTTTTAATGAATTTAGGCAAAGTTTTTATTGGATTTCTGAGGCAACTTAGAGACAGGAATCAGAAAGAGACAAGATTCTCACCTTTCAGCCGATGAAAGATGTGTTTATTAACACACGTAGAAAGGAACAGCCTTTCTCCAATTGCAGGAAGTTGAAGGGTCTGAAAGAAGAAAGAGAGAGCTGTAACCCTATAGGGGAATAATGAGGGGCAGACTTTGTTGCAGCACTTAATTATCTCTCCTATAGCCTCTCCTTTCTTTGTTCAAAGGAAAACAGGTTGTCCCAAGAGAACTAGTGTGGAAGTCTCATACCATTTGGATGGTAGGCTAATGTACAAGGTTCCCCTGTTCACAGCATCCGTCTATGTCAGGTCTGGAGACATTGAGGGCAGAGTAATTTCTATGCCCTCTCTGTTGCATGACACATTAGGACAGCAGTTCTCAACCTGTGGGTTGTGACTCCTTCAACCAACCCTTTCATGGGGCTTACTTAAGACCATCTACATATCAGATATTTACATCAAAATTCATAACAGTGGCAAAATACAGTTATGAAGTGGCAACAAAAATAATTTTATGTTGGAGGGTCACCACACCACGAGGAACTGTATTAAAGAGTCCCTACATTAGGAAAGCTAAGAACCACTCAATTAGGATTTGGGTGCAGACTCTATGATCTTCCACTAGGCAAGAGAATCCATCCCTCTATCGTGTGAAACATGAGGAGTAATTTGTCTTCCATATAGGTAAGGAGGAAGATTTTCTGGTTTGGCCACACATCCAGTGGTGGTCAGGCTTATATAGCTGGAGTCAGAAGCAGCAGAATTCTAGAAGGTCTTATTCCCCATACATCCTCATCCTGTAAAGAGAGTAACATGCTATTTACTCTGGTTGTATGTGCCCCATCCAGGGAATTCTTTGAATGTGGGGACATTCTGCCATGCAATTGTATTGTATTTAACCTATTTTATTCAAACATTCAAATTTTCATAACCAGTTTTAAGATACATGGTTTTGAATATTATTTTACATTAAATGAACTCTAAGTTTACTTTTAACTTGTTTTAAATTACTCGTTTCAGGTTTAATTTTTACAATATACATAGAAAACTATATAATGGGAGATATAAATTGGTCCTTCCCTCCAAGCTTGATAAGTAAATGAATTACTTTTGGATTTAACATGGCTACAAATATAGGTCTGAGCACCTTAAAGAATCTGATTATTTCTTAGATGATTGACCATTTTAACTTGTATGTCTTAATTATGTTAAATAGTTTATAATAAGTTAGAAACTTTTATAAGATTATAATTTCATAATTTTAGCCCTGTGTGGTTTGACCCTTAAAAATACAATTTTTGAACATCTTTTAGTATTAAAAAAAAAAAAACTTCAACCATAAATGCAGTCCATAGAGACTAGGAACCTTGCTTTCTGGACTCTGTTTTAAAGTGTACTTTTGATATATCAGTTTTTATGACTCAGTTTCTCTAAATAGCTAAAGCTCAACAAAGTTCGCAAAGACATAGATGACTAAACATATATCCTTAAGTCAGTTTCTGTTCGCATGAATAGAGCAGTATAACCTTGGGAATTTGTAGACCTTAATCATCGGACATATCTTGTTCTTAAGCCGTATTTTCCATAAACCTGGTTCATGTTTTTGTCCTCATCTGTCATTTTTTATATTTTTAGTATCAATATCATCATACACAAAATCAATTTTATTCAAACCATCATAGAGGACTTGTTGCCTCCTTAGTTGATTTTTAAAAAAGGAGAGTGATGATGATGATAAGCAGAGGCCCCAGTGAAACATGGAGTTTTGTGGGTGCCACAATACTTGGTTTATGCCATGTGGTTTCATTATTTAAGACGGCAGTGAAGTCACACAGCGTTTGCAATCTTTATAACAATAGAAAAGATGGTGGCCAAGTCTCACGGCTGCTTCTATCTTGATGTGGTTATCAACCAAGATGGCAGCAAACCACATGGTTGCTTTTTGCCAAGGTGAGCCCAACTCCCAGTATGGTTTGCTCATCTTCCTTCAGGCCCAAGTCCCTGTGGTATCCACTTCTCACAGATTAAATGTGGAACTATACACCCCTTTTTGTTCCAAAAACATAATCTTATAATTTACATCTGTTTAAACATTTTTTCAAACCTTGCTACTGTTTCTTACTATTTTTCTAAACAAGAGTTGAATCCAATGCAGTTAGCCCTTCGGCCCTATCTTCTCTGGTTAAATTCGGAACTTTTCTTTACTCTTCAATGCGTTGGCATACTTAGGTCCTCAGAAGAAGTAGCTGACATTTCCGAGCCCTTCCTTTCATCCTCATTTTTAAAGCCATCTACTAGGGAATCGTTTTCATGTCTTTTACTTAACCTTTATGTAAGAAAGAATCAAAAGTCTTTATCATGTTTTTTTTACTTAACCTTTAAGAAGCAGGAACCATATGCTATCTCCTAAGGATTGACGCAAGGTCATTCTGGATATCATTCCCATTGGTGTGAAGCACTCCAGGGGCCTTGCCTCAAGGAGATCACAGAACACTCAGGGTCTTTTCCCAGGGGATGCAACATGGCCCCTGCCAAATTAGTACCAGTGTCTGTTATAGTTTATATTCCTCTGTGTTTTATATGCATGCCTCTTCTGGCAATTATGCTTCACTGAATTAGTCCCTAGAGGTTGTTGCAGAGGCAATAGATAAAGCATTTAGTAACCAATGCTATAATTTTAATGATTTTAAAAGACATGGTATTTTTCTACTTTATGTTTCTTGATCCTTTCCCTCCATAGCCAATGAGATATGCTCACTCTTGATTAAATGGGGAATTAAGGACAGAAATTTTTGCAATATAGAAGAAGTGAGTTCAGCAAGAGGATGAGGCAATATTTTTAAGTATCTTATTTCCCTGGACTACAGCAACATACACTGATATCTTCAATATCACAGCCATTCCCAGTGTCTGTGAGAACCAGAGGTAAGGTAAACATAAAGACACTGTGGGAACTCTGTTTCCAACTCTGATTTGTTACTTAACTAGTTGAGTCTCAAAAAAATGTTTCTTATTGCATCAATTATTTCATGTTCTCATGAGTAGAAGCAAGGAAATACTATACATGTCTGTGTTTAATAAAGTCTTATATACTCTGTTTCAGGGAATATGTTTTTACTAGAATCAGTCAGAGATTTTTGATGTCAGCTGACTGTAGGAATTAATGCCTGCTGTACAAGTTTTCTGAATCTCCATACTGTATTTCAGAATAACAAAAAATCTAAGTGTATAATGAAGATACATGAGATTCAGCACAGAAGTCTTTATTCACTGCAATAAATAGTACTTGTAATAATCTTCAAGTACTCTGACTCTCCTTCCCAAACTTTAAATGTGACTCCAACTCTGTTGTAGGATATTTTATAGCTATGGATAATATTCCTGTAAGCAGTTCTTGTAGCATGTAGAGGATTCACTTGCTACCTGTAAACACTGGAGTGGCCACCCAGTTCTCCATATGAATGGGCCATTCCTTAACCTTAAGGCAGATGGAGGTTAGGCTCCATTCATTTGTATATTGTAGGGCTGGGTGGAGACAGGGAGGATTTGGAATGAAAAAGGATCATAACTATAAAATATCCTACAACACATTATGTGTTGATGTGTTACAATGTTGATTCCACACTGAAAGTCTTAGAACAGTGTCACAATAAACATGAAAGTGTTAGCATTTCCTATATATTTGAATACACTTTCCCTTGTATATATACCCAGTGGTGAGATTAGTGGATCACTCAGTAGTTCCACAGCATTGGAGAGCTCCCTTATTATTCTCAATAGTAGCTGTAGTAAAGTACATGCCCAAAAACAGTTTCTGTAAGTTCCTTTCTCTCTACAGATTCTCCAGATTTTTTTCCACAATAGTCATTATACTTGGGTTGAGCTGATAGATATCTCATGTTATTTTTTACCAATTAATTTAGTTTGAAAATCAGTTCTCAAAAAAGGATCTATTTTCCTACAAAATGGAGGGAAATAATGCTATTTTGTGTTGAAAGGGTTTAAGAAAAAGAAGCCTAGGAATGCAGTCACATATAGGGGAAAATGCCTCCTATTGAGAAATGCCTTCCCAAGTACAGCCATTAACAGTACTCTCCAGTCTCCTCCCCACCCACAGGGAAATGACCATTAAGCTTATCAGCAGGATTCGTCCTTCCCCAGCATATCAGGAGCCACCCTGTCTCAAGGATGGCTAGTCCAAGGGCACAGGTTGACCACGCCCACCCTGGATCCCGCGCACCGGGAAACTTCCAACCAATGAGTTTAACAGAGAGCTCAGAGCCAATCAAAGCTGCACGAGACCCCATCCCCAGACCCCTTTCCCCTGAACCCCATGAAAGGGCTGGGGAGGAAGGGATCGGGGCCCGCCATGCTCATCTCCTGCGTGGGATAGGAGGGACCTGGACGTGCGCCAGTAATCAATAAATGCCTCATGTATGTTGCAGCGGTTCATGTCTTGTGGTTCCTTAGAAACCCAGCTTGCCCTAACATGTGACTTCCAATTCTCTTGAATGTAGAGAAAGCAAACTTTTCCAAAATTCTAGCTCCACACTAAAAGATTTATCATTTTGTAGTTAAAGTTGGTTATGTGTTTTTTTTCTTAATAGGTCTAGAAAAAATTTTTTAACAGTAACTGCAGAATGAGAAACCATACAGAAACCACAGAGTTTATTCTTCTGGGATTGTCAGATGACCCTAGGCTCCAGCTTCTGATCTTTGTCTTTCTCTTCATCACCTACACACTCAGCATCACAGGGAATTGACCATCATCACCCTCACCCTGCTGGATCCCCACCTCCAGACCCCCATGTATTTCTTCCTCAGGAATTTCTCTATATTAGAAGTGTCCTTCACAACTGTCACTATACCCAGGTTCTTGGGCACCATTATCTCAGGGGATAAAACCATTTCCTTCAACAACTGCATAGCTCAGTTGTTTTTCCTCATTCTCTTTGGGGTCAATGAATTTTACCTTCTGGCTGCCATGTCCTATGATCGTTACATCGCCATCTGCAAGCCCCTGCATTACCTGACCATCATGAGTCAGAAAGTCTGCACAGCGCTTGTTTTCACTTGTTGGCTGGTTTCTTTCCTAATCATCTTCCCTGTAATCATGTTGCTCCTACAGCTTGATTACTGCAGGTGCAAGGTCATTGACCACTTTGCCTGTGACTATTTCCCCCTGCTGCAACTTTCCTGTTCAGACACAGCATTCCTGGAGAGGATGGGGTTCTCCTGCGCAGTTTTTACCCTCTTGTTCACCTTGGCATTAATATTTCTGTCCTACACATACATCATCAGAACAATTGTGAAGATTCCTTCTGCCAGTCAGAGGACAAAGGCCTTTTCCACGTGTTCTTCCCACATGATCGTCATCTCCATTTCTTATGGAAGCTGCATTTTTATGTACATTAAGCCCTCAGCAGCAGATAGAGCCTCTTTGACCAAGGGTGTTGCTGTGCTGAATACCTCTGTAGCGCCCATGCTAAACCCCTTCATCTACAGCCTGAGGAACCAGCAAGTCAAGCAAGCCTTCATGAACATGGCGAGGAGGATGCTGTTTTTCAGAAGTGTTTTCACATTTCACATGAAATGATGTGCTCTGTGTGTGAGGGGTATGCTGAAGCTCAATTCATAAAGTAAACATGAGTGCCAGTGACCCATTCATATCAGTGTGGTACTCTCCACCCTCCTTGTTTATTCTTTCATTTTTGCTAACAGTTTCCCGGCCCATCTAGTCATCGTACATCTTATTCAACTATTATCGTCTTGGGTCTTTCTGACATAACATTCTTCTGATATTTCCCAATAGCAGTTTCTTAGACTGTAATCATTATACAGATAAAATTACAGTGTGAGTTGTATCCTGGGAAATTTATCCCCAGAAATGAGAAAGGCACTTTGTAAACATCTTATGCATTTTTACTCAATATACACTTGCAATACATTTGTTCATTTTTATATCTTTTTATACCAATTCTCACTATGATTGCGTAATCTTTCTAGGATTTATCTTTAATGCCATGAAACTAAATGAAAAATTGCAACCATATTTCCTCCCCTAAGTCCTTATGTCCCTCCCTCTCAAACTGGTGAGCTCTTTTTCTTTGACCATTATTGTTTACATATATAGAGATGTTATGAATACATAACAACAACTGAGTCCATTTTTGTTGTTTATGTGCATATTACATATATATGCATATATAATTAATATATATTATATACACCTGACCACTTTGTATTGACTAATTTACCCTCTTTCAGCAGTCATTGATCCCTGTAGTTCTTTGTCTAGAGGTGGGATCCTGGGATATTTTCCCCTCGATGTTAGCATGTCTATGATTATTGATATTTCCATTCTTCATTTTTTGTTTAGGCTGCCATTTCTAAAAGATACCTTGTCATAGCAGACATTTGGTTCTCTGTGTTTTAATCTTTGTGTCACCTCTTCCATGACACTGACTGAACCTTGAGCGCAGAGGCTGTGTTGTAGATGTACTCATTGTGGCATGCCTGTCACAGTCCATTGAACTCTGCATTGTGTCCAACTGTAGTTTTCTGAAGTGGTCCCTGGTTCCTATAAGAGAAGCATCTTTGAGGAGCAGTAAAAGATACACTTATCTGGGTAAAAAGAGAAGTTTTAGACTCTGAGTTACAAATTGATCTAGTTAAGTAGCAATAGTTGATTCTCCACCAAGATTCATGACCTCACTAGCTATGGGTAGTTGACTAGGTTCCTAGTACCAGTAATGATTTTCCTCCTGTTAAGAGGACCTTAAGTCCAATTAGACATCTATTGTTTACTGTCAAGATATGAGGCCACTATTGTACTGTTAGAGGTATTATGCCATGAGTCAGTAAAAAATAAGAACAGATTATACATGTCGTTTTCTTCCTTTGGAAAACTACAAAGAAATTTCAGGCCCAGATCTTCCAGAACTACCAAAATTTTTTTAGAGCACTTGATTTTATTTTTTGAAATTACAATATAAATACATCATTCTTCCCTTTTCTTTCCTCCAAGTTCTCCTATGTACTTCTTTGCTCTTTTTTAAATTCTTGGTCACTTTTCTTTATTTTTGTTATATATAAATGTATTACATATAATATATATTCCAAAATATATAAATACAATTCTCTCAATCAATATATGTGTGTATGTATGTGTGTGTGTGTGTGTGTGTGTATATATATATATATATATATATATATGTATATATTCCTCAACACTAACTTGAACTATGACTCAGGAGGAGGAAATTAAAGGGGTATAAATAGGAAAAGTAGAAACCAAATTTTCCTTGTTTGTGAATGATATGATACTGTACATAAGAGGTCCCAAAAGCTTCTAACAGAAAACTTTTGGAAATGATCAACAATTTCAGCAAAGTGGCATGATACAGAATTAACTTGCAAAAACTGATAGCCTTTCTATACATCACCAACAAACATCCAGGGAAAGAGATCCTGAACACAATCCCATTCACAGTAGCCCCTGCTGGTTTTTAAACTACAATCAGAAGAGCAGATAAAATATAATTATAATTATGTATCTTGAATAATGCTCAGGATACAAATAAGCCTACACACCTCCTAGGGAAACAATTACAAATTTACCAAAGACAACATTACAGGAAGTCACAAAATAAGTTACACAAAATAGAAAAAATGGAAAATGAATATTCAAAAAAATTTTAAAATATAAAAAAATCCAAACCTAATCTCAGACATAGATAATCATTTCTCACAATTAATTTTGACAATAGTATATTTCTGGTATTGGACTTAAGAAGAAATTGTAAGATAGTTGGTCCTTTATTTTACTCTATCTCACTAAAAGACATTTCTCTAACTGTATGGGGAAAAGAGTGTGTTTACCAGGGTTCTCCAGAAAGAAAGAAACAATTGGCAATATAAACACAGCTGGCAGATACATTAAAGATGTTTATTAAGGGAAATTGGCTCCTACAACCTGTAGGCTTGGGAAAACTACTAGTGTGACTCCAATATATGTCCAGTGATCTGAAAATGAATGTCCAGTGACTTCATGCCTGGTTAAGACTTAAGCATGAGAAGTGTTCAAGGGTAGGAGGAGATGAATGTCCCCGTTCAATCAACACAAAACAGCCACGGTGTTTACAGAAACAATAAGAATTATCAAAAAACCTAGTAAAAGATGTTTTTATTCTTAAAATTATAAGACCACCATCAAAATTCTTAATGTCATTAATAATGAAGAAAACTCAAGATGGGAAGGAAAGCTCACTCTTCTGTCTTTTTTATATATATATAATACATATATATATATATATATATATATATATTTTATATATAATAGTCTGCAGCAGACAGGACAATCCATATCCACAATGGGGAAAACCACCTTCTTCAGACAGTGTACCAATTAAAATGGCAATCTCTTCTAACACATGCTCACAGACGTTCCAAGAAATAGTATTTGAGCCCCGCACATTAACTGTCACAATGTCCATATTTCATGGTTCCAGAATCAGGTTAAATGGAAATTCAAAAAAAGCTTTTTTTGTATATCCTGAGAATGGTTGAGAAGAAAGAACAAAAGCAAATCATAAATTATTTACTTTGTAATTAGCCCTATAGCCAAGAGCTAGATGATAAAGGATATAAATTACTGATTTACACAAACAGGCTGCACACTTGGGTGGGAATACTAACAGACAGCTCTACTGTAGTCAACTCTGATCTTCTTCTGACTTCGTCTCATTTCTGTCTTCTAGGTCTGTGGTACTTGCTTCAGCAATATGTCTTTTCACTTCTCAAATATACAAAGAACAAAACGGACACAGGAATATTTATATATTTGTGTGTGTGTGTGTGTGTGTGTGTGTGTGTGTGTGTGCACGCAACATCAATAATCAAAGAAAGGAGGCTATGAATTTGAGGAGGCATATGGGAGGGTTTAAGTGGAAAGCTCTTGGGAGGGACTAGAAGAAGAAAGAAAAAGGAGAGAGAGATGTAATTCTACTTTAATTTAAACATGTGTTAAAATTAAATCTCATTCTCGGATTCAATCATGCTCTTCCAGTGCGATTAATACTCCTTATTCTTTTGAATTTGGCATTGTCTTCATTACATTGGACTTTTGCCAACCAAATCTATACCTATGTAATCTAGATCTAAATCCTGTTGTATATGTCACTATCTCAATACCTAATTCTCTATAGAATCAACTATTAGTAACAAAACACTGTAACACATTTTGATCATTCTATTTGATATATTGATATATACTATATATTATATATATATGTTGCATATAAGGTTTCTCATTCACACTCATCTTTCAACATTAACTTTAAAGTTTCTATATAACAGAGCATTTTAAAATGACATTATCCTTTGACTTGGTTGACAATATTTTAACGAAGAAACAAGGTGAAATAAATAATAATTTAATAACTACTGATGATAAGAATGAATGGAGATTTGCTGTTATTCTATTTAATATTTGAAAATATTTTTAAAGTCTTCTAAAATCCCATAAACAAACATTAAGTTGTTCTTAATTTTTCAGTTTCAATTATTTATGCTTTTTGTAATCCAAATATATAACAGAACATTTTGGGTTTCTCAGTCAATAAACAGGTTTAGAACCTAATTCTATTTAATATTTAGAGATGATGGCAAATCAATTAAATCTTACTATTCAACTTCTCTATAAAAAAAGTAAACAAACTAACCTTCCTGGGTCTCTGTTCACAATTATTATATTAGCGTTATTTTATGCTCTCCAAAACTGAGGCTTTGACCATCAATGCTCTTGTTGTGTTTCTTCTACAGTCGTCCTTCGCTTACTGCAGTCACTCAATAATATTACCAAGGGAATATGAAACACCCAACAACTCTGGTCTAGATATTAACAAATTTAAGGAGTAGTCATTGTACACTTTTATAATAGAATAGAAATCATTAATTCAAATAAAGGTAGAAAGTAGGGTATGGCATGACTGTGGGGGATTATCTTGCTGATGTGGGCAGACCACCTCCCACGAGAGGAGGAGATCCTGGATCTTAGCAAGTAGTAAAACAGAACTAAGCATCAGCTGGTACTCATCCCTCTCTCTTTCCTGATTGCTATGTCATATGGTTCAAGCTCCTGCTGCCTTGACTCCTCCACAAGGGTTCACAGGGTCTTGAACTGTGAGCTAAAATGAACACTTTACAATAAAAAAGAAAATACGTGAGAATGAAAAAAATAAAATTGTAAATAGCCAATGCATAAAAAAGTTGAAGAAAAAAAATGAAAATATCTTATACTATATAAAAATTGAAAGCTGACAAAAATTGAAGGTTAAGTAAAGAGAACTTTATAGAATCAAAGGTAAATTTGAAAAAATATTAAATTTTACCATATATGTGTGATAATAAATCATACTTCATCTACAAAAATAAATGTACACATAAAATTAAATGTATACAATTTACTTCATAACTAAGATTTACAGTCCAGAAAACTAAAGTTATGATTAAATGTAAATCTAGTGGAAGGGAACAAGTAATAAATCCTATCACAGATTGGAAAGGAATAGCTAGAGATATTAAATGAACCCAAAAGCTGTGGTTTTAAAATGATCAGTTAAATTGACCAACCCCTACAAAAACTAACTGGAGAATTAAGAAAGAGACACAACTATTAACATGACTTGTTGGTTAACTATCAGACAGGCTCATCCCTAATACAGGCCACAATGCCCATAGGTAGATTTATGTGGAATAGAATTAAAAAAGAGGAAATCATCTGGTGCAAGAATTTTTTCCTCTCAAGTAACTTGGACACCATGATCTAAAGTGATAGACTCTACTATGTAATCCCATCACCAACAAATTGAAAACATGAGTCAAAAATCAAAATTCCTTATTTTAAGTTGTAGATATCTGTTAGTTTTTTAAAAATTATTCCTTTTATTTTCTGAGTTAATATTATACTTACAGAATTTCCCCCTTTCCTTTCCTGCCTCCAAACCCTTTCATATAGGCCCTCTTGCTCCTTTTCAAACCCACAGCTTCTTTTTGCATTAATTGTTGTTAAATCCAACCTGCTCAACCTGCAAAGTGTTACTTATATGTTTGTTTTCAAGGCTGACCATTTGGTATTGAACAACCAATTTCTGTGCTCTTCCCTGGGGAGGACCATTTCCCCCAACCCTCAGCCTTCCCTGGTTGTTTGTTCTTTGCATACGGTTGAGGCATCCTGGGCTCTATACTGCCCATTTTTGTGTGTCGAGTGTTGCTATCCTTGTTCAGCTCATGTTTAGGAAGTCAGTTGGTGAGACTTTACAGTGTACCTTCTGGAATTCCTAGAAGATATAATCTCATATCAAATTCCATGTTCTGCTGGCTCTTAAAATCTTCCAACTTACAAGAATATTGACTAATGCATGCACAGTGCCAAATATTAAAGTCATTGCTGTGAAGAATAGGCAATGTGATGCAGAAGTCTATAGAGCTAGTTTATAAGAGAAATTGGGGGAAAAATTGGATATGTGAGCCATATAGACTGTTGTAAGCTGAGATTTATGGGTAATTTGGGGGGAAGTTTCTCACTAACTTTGCTGTAGGAGATGTCATTGATTGAAGCAACCTAGTAGGTTACAAAAAACTAATAGGTTAAAACCATTCTCCCACAAAAATTATCCTCCACTGTGTTCCAAAGTAAAGTTGCCTTTCTTTGTCTCAGGTAGCCCTCCAGGAAAATGTGGTCTGAAGACAGCTATGGTATTCTCTTAACTGAATAATTAACTATTCATGAGAGAAGGAATGAAAGTACATGAGTCATTAGATTTTTTTCTAATCAGTAACTTTTAGAGCAACAGAGCCCAGAACATCCAGCAACCCAAAGGCAGCTAGAGCCTATGCCAGAAGAAAACCTTAAGTTCTTAGCTACTTGAGTGCCAGAAACCTGATATTCCTCTCAACAGCTCCAACATGACCTCATGCACTACCAACCCTGAAGGATTTTGTCTGTGTTGGTAATAGCCTTCATTTTTCTCAGCTCTAGGTTTCCAGATCAATCTTTTTCTTTGCGCCAATAACTTGTCCTTGATTCACTGACCACTCAGTTTTCATTTTATTTTAATATTTTTAGGCAGTCTTCTTTCTGTATCCCAGGCAGATCTTGAACTCCAAATTCTCCATTCATAGCCCTTGAAGTGATAGAATACAGGTATTCACTACCACATCTAGGAAATTGACACTTTTGTATACAGAATAATGAATGTAGGGTTACCGCTCTGATATTTTCATATGGTATGAAGAATATAAATGTGATTGGGCTAAAGTCCATTAAAAATAAAAATAAATGTGAATAAATAATTGTAATGAGTATGCCAATTAAATATTTAATGAGGTAAAGCAAAAGTAACACAGGGTGTGTGTCAGTGTTGAGTTAATTATCTAAGAGTAATAGAGGGAGAAGCCAAAATAATTATCTGTTAATAGAAATATCCTAAGATTGGGTCTGTGTAAGGCATTAGCCATTAAGTAGGCCTGACTATTGAGAGCTTGAGAATCTGAAATTTAATCAGAAAGGATAAGGAATTATGCAGAGGGATCCAGCCTTTTCCACAAATGAGTTCCCGAAAACTCTATGCAAGAGGGAATACAAGTGTGGGAAAATGAGGAATGGCAAATGAACAGAGCAATTCATTCTTTTATGGGAACCAAAGAAATGGCATGCACAATTGCACTTTGAAATGACACATAGAACACGCTTTAGAAGTAAAACGCAGGAGGGAATTTAATAGGGGAATTTCAGCTCATCAGCCATTTTGCCCCCTTCTCCTCTTTGCTATAATGTCGACAAAAATTCTTTCATCAATGATAGTAATGTCTGCATGGCCTAGTAATACCTGAGCTGGCTGTTGGCTGAAAAGAGGATATAGCCATTTTACTCAAAAGTAATTGTTATTGTAAAATACCTTGCAGGCCTCTAAGTCCTGGCATGTGTAGAGCTATCTATTCATACTGACAGTACATTGTAAAGGCTATTCCTGGGGTGGGCGTTGGTCCTCCCAGGAAGAGACAAGCCTTTAACAGATAGAAGCAAAAAGAGCCTAGACAGAGAAAAAATAAATATGCACCAAAGAACTAAAACCATAAAAAAAAAAAACCTTCTTTGGTGCCTACATGGCACCCTTCTCTGTTTGAGGCAGATGGAGATATTATTTAGCCAACAGTAACATTCAACCAATTATGGGTTATTGAGTCAAATGTTCTTTCATAGTAAGCAAGATAACCTTGTCATGCAGACTTCATCCATGTTGCCAGGATATTGGGGCTCACGGCAGAATTGAAGTGATATATAATTTAATTTTAATTAATATAAGTAGGTGTTCCCAGAGGCAGACCATTCACCCACCTATCCGCCATCCCAACCACTGTGCAGATGCAGGTACTTTACCTCATCTAATCCTCCAACTCACCTACAAAGACACACCAGAACCACATAGTATCCTACATCCCTGACCTGAGATAGAGATCCCAGTCTGGCCTCTACCTCACCCACTCCCTCCTGGGGATAGGATAGCATGCTGTACTCTATCCTCATGAAGCACTTCCTACTCCCACAATGACCCCAGACCCTGCTGCCTAAGAACCATCTGTACAATCCAGTGAACTTCCCACAGATGTTTAAAAGATAAGCTGCGAAAAAATCTTCTAATCCCACAGGTTTCGTCTTGGGTTACACCCCTTCCTAGCTGAACTGAGATCACTTCAACAACCCATTCACACATCAACACAGGGTAGCCCTGAACCACAAGACTGAACTGCAAGCACCATTCAGCTGTATACAACCTAACAAATTGGGATAACAGGAAACAAAGATCCAAATGCCACTCAACTAATGTGAGATCAAATGTAACTTTCCCTGTTTAATCTATAACCTAACATAGATGGGCCCGCCTTAACAATTAAAGTGTAATTCCCACAACAAAAAGCACAACATATTATTAAAAGCCTATAAATGTTTGAGAAACATCAAAGAAGACTGTTACAAAAGGAAAAGAAAAACAGAAATATAATACATGAAAGCAAAGAAATGAATGATGGTGCTGAAAAAGTCCACTTCCAGGAGACAGAAGAACAAGTGGAGTGCTACACTACAGAAAGAGATAATAATCAGATTATTAACTGTAGCTGTAGTTGTAGATGTAGATTCACCAGAAGTAGATGTTGGTTCAGGGCAAATATATTTATTCTTTTGTCTAATTAAATCATTGGTTTTAATCCTGGAGTCCAGGAGTTTTAGAGATTTTTTACCTCTTTACAATCTACTCTTAATCCTTGAACTGAAAGGCTTTAGCCATTGTACAATCTAGAACATTTAAACTGCTAGACCAGACCTTGAAGGCTTTCAGCCTTAACCTTCCAAGACCTACTGCTGACTGAGCCACTCTGACTAGCTCCTTCTGAACTCTTACTCTTCTGGTTCAACTCACTCTCTGTTCTGAGCTGCTTCTGCCTTTTACTGCTCCATCCTGCCTCTGTAACTGACTGCTTCAACTAGCTGTTCTGACTCCTCTGTAACTGCTCTTCAACTGACTGCTTCTCAACTGACTGTTCAACTGACTCTTCTACTTGACCCTTCAATTGACTCACTCTGTCTTCTCACTCCTATAACTGACCTGACTCCTATGTAACTCTCTATGAGCTGAGAATCTGCCTTTTCTCATAAGAGTTAGGCATGACCTTACTCTGCTGACTCTTCCTCTGATTAGTCACTTTGTATGCCATTCATTCCAACTCATCTTAGACGTCACTTCCAGTGTGACACTGACTCCTTCTGAGTTCTGCTTCCTGTGTCTGCTTCCACTGTTTTTTCTAGGGATTAAAGGTTTGTCTACAGTCCATCCAGACCACACAGGCCTCTGAATGTAGCCCCTGTAATGTAGACCCTAGCTTTCACACAGGGTCTCTACAATTAACACAAACAAATTAGTAAAATATACATATCCTGGAATGGGAAAGGTAAGAAAGAGTACCACATGATTATGTCCTAGATAATATGACCTGAGTCTAAAGTAACTGTCAAAAATAAACAAATTTGTCTGAAATGAAAGAATTTGAAGTATTTCATATCAAGATTATATTTAAGTACATTCAATTCCATGCTGAAATATTACATGTAGATCTTACTAGTGATAATTCTGAAGTATAGAGAAATAAAATAAATTAATATAAAATGGCATGTGTGCAAGAACACATATGTCACTTGTGTCACATATGTCATATGTGCTCTTTAACATATGAGGGCCACTGCCCAGGTGCTCATATAACCTCTAGACTAACAGTGTTTAGAATATTAGTTATCTGTTGAAAATTCACAAAGAATAGAACCATATGTCACATAAGAATAAATTATAGAGATGGGAACTGAACTCAGTGGTAGGGCACTTGTAGCACACCATGCCCAACACCAAAATTAATGACAATAATGGTATTTGAGAAAAGGTTTTGGACAGATTAAAGATTGAAATGTAAAAAACATAAGATGTAATAAATATACCTGAATATTTACGTAAACTGAGATATGTAAAGAAGAACATCTCAGAAAAATCTGCCAAGAAGAATTCATGTTAGATTGGACCATCCCTTTTATTTGAACCATGCCTCAAATAATTTAAAAAATAGTATTTTCTGAAATATATTGCAGTGATTAACATACATATTAGTAAACATAAATAGCTCCCAATTGAATGTAAACATTTAATAAGCAATTTATGAAATGAACTACATGAAGAGATAAAAATAAAAATTCCTTTAACCCCAGCTGCCACAACTCCAGGTAGGCTACTCATTGGTCCATGAAATTCCTCCAAGTTCTTGGTGCCTTTCTGATCCTCCCTCCTTTGATTGTTGCCACCTTGTCCCACTGCCTAACTCAAGTGGAAGCTCTCTCCTGAAACAGAAGCCCAGTCAGCCTTCAGAATACCAGAAGAGACTCTGTGCAGAACTGAGAGCCCACACCCTCCCAAACCACATCCACAAACTCCAGTGAAAATCCCTAGCACTACCCCAAACCACACTGACCAGAAGGCCAGAGAAGAAACAGAAATCAAGGAACTAAGCTCTCATTCAGTAAAGAAAAACTTAGGAATTGGCACCTAAACCTATAATCACCACAAGCACAGATGCCTGAACACATCCAGGACAATATGGCAAAACCAGAGCCCAACTTTCCTTCTACGAAAAGCCCTGAATACTGATACAAATGAAGCAGAAGAAAAATAATTTACAACCAACTTTAAGAAGATAATAGAGGCCCTTAAAGAGGAAATGAAAAAAATCTCCCAAAGAAATCCATGAAAAGACAAACAATTGGAGAAATTGAGTAAATTCATCAAAGAAAGATGGGAGAACACAAACAATTAGAAGAAATGAATAAATCCCTGAAAGAAAGCCAAAAAAAGCAAACAAAAATTGAAGGAAACAAATAAAACTGTCGAAGACCTGAAAATGGAACTAGAAACCATAATAAAACAGAAATCAGGGCAATTTGGGGAATTAAAAATCTAAGAAAGAGATCAGGAACTACAGAGGCAAGCTACAGAAACTGGAAAGGGGAATCTCAGGACTTGAAGATATTATAGATGAAATAGATACAAGGATAAAGGAAAATATTAAATCCAAACAATTCTTAACACAAAACATCCAGGAAATCTGAGACACTATGAAAAACCAAAGCTAAGAACAATAGAAATAGTGGAAGGAGATGATTCCCAGTTCAAAGTTCCAGAAAATATTTCAACAAAATAATTGAAAAAAATATTCTAAACCTAAAGAAAAATGCAGCCAAGCAATGGTGGCACATGCCTTTAATCCCAGCACTGGGGAGTGAGAGGCAGGTCAATCTCTGTTAGTTTAAAGCCATCCTGGTCTACAGAGTGAGTTCCAGGACAGCCAGAGTTACAACAGAAAGACTGTATCTTGAAAACCCAAAAATTAATTAATTAGTTAATTAATTAATTAAAATTAAAATAAATAGATATGCCTATAATGGTACAAGAAGCTTATAGAACACCAAATAGACTGGACTAGAAAAGAAAGTCCCCTAGCCAAAGGATAATCAAAACACTGAACGTACAGAACAAAGAAAGAATAATAAAAGCTGCAAGAGAAAAACAAGTAACATACAAAGGCAAATCTATTAGATTTACACCTGACTTTTCAATGGAGACATTAAAAGCCAGAAGGGCCTGGAAAAAAGTATAAAGACTCTAAAGGAACACAGGTGCCAGCCCAGACTACTATACACAGCAAAACATTAAATTACCACAGACAGAGAAAACAAAATATTTTTTGATAAATCCAAATTCAAACAATATCTATCTGCAAATCCTGCCTTATAGAAGGTACTAGAAGGAAAATTTAAACCCAAGGAGTTTAACTATACTCAGGAAAATACAGGAAATAAAATAATCTCACACCATCATAATCAATCGAAGGGACACACACACACCACAACCAATAACAACTGCAAAATAACAGTACCTAACAACATTGGTCATTGATATCCCTCAACATTAATGGTCTCAATTCCCCAATAAAAAGATGCAGACTAACAGAATGGATGTAAAAACAGAATCCACCCTTCTGCTATGTACAAGAAACACACTTCAACCTCTAAGTTGAAAAAACACTATCGCAAAGTAAAACATTGGGAGAATATTTAACAAGAAAATGGACCTAAAAAATAAGCTGCTGTAGCCATTGTAATGTCCAACAAAAAAAGACTTCAAACCTAAATTAATCAAAAGAGGTCAGGAAAGACACTTCATACTCATTAAAGGAAAAATCCCCAAAGATGACATATTAATTCTTAACATTTATGCCCCTAATACAAGGACTCCATCATTTGTAAAAGAAACGTTACTAAAACTAAAAACACACACTGACCTTCACACACTGATAGTAGGAGGTTTCGATCACAAACTGACAGATCATCAAGACAAAAACAAAATAGAGAAATACTGGAACTAACATGTTACCAACCAAATAGACCTAACAGATATTTACAGAACACTTCACCCACACAAAACAAAATATGCCTTTTTTCAACCCCCCCCACAGAAACTTCTCCAATGACTATATCCTTGGCCACAAAACAAGCCTCAACAGATACAAGAAAATTGAAATAGCCCCTGCATCCCATCAGACCACCACGGGTTAAAGCTGGACTTCAACAACAACAGGAAAAACAGAAGGCCTATGATTTCATGGAAACTAACTCGCTACTGAATGACAACTGGGTCAAAATAGAAATAAAGAAATTAAAGACTTTCTAGGATTCAATGAAAATGGACCCACAACATACCCAAACTTGTGGAATACAATGAAAGTGGCACTAAGAGGAAAGTTCATAGCACAAACTATCTACCAAAAAAGAGTAGAGACATCACATACTAATATATTCAGAGCATATCTGAAAGCCCTAGAACAAAAAGAAACAGGCACAGCCAAGAGAAATACATGGCAAGACATAATCAAACTAAGGGCTTAAATCAATAAAATAGAAACAAAGAGAACAATTAAAAGAATAAATGAAACAAAGAGTTGTTTTTATGAGAAAATCAACAAGACAGACAAACCCCTAGCCAAACTACTTAAAAGACAGGAAGAGAGAATATCCAAATCAACAAAATCAGAAACAATAAGGGGGATATGGTTCAGGGAAGAGGAAAATTTTATTCTTTTATCTAATTAAATCACTGATTCTTGTCCAGAGCCCTGGAACCCTAGAGCATTTTGTCTTCTTTTCAATCCAGTCTTAATCCTAGAACTGGAAGACTTCAGTCTTTGTACAATCTAGAACATTTAACCTGCTAGCCCTAACCTAGAAAGCTTCAGTCTTAGCTTTCTGAGACCTACTGCTGACTGAGCCACTGTGACTAGCTCCTTCTAAACAATGATTCTTCTTATTCAACTGACTCTTCAGTCTGCTTCTCAAATGACTGTTTAATTGACTCTTCTTTCTGACCCTTCAAATGACTCACTCTCTCTACTCTTCAACTGACTCCTTTTAACTGACTCTGTTGACTGAATGACTCTAACTTCTATGTAACTCTCTTTTACTGAGCTGAGATCCTACATTTTCTCATAAGAGTTGGGCATGTCCTTACTCTTCTAACTCTTCCTCTGATTAGTCACTTTGTCTGCCATTCACTCTGACTCATCTCAGAAGTCACTTCCTGTGTGACTTTGATTCCTGAAATCTGCTTCCTGTGTCTGCTTCTACTGTCTTTTCTAAGGATTAAAGGTGTGGACCACCACTGCTTTTTGAATACTGGGATTAAAGGTGTTTCTACATTCCATTCAAACCACACAGGCCTCTGATTATAGCCCCTGGAATGTAGACATTAGTTTTTACACAGGGCTATTCCTCTACAAAGATATAACTACAGACACCAAGGAAATCCAAAGAATCATTAGGCCATACCATAAAACCTGTACTACACAAAATTGTAAAATCTTAAAGAAATGAATAATTTTCTTAGTAGATACCACCTACCAAAGTTGAATTAAGATTGGGTAAACAATTCAACCAGATCTATAATCTCCAAGGAAATATAAAAGGTCATTAAAAGTCTCCCAACCAAAAAAGTCCAAGGCAAGATGGTTTTAGGGCAGAATTATATCAAGCATTCAAAGAAGAAGTAACACCAATACTCTCAAGTTATTCAACAACAAAAAGAAGAAGGAAGAGGAGGAGGAGAAGGAACACTGTCAAACTCATTCTGTGAGGCCATGATCACCCTGATAACCAAACCACACAAAGATTCAACAAAGAAAGAGACCAACTTCCCCATAAATATAGATGCAAATATACTCATTAAAATACTCACAAACTGAATCCAAGAATACATCAAAAAAGATCATCCACCATGATCAAGTAGGCTTCATCCCAGAGATGAAGGGATGGTTTAACATACAAAAATCAGTCAATGTAATCCACCACATAAAAAAAAAAAACTGTAAGAAAAAAAAAACACACACACATGATCATCTCAGTAGATGCTGACAAAGTTTTTGACAAAATCCAACATCCTTTCATGATAAAAGTCTTAGAGAGATTAGGGATACAGGGGACATAATACATAATAAGGCAATTTATAGGAAGCCCACAGCCAACATCGAGTTAATTGAAGAGAAACTCAAAGCAATTCCACTAAAATCAGGAACAAGTCAAGGTTGTCTTCTCTCTCCATAACTATTCAAATAAATACTTGAAGTTCTAGCTAGAGCAATAAGACAGCAGAAGGAGATCAAGCAGATATGAATTTGAAAGGAAGAAGTCAAAGTATCCTAATTACCAGATGATATAATAGTATATATATAAGTGAACCCAAAAAACTCAACCAAGAAACTCCTACAGCTGATAAATAACTTCAGCGAAGTAGCTGGTTACAAAATCAACTAAAAAAAAAAATCAGTAGCCCTCCTGTGTACAAAAGACAAATGGACTGAAAAAGAAAGAGAAAACAGCACCCCTCACAATAGCCACAAATAACATAAGGTAGCTTTGGGTGGCTTTAACCAAGCACTTATATGAAAAAAAACTTTAAGACCTTGAAGAGGGAAATTGAAGAAGATAGAAAACATGGAAAGAAATCTCAGGCTCCTCAATTGGTAGGATTAACATAGTATAAATGGTCATCTTATCAAAAGTAATCTACAGATTCAATGCAATCCATATCAAAATATTTTGAAAACAGAATGCAAGTGTTTGGTTTTATCTCCTTCACTGAGGAGATTCCCTTGTGTGATTAACATTCCTGGTTCTTTTAGTGCTTCCGTGGGTACAAAGACCCATGCCCTCTACAAACATAAAAAACAATAACATATACTTCTACCTTTTATATAATATGAAAAATTTTAAGTATAATTTGAGATTATAATTACATTATTTCACTTGTTTTTCTCCCAAAAGCCTTTTCAATGGATTCTATTTGCTTTCTTTCAAATTCATGGCCTCTTTTTCTTTCATTGTTTACACACACATACACACACACACATACACATACACATGTTATTTGTATATATATGCTCTCATGGCTGACCATTCGCTATTGAAAAACTAATTGGTATGCCCTTCCATGTGTTAAGACTATTTTCCCACTCTCAACATTCCTTAGTTACCTATAGTTATTATCTAGGGTTGAAACCTCATGAGCTCTTCCCCTTTGATGTTTGTATGTCTGTTGGTGCCATCTTGTTCAGGTCTTGTTAAGACAATTATGTTGGTGAGACTTTACGGATGTAGCTTCTCTGACATTTCTAGATGACACAATCTCACACCAAACTTCCTAATCATCTATCTAGTACAATTTTTCTGCCCCCTCTTTTGTAATTATCTGAGCCTTAACTGAGCAGTTTTGTCGTAGATGTATCTATAGGGACTGGGCTCCACAACTCTACATTTTGATCAGTTGTGGTTTTTCTGTAATGTTCTCTATCTGTTGCAAAAAGAAGTTTCCTTGACAAAGGATGAGCATTTATCTGTGTGTTTAAGGACAAATATATAGATTATAATTAGGGATTGTTCTGCTTTGGTAAAGTGGTGGTTGTAGGTTCCCCTCTAAGATTTGACTTCACTACTCCTAGCTAGTTATCTAGGTTTCCAGTACCAGGCATGATTTCCCTATTGTTGAGCAGGTCTTAAGTCCAACTGGGGAGATGATTAGTGCAAAGATCTATTTGCACCCTTATTGTGTCATGCTGGTGATTGCTGGTGTTCATAGTCATCATAGATAGGCAGGAATGTTGGTTGCTTCCCTCCCTTGGAAACTTCATTGTGTCCTGTGATGTCATGAAAGCTAGTCCTCAAAGAGAAAACATTTGGGTCAGATAAGTTCAGCTCTTCTGGGGTCTGTGTTCAAAATATATGGTCTTTTCAGCAATAGAGACTTACCTTCTACCACTGGAGGCAACCCAAAGGCAAAAGCAATAGCCTCAAAAATTTGGGAAGCTCTTGGCTCTTCCTGACAAACAACTCAAAAAGGTACCTCTCATTACTGATTTTTTGGGCTTTGTTAGATGATCTTTGGCTCTTCAGGGAAGCATTGTCATCTCAGATGAGAAAATTTCTTTTACACTATATATGTGTATATATGCACAGACTTTCATGAGCTTCAGATATTGTTAAGCAAATAGTTTAATAGTATGATTTCTTATAAGTTCTCCAACCTTATTGATATCTTACCCTCCTTCCTCACCTTATCTCACCTCTCTTCCCTAATTAGATCCCCTGTTTTGCCTATTTCCCCCTTCATATCATGTGTGCCCTGCTATTCCTTTATGTATTACCCCTTTCATGTGATATCATTTTATTTTTCTGATTCTTCCGTTACTCTATGTGAGTTATGCACTCACATAGAAAGTTTTGCAGTTCTATAGTTCATATGCTAACACTTAGTACACAGAAACTACTCGGTGCTGAACCTTGTGCACATTTTCTGGTTTAACTATTTTCAAAATCCTGTTATAACTACAAGACTTTTTTTTTAGAAATGTCAAATAAATGTTGCTAACTTAAAGCAAAATCATATTTCTACATATCAAACATAGGCAGTATATTCTTAACTAAATGAGATCATCTTTCCAGTTAAATGAATTGGGATGTTACTTTTGTTCATTTACTTATAAAATTTTTAAGTATGTTCAATGTTGATTAGGGTGTAAGGCGAAGGGCTTATCATCAGTAGGAGGGAAGTGAAATATCTACCTGCTGGTAGCAATGCAGGGAAATGTTGGAACCATGCAGTCAGCATTGGGGTTTCAGGAGTGCAGCCCACTAGTTAACAGAACTACTGATTGCCTTAACCTGTTTGTCAAAGCCTTGGGGGATTATCTCCTGAGTGCCCTTTGCTGCTGTTAGGCTTTTGCTACCATGGTCATCATGTCTCATCGGTATGAAAGTTCTATGAGGGTCTCCAACCTCTTGCTGGGCACTATCCTGACTCACTAGGCAATGCAAAATGGTATAATGATTTTCCCCAAGCAATACCACTCAGATTCAATTGAAACTTCTGGTAGAAAATAGGAAACATGCAAAGTCAAGAAAAAGTAAGTCAGTGTGCTTTGCTGGCTGCTATAGAACAAGTACCTAGGAAAAACAAACAAAGAAACAAACAAACATATTCTTAGTAGTTAAGGGTTTGCTAGGATCAGGAAACAAAAACAAAGGAAGCTCACTTACTAGGGCTCATGAGTTTTGTCTATGAGAGACAGACCTAGGATTAATAGACAACAAAAGAGTTTCAGTGTCCACTGCTAAGTTTGATTAAATTTTATTTTTCTTGTTTTATGGTTACGGGTTTCAGTGTGCGCCTCAGGAACATAAAGACAATTGGAGCAGGTAGATTTTCTTCTCTATATGATAAAGAAAAAGTAAAAATTCTTTTACTTGTGAGATAGATAGATAGAGAAATAATAGATGATTGATAGTTACTTGGTTACCACAAACTGCAGCCTGTCAAGAGAAATACTTAATTTCCATAAACTCTGTTAATCTGCAATAGAAAATTTATTGCTTTGTTGTAAAATATAACTATGGGAACAGAACATATGAGAAGTATTTAGTCATGTGTGGATATTTTCATGGTAACCTGCTTAAAAGACTTTATTTTAAAAGTGCATAAGGTATATGGGAAATAATTAGGTGGGTTAAAACTTACAAGATGCATGGTAAAAGTGTATGTGTATTGAAGCTTTGCTTCTTCCTTAAGATGTGTGTGAGTGAATGAGTGTGTGTGTGTGTGTGTGTGTGTGTGTGTGTGTGTGTGTATGTTTATGAGGGAAAATGTAATAAAGAAAAATTTAAATAAGAGAAAGAAATTGTACAGAGAGAAAAAAGCTAAAATTGTATAGAGAGGAAAAGCTTGAATATACAGAGGAAGGAGGAAAGAAGCCTGAATAAAAAGAATCTGGTCTATTTATAAGAAGTTTGATTATTTACATTATTTGCCTTCATCCACCCATTCTTCTTGTATCACTGAAACTCTGCTGCAGCTGGCCCCTGGAATCTATCAAAAGTTGGTTTGTACATACCTGTTCCAATAGTTGTTGCAACAAATGCAAATGCAACAAGACAGGATGCAATGCAGCATAATAACCACTGAAGTGAACTAGCAATGATCAAATTCCATTTTCTCCTTGATTGTTCCACATAACCATTACAGAAGAATGAAGTTGTCTAAATAATGTGACAAGAATAACACCCAATACTGTGTACTACAAAAGGTATTACAAAAAAATCAGAATATTAACATGACATAATTGTATAACCATTGTCTTTGTGAAATTCGCAAAATGGAGTAAATAAAAATACCATAAAATACTTGGTAGAACATTCTATTTTTTTGCTGATAAATTTGAAGATTTAAGAATAAGGAAAACCTGGCTTGAAATACATGGATAGGTCTCTATATACTACTGTGGTACCAGATTTTCATATATTGATTATAAAATTAAAAACAAAATGTCTAAAGTATAATTTTAATTTTTAAAGACATTATAATTTCTGTCAGTCATTCCCTGTGATGGAGAGATTTACTAATGAGTAAAATATGCCCTACATTCCAAGAAGGGTCATTGTAGGACTAGATTCAGCTAATCCCAGAGGCATTGAGAATAAATTACCTTCAGCTTATAGAATGAGTCTATGTGCTTATTAGGAAAATTGATTTTGGCCAAAGGGAAGCCAGCTCAGATATCATGAGCTGCTTGGTACAGTCTTCTTATATTGTTTCACTTTCCAGAAAGACATGTCATGACCTCACAGCATCTTATGAACTTACCTCTGCCTGCATCCTTTCTTGCATGAATCTAACCTCTCAGGATTTCTGCACTGGCCAGAAAAGGTAAAATTTTGTTTTCTTTGTATAGTGTTCAAGCTAATTTAACCAGAGTGATTAGAAATGTTTCACCTTCCAATTTCTAAAAGCAGTTTCCCTGATACATTTTCTTAAAGAATTCTTAGGATAGATGGCTTTGGAATTGAGGTCATAGGTCTGTTTCTGCTTCTGTCAGACAATAAAAGGCATGAAAGAGAAATATGCTTTATTTATAAGACTTCTAGCAATCTCACAAGTAATGCAGTCTGTGTTTTTCTATGTGACACATTTTATGCAATAGAGACAAGGATGAGTTTAATGATAAACATTTTGAAGAATATTATGAACGTATTTAACCTTGTTTTTAAGTAAATACATATTTAGGATTACATGTTTGATTGGTGTCATCAGACATACCTAACATATGTTCCATACTTGTGAATAAATGCACATTTTTGACATCCAAAGACTTATTTTATTGGACAAAGTGCAAGGATTTTCACATATTACACTGTTACTATTAATTTTTTTTAATTTTCAGTATATTTCAACCATTGATCAAAACACAATAGCAATCTCTGCCTTTTAGTCTGTCAGTTTTATGACACATTACTGATATATATATATATATATATATATATATATATATATATATATATATCCTCAAATAGAGACAATACTGAGAGACAGAAACATAAAATAGTAAGAGATAAGTAAAGCCAATCATTAGCTTTAATATCTACTACCTGATGTGTTTCCCAACAAAGAAAACTATAGAACAAATATGGTTGAGAATGTAATTCACAGACACTATATTGTTTGCTAAGTAGTAGGAGAGAACAGGAGGGATTGAAGTCAGGAGGATACAGTTAGAACTTTGTAGTTTGGAAAAGATACATCCTATAGAAAAATTTACATTCTATGATCAGTCCTTTGAGATTTAGAAAGAAAGTTCCATAAATGTTCCTGTCTTTACTCAGAAAATTTTTAAAGGAAAAACCCAAAGTGATAATATTAAAAAGAAACTATTTAAAAGACATATGAGCATTCCACTGTGATAGAAATGCAGTGATTTATATCTGTATTGTAAATAATTCTCTGACATGTGTTTTCATACCTATAAATTAAGAACTTGATAGGAACAGATAGATACTATTGATCTTAAACAAAACTCCTTTGTACAAGCAAAGCTCATCCAGTCCTGCATTTCCATGGTGCCAAACATGCGTTCCCCTAGTAATTTTAAACTGATGCATATTAAGAATAAAACAGAATAATAATAATAACAGTAAAGGGTTTGGTAGATGTAAATATATGGATTATTTTCTACCAATAAATTATAGAAGTTTGGAAATGGCATCAGATTCTAAATTAACATTATGTATGCAGTATAATTTCATAAAATACACAAAATACTTTGTAAAACAATGCCTTAACATTAAAATTACACACAAGGTTAAGACAAATGGCAGAAATCTGTAATTTGAAGGTGTATAGAGATTCTGACTAAACATGGATATTTCGTGTAAAGTTACTGCAGGTCATTTTAAGGAGGATCATAAATATATGTTATTTTTCAATAATATATATTAGGCATGAAGATATTTGGTAAAAATATTATGTAAAAGTTCCCACTGACTCAACTATTGGATATAATAATACCACTATTTAACTTTTCAATTCATCTATATTAAATTTATACTTCGATTTCTTTTTTATCAATAGATTCTGTTAACAGTAAATCAGTATGAGAAACCATTCTGTGATCACAGAGTTTGTGCTCTTGGGCATATCAGACGACCCAGAGCTTCAGGCTGTGATTTTTATCTTTTTGTTCACAGCTTACATATTAAGTGTGACTGGAAACTTAACCATCGTCATTCTCACATTGCTAGACTCGCAGTTAAAGACTCCTATGTACTTCTTCCTCCGGAATTTCTCCTTCTTAGAAATTATATTCACCAGTGTTTCCATTCCTAGATTTTTGGGGTCAATAATTACTCAAGTCAAGACCATTTCCTATAACAACTGTTTGGCTCAGCTATTTTTCTTCATCTCCATGGGTGTGTCTGAGTTCTTTCTTCTAACTGCTATGTCTTATGACCGCTATGTTGCCATCTGCAAACCACTGCACTACACCGTCATCATGAATCAGAGAGTCTGCACCCTTCTCGTCCTCACCTCATGGCTCGCGGGATTTCTGACCATCTTCCCACCACTCATGCTGGTCCTCAAGTTAGATTTCTGTGCTTCCAATGTCATTGATCACTTCTCCTGTGACTACTTCCCTATTTTGCAACTCTCCTGCTCAGATACAAGGAGTTTAGAGATGATTGGCTTTTACTTTGCCTTTGTCACTCTGCTGTTCACACTAGCTCTAGTGATTCTGTCGTACATCTGCATCATCAGCACCATTCTGAGGTTCCCATCTGCCAGTCAGAGGAAAAAGGCTTTCTCCACCTGTTCCTCCCACATGATTGTCATCTCCATCTCTTATGGAAGCTGCATTTTCATGTATGTCAAACCTTCTGCAAATGAAAGGGCATCCCTGACCAAAGGGGTGGCTGTTCTCAACACTTCAATTGCTCCCATGTTGAACCCATTTATTTACACATTGAGAAATCAGCAAGTAAAACAAGCCTTCAAGGATTTAATTCATAAAGCAGTACTTTACAGAAGCAAATGAGGTTACATGTTAACAGAAATGGATGTTGTAATGATGTAAAGACAAAATGAAGTTTATTGTACTCTCTCACCCTGTTCTCGTCACTCAGTGGCCTATGCTCCTGAGCACATTGGTGTCAGATTACTGTTAATCTGAACATTACTACAGAAAGATTCCTTTACACACGTGTATGCTAAATGCAATTGATGATTTACAATTCTGGCATTTGTTTATTCCTTTCTTGGTTTGCTTGGCTGGTAGGTTCCTTTTGGGGACAACAGTCTGGTGCATAGCCCAGAGTGATCTAAAACACTCAATTCCACTTGGATTCTTCAGAGGAACTAGAATTCACAAGCCTGAGCTGTAAATCCCAGAATATTTCATAATTCTGAGTAGAAAACTATTTTCTGAAGAACACATATCAGTGTGTTGATTGTTAATAAAAATATTTTACACTGTTTTGATTTATAGGATTGAACACTGCCTTGATAAGCTTACACTGAAGTTTTCTCTGTTGTGAGATAGATACTTTAAAAACGTCTCTGACATTTCCACCGAGCTGATGCATTTATTTTAATACTTAAAGTAATTTGAAGTTAATGATATTCTCTATTACCTAATTATTCAGAAAGCGCATGCTGTAGCTCATATTTTAGCTGTACGTGTTGATCTGTATTTGGTTTTAGAACATATAAAAGGACAGCCATAATTACTCTAAGCAGACCTAGAAATCTGATGAGAATTTCCTCCACAATAGCTTTACAAGGCATCTATTCTATGCCATCTTTGACTAAGTGTATTTTATTCCGTATTTTATTTAATTTCATATCTCCCTGAGAAATTCCCATGGTGTCTCTTTTTTGTAAATGGGTGAATTGATGCTCATGAAGGTTGAGTAATGAGACATATAAATCAGTGACTACATTCTTTCCTGATTTAGAGGAAGACACAACACAATTTTCAGAGCAATAATATCCATTATGATATATCCTGATGTTAAAATGAAAAAAAAATCTCTATTTTATACTTTTTCATAGCTTTTACTAAGGCCTTGCACTATTTTCTTAATTTTTTCAGCAACACCGCATTATTTGAGTATGTCTATATGATTATGGTCTCTTAAAGAAAGATACTAATATCTCATATTTCACCAGGCACACAAATAACAATCAAACAGAACAAGGAACTCATAAACTGTTACCTGTGGAGTAACAGGTTGAGGAAGAAAACATGAAAAGGTAGTATTAGAAAGGAAATCTAAGAGGAATGCAGATGCTGGTTTTTAAGTACAATGCAGCAGCTTTCTAGCTAGGTCGAAAACTAGCACAGAGCCTTGGGTATGAATTCAGATTCTGGATCTGTTGCTATTTCCATCACCAAAAATAATGTCTGTGGTAAAACACATTAGTACTTGGTGTCATAGGCTTGTTATTATTTACTGCTTAATTTCATTGTTCACTCTCTCTGGAGCATTTTTTCTCTAATTTTAATACGAGTGTATATCATGCTTTATATTCCTCGTATTTTGTGTATATTCCCTTTTATGGCAATTTTGATATATTAAATTAGTCCCATGAGCAGACTGCAGAGAGAGTGGATAAATTATTAAGTGCTTTGCTACATAAAATATAGGTAAAAACATGTCAAACAATTTTTAAAAGGCCTTCTGTTTGATATTTTTGTTTTTCTTTTTTGCTTATTCCTTTCTTCAGGCAAAGAAATATGTCCACTCTCAATAAAATGAGAAAATGAAGACAAAACCATTTACAGAGACAGCAAACTAGTTCAGAGAAAGCGAGACTTGATATCTTTTTGAAATGCTGGTTTCTCTGAGTTAGGCGCTGGCATTTGCTAATACTCATACTCCAGGCATTCTGAAACGTTAGTAAAATTTTTTGAAAACTGGAGAAATACCAAACATACAGAAGGGGTGTGAGACTTGGACTTCAAGGTTGACTCATTAGCTTACAGCTCTTCATTTAATCAAACAAAATACGTCAGACTTTATGTTGAAGCTTGATGTATTTAAAAGCTTATAGAATCACACGTTTTCCTGAATTATATCAATATGCTCCTTTCTGTCAATTAAAAAGCAGAACTTATTATTTTGTGTCTGTGTTTTATTGAATTATAAGTTATGTGGAACTATGTTCAAAGAAAACTGTATTTAGAGATTATCAGAGATTATATGTGACAATTGATAGCTATATGACACGTGCTAACTATGTGAGTTAATGTATATTATAAAATCTCTGAATCATAATTCTTCATTTGTTAATAAACACATGTTTTTCTAAGGCCAAATGAAATTTAAAATTTTGCTTTGAGCGGATCCTGGTAGCCCCTAAAATGGCTCAATTCTTCTGTGCATCTCCTCTCTGGTTTGCTTCTGGAAACACAGCCTCAGGCATAGTCGTCTCTGATGGTTCCATCAATGACATGGTGAAGTTCAAGATGTCAGCACAGAGAAAGTGAAACATGTCAGAAGGCAGTGCTTTTGTGCCTGGGTACAAGAAAATCGTCAGGGAAGAAGGCCAGGAGACCCCCACCAAGTGCTTGGGGACAAACTGTGGAGTACCCTACACCTGCTTTATCAAGATGCTGCTGGACTAGGACTCACCCTCCCTCTCTAAACCCTCTCTGACACAGCCTTTGAGACCAAGGAAAGAAAGTTAAAAGGACATAGTGTTGATCTTCTGGACCCCTGAGGGTGCACCCTGAAGAGCAAAATGATATATGCCAGCACCAAAGACACCATCAAGAAACTGGCAGGAATCAAGCATAAATTACAAAGAATCTAGGGGAAGGTCAAGCATCAGTGTGCCCTGGCAAAGAGTCTAGACAACTCCATCATCTTCCCAGATCTTTTGGTCACCTCCAGTCCTCTGCCAGAAGTACCTCTTAGTCCGGGTCTTGTTTTTGTGTGTTGCAAGCTGCCCTCTTACTGACAGACCAAAGGGCCTGAGGAGATCCAAGCAGGTAGAGGGCAATCCCTTCCTCCCAGCTGCCAAGTGTTTCTCCCACTCCCTGGACCATTCACCTCCCTCCTGAAACTGCTCTTGATCTTTTGATTCCTCTTTGGTTGGACAAGACCAAAATACCCCAGAGTACCTAGTTTGTGAGTGGATAGGAGTTGTTATATCTTTTTAATGATACCCCTACTCTTCTTTGGTCCTCCCTCATATACAGCCACTTCTCAGTTCAATAGTGACTCTGCTTGTCTAATTCTCTATGGAAATGACCCCTCCCTGCACCAACTGACTGTCCTCCTTTTCTTGACCAATAATACAAATAGGACAAGGGAACTTTGACTTAAAAAATACAATAAAAAGTTTAATTAAAAAAATTTAAATATTTATACTAAGTAGAAAAATAATGCTTTTAATAAGTTACAAAGCTACAAAGAACAATCTTCACAAAATTGATAATTAATTCCAACTGAAAGAAAAGAAAATAATTAGTATAGTTATTCTTAGAGCCTGAGAGTCACACATTTATGGAGAACAATATTTATGTAATTTCATAAATTAAAAATATCTCTTAATTACAACTCCATTTCAAACATAGAAACAACCTTAAGGAAATTAAGCCATTCATCCACTATCACAACTCTCTTCAACACCTGTTGCGCTTTTCTCTAGCTTGCTCTATGACAAAGACTATATATTTTTGTGAAATCAAACTGACCATCTAATATCATAAATAGCAAATTAACAATGTTAACCTGGTAAAAAAAAATACACCCTGTCTTAATGCATAACGTAATGATGAATCCATCTACAGAGATAATATGTGTGCATCTGTTACTTATACACAAATATGCAAACATGGACATATAAATAAATCATATGGACATACACATTCATACACAAATAAGATTATAGATATGAGAATGTCCTCAGTTAAATGTTATTTTAATAGTAGTAATGACTGATACTGTTTATTAACTTGTTGTTAAAGGGCAATGATGGTCTCTATTTTTTTCCTTGATTTGTTTCTATTCATGCTGGTATTAATGTTCACAACTGAACTTTCCCCTCATTACTGAAATCAATAATATAAGACTAATATTTTTCTAGAAAAATCTATGTAAAATAATTGTGGAAATAGCAAAAACAAATTCTAATAAAATAAGTCTTCAAAACACTCATTGACCTTTCATGAGGAGTCTTTGTTTCATTCAGGTCAACAGAAATTCCCAAAGGTATCCTTGGGTCATAACCCAGATCCTGAGATACTTGAACAGTGATAGACATGTTTGAATGTAATTGTGAATAGTACACCACTCCCATTTTGCATATTGCATCTTCTATTACCAGAGTTTTGGGTTGTTTTTTTTAAACATGTTTTCTGGCCTTTGAGACTCACTCTAAAAATATTCACTTTTGTCAAGGTCACATAAACTCTTCCAAAACTTTACTCACAAATTATATAACCTTTCACAGACAACTCTCTTCATTATCAAAACACAAGGAATAATTATCATTTTTATAATAAAATTACAATAAAATAAATGTAAGTAGAAAAGTAGGTAGGGAATAAACATGAAACAAGGTTAGAATACAATGTGCTGATATTTTTCACTACAGACTAATTTTACTAAGTTGTAGGAATTTCAGGCTTGAGATTGAAACTAAACCCTATCTGATAAAATGGTGCCTGTGAAGTCACGATGTTCTAAGAAATTCATGTTTTCGATAAAAAAAATAAAACAATAATATAATAGTGATGTTACTAGAGCATAAAGTGAATCAAAGGGTAAACTGTACAAATATGATGAGAGCAGCTTAAAATTCATGCTTTATGAAGGCTTCTTTGCATCAAGGAACATAGTTTCCCTTACGTTTGCTTAATACAGAGAATTGGTCCAAATACATAAACACATCTTTAACGTAAGATATGAGGAGAGTATATTTTGTAAAACAGAGATCACCTGAGACATGCCAAGACCAGTGTGCAGAAACAAAAGGATTCCTGATAGCAGCGTGCAACATAACAGATTCACTATGAACCTGACAAGTGTTACAAGCCAACTAAACAACTAAACCAACAGTCAGGTAATGAACCTACTAAAATGACCCTTCCAGCAGCATTAGAGTATGCTGAAGTGTGTTTCAGGAATTCGTGGTGTAGCAGAGGAATTGGCAGGTTTCAGCATAGTCTGAATGAATGTGATGAATTGTGAGGAATAAGTATGAGGGTTTATGGCATGCATGCAGTCAGTATTACTCCTAGAATGATGTAAATGAGGAAAGAAGTGATCGAGGTATCGTTACAATGTGCTACACTGTTGGGATCCAGGCTACCCGGACTATGGAAGCTTCAGCTTGACAAGGTTCCTGGGCATCTGCTGTCGGGGAATTGGAATTCCTTAACTGCCTTGCCCCTTTCTTATCTTTACTGTACAGTAACATACATTTCTCATCAATAATAAGGTCTGCATAGCCCAATAGTAATATCCAAATTAATCCCTGAGCTGGCCACTGTAGGCTGGAATGAAACACAGCCATGCTATTCAGAAGTAAATTGTAATCACATCCGGATTTCCAAGTCCTGGAATGTGAGAGAGACCCAGGTTTATTGCAAATGCATCATAAAGCTATTTCCAGGAGTAAATGCTGATCTTCCCAGGAAGAGATAAGCCTTAATAGATAGAAGCCAGAGAGCTTAGTTAGAAAGTTAGTGCACCTGGAAAGACAAGCAGACAATTAGCCCTTCACTAACGAAGAATATAGCAAGCCTGCACCAACTTAAAAGTAAACATTCCCAGGACTTAAAGACAGAAATAGCCTTCAACCTAGCCAGGCCACCAGATAAGACTAGAAATTTAGAGCTTTGACCCAGAAGAATAAATACATACCAAGGAACTAAAAAACCATAAGATCCTCCCTCGGCACCTTCTTGGCAACCTGAACTATCTGTGCAAGGCAAATGGCAATATAATTCAATCAGCAGTGACATCCCTACCATCCACTAATTAATCATTGTATCATTTGCTCTTTGGTGATACTGAGAAACTTTGAAGCCTGCAGCTGTAAGGAGGAAAGATACTTTCGCATTGGTTCCTGTTTTGATGTATGCCTGAACACCTGCATTCTGTTAGATAAGAAGTTAGCAGTTTTGCTATTTCAGTCAGGACAGCTCTCTATCTTGAGGGGAGTCTTGTAATTTTTCCCCAATGTGCACATTGCTAATTTTTCTCTCTTAACATTTCCAACTTCTAATTCCTTTATTTTTATTATTAAAGAAACGTTCTTGCGTGTCATAATCATCATAAAGTGTATTCTGTGTCCCACTAAAGCACGTAAGCGTGCCAACTAAAGGGCCCTTAAAAGAGTGAAGTACTGCATTCACTTGTCATATCTTCATTGTTTATCCTACTTCATGGAGACCGAGGAACCCCATGTGGACTCGACTCCTGCACTACACACAGTGCTGGTCATGCATGTGTACATATGTGATTGTATGTATAGATACATAGATAATTTACTAAAGTTTCATACACATTTTGAAAATGTCTTAGCAGCATGAAGAGAAACAAATCGCCAATGGATATGTAGTACATTAAAGATGTGCTTGCTAGCCAGCCTTCCAAATACGGTTACCAGAGGTTGCCAGAAGATGAGAGAGGCTGTGTGTTGAGGGGTTGTCTGTTAATGGCAGTGTGGATGAGGCTAATAAAGTATTAGAGATTGTATCTTATATGCAAGTTATGAGAACGAAGCTAAGAATCACTTGCCTAATGTAACTGGAACAATTCAACCAGGGAATCCTCCTGTAATTTGTGTGCCCAGTATTGCTCTTGAGTGCCCATCCTGCTGTTAAGCATGTTTATTACTGTTTCTCTAACACAGGGCCTCTTACCCTGCACACCATCCCCAAATAAAATGTTTTCAGCTCAGTGGTCAGGGAACATTTCCTCTTTTGAAACATACTATATGGAATTTATTGAATGTTAATCAATTTTTCAAAGGGTTTATATATTAACTTATGTTCAAAATTGTATATAAAAAACTATATTTGTACATGAGAAAACAGCATAAACAAGTAGTTTAGATTCAAAGCTAAGTACCTTGTTTGTGGCAATGTCGTTCAGCTTTATTTTTGAATGAAAAGGATTAAATATTTTTGTTTTGTTTTTTTTTAAGACAGGGTTTCTCCGTTGTAAAACTGGCTGTTCTGGAACTCACCTCTAGACCAGGCTGGCCTCAAACTCACAGAGATCCACCTGCCTCTTCCTCCTGAGTGCTGGGATTAAAGGTGTGCACTACCACTGCCTAGCAAAATTTATTATTTTTTAAAAATAAGTTAATAAATAAAACTATTAAAATAACATTTAACTGAGGACATTCTCATATTTACGACCTTATTTGTGTGTGTGTGAATGTGTATGTACATATGATTTATGTACGTGTCCATATGTGCATGTTTGTGTGTAAATACAGAGGCACACACGTTATCTCTGTAGATGGGTTTATTCATCACAGTTTGCATTAAGATTGTATATTGTATTTTACCAGGTTAGTTGGCCCAGCATCTCCTTGGGACTCTCTAGTCTCCACTGCCCATCTGGGATTACAGATATTTGCTACTCTCTAAGCTTTCACATGGGTTCTAGGGATTCAAACTAAAGTCCTTGTGATGGTATCACAAACACTTTCATCCACTTAGCAATCTCTCCCGTCTCTGAGATTTTTAAAAGAATAATATTTATTATATAAACTGTGAAGTAAAATAGATTGTAAAGGAATAAGGATTTAGACGACACATATGTAATCTAATACAAAATTTTGCAAGGGATTCACATACAATAAATACAAGATTTATGCCCAGCGTTTTGCATTGCTTTCTATATCTTTTCTCGCTAAGCCTAACCTGACATTGCTATGGCAGCGGATTCAGTGTTTCTGATTTTCAAGGATCTTGTAAGAGATTGAAGACCTTCACACTCTTAAAAAGCTGATAAATAGTATCTAAAATCCTGTTCTTTCTTCTACCTTCCCTAGAATCTATTTTCAGTCATGAAAAGCTTTCAACACTTTTTCCTTCAGAAAAGAGAAGGCTTCCCAGGGATATCAGCTGAATACATCATAACCAGATACAATAAGACTAGACATAAACCCTTATATAAAGGCTAGATGAGGCAACCCAATAGGAGGAAAGGGGTTCAAAGAACAGGCAAAAGATGAGAGACACACCCATTCCCACTGCTAAGAGTCCCACAGAACACCAAGCTAAAGAACCATAACTTACTTGCAGAAGGCATAGCACAGACTCAGGCAGGCTCCATGATTGCTGCTTCAGTCTCTGTGAGCCCCTGTGAGCCCTGCTTAGTTGATTCTGTGGGATGTGTTCTCCTGGTGTCCTTGGAGGAGCAGTGGATCTGGAGGAGAGAGGAGGTGTGTGTGAAGGACTTGGAGGAGTGGAGATATGGGAAATTGTGACTGCAATGTACTGTATAAGAGAAGAATAAATAGATGATAGATAGATGATGGTGATGATGATGATAGATAGATAGACAGACAGACAGACAGATAGATAGACAGATAGACAAGTGAATAAGTGAAAGGATTTCAATACAATCTGAAAATTCTTTTAATTCACTCATATATACTTTTGCACATCAATTTATTATTTTTATTTATCCTTCAACAACTTTAAAGCCTTTCATTAAAGTACAGGCATCTAAGGAATGCTGAGAGGGACAAAATACTCTTCCCCAGAGAGGAGCACATCAATTGATTGTCCAACACCAAATGGTCAGCACTGAAAGCATACATAAAAGTAACGTTATACAAATTGAGAAAAGTATATTCATGTGTTTAGGAATATATATATATATATATATATATATATATATATATATGCACACACACACACATAGAGCAAGGAGACATATATGGGAGGGGGTTTGGAAGAAGGAATGGAAATGATAGATAATTATATTATAATCTCAAAAAATATAAAAAAATAGTTTTTAAAGTTGTAAAAAGTAAGAATGTTTATATGAAACTAAGGAAAGGAAGTTATGCCAGAAAACAAAACTCTGTAATGGAAGCAACGGAAGTGTAAAACTCAGACAAGGAACCAAGAACAGCTGTTTTATAAAATAACAATAATAATAATAATAATAATAATAGTAATAATTATAATCACTTGTATTCATAATCACCTGTAATATAAGAAAATATTCCATTAGGGACACATGTAAGTTTAGATATAAGCATTAGTTAATTATTCTTGTGGGTTCATGGCAAAAGTCAGTTTATTCTTTGCTAATTCAATCCACAGTCCTAGAGGGTTTCACCCTCTGTACAAACTAATCTTAAGCCTAGACATAGCAGGCTTCACCCTCCATACAAGCCAATCTTCAAGATGCAAGACCAGACCTAGAAGGTTTCAGCCTCTGTACAATCTAACCTGCAAACGTAAACCTAGAATGTTTTAGCCTCTGAGTGTAACTGAAAGTTCCTGTTCTCTTTACCTGAAACCTGTTCTCTTTGCACATTGGAGTGCTTCTTGTAACTGAAATATAAAGCATATTCTCTTGTCCCAACTGCTACTTTGACAGATTCCTAACTTGTAACTTTTTAACCCTCTAGCTCTAAAAAGATAGAAAGAAAAGAGAAATCTTCACCGATCTTGAAGGTGGCCTTTAAAGAGGGAGAGAGGTGCCCCCTTTGGTTGCCCTTAGCTTACAGAACAGGAGCTGCTGGCATCTCACAAGACATCCCACCAACTGTCACTGCCAAATGCCACTGCCCCCTTTATATTTTAAGATGTTCACAAAAGACCAAGTGGCATGTGACCATTAAGGAAAGATACCCAGGACAGAAAACCTTTTGGCAAAGCATCCTGATACACAGCCCTCCTTTTACTAAGTTATAAGTTGTACAATATTGATTGCTTTTTCTTGAGGCCTTCTGTTAATCTTTTTTCTTTCTAGTCTTCAGGATTTTATCCTTAGCATTCATACATGATACATTATTAACAGAAAGCATGAGAGAAGATTTTATTTCCCTTGTCAAAACTAGTAAAAGACACTATTGTTATGCTTCTGGCTCTCAAAAGTATCCTGTTTCTTTGGAAGCTAAATGTGGTTAGGATTGCTCACCTTCTTTATAGGTTGGCATGAAGTCAGTTTACTTGATGAGCGATTAGCACACGTGGATCCATTTCCTATAAAAAATTCTATAGGGATCTTCACGTTTCAAGGAATTCTGATGGTTCATTGATATTGTTAAAGGCAACAGTCTCTTTCAATGTTTTGTCTACTGACTCTTTTATATAGAGACAGCCTATTTACTTGAATGCCTGGAACTTTGGCTTTAAGGTGTTTTCCTCTGATTTCCATTTGCTTTAAGTGTTTTTTACCTCCAAAAGGGACATCACAATCTTCTCATGACTATTGTACTGTCAGCCATTTGACAGGTCATGGGAAGTCTTGGGACTCTTAGAGGTTGTATCAAATTTGTAGTGATTGGCATTTAGTGGGCCATCACTCTAATTATTTTTTCCTGGAAACTTCTGATGACTACCAGCCAACTGTTCCGAATCAGGCAAAGTGAGATTCACATGGGGACAGTTTTTCATCAAGGTTTCATATTCTTCATCTTATTCAGAAACTTTACTCCATGACCCAGGGCTGATTTTTTTTGTTTATTTTAGTTTTTTGTACTTTAATACTAATCATGAGAAGGCTCTATCATTGGACAATTCTTTATAATTTTCTTGGCTTGTTGTCAAGTAATCGAGAAGTACCTTTTTAAACTTTTGCTGTTTACATGGTGCTTTTCATGAAATGTTGAAGCTTCTGACACATTTCCTATTAAAAACTGATCAATCTCCTCATTTCTTTGTGCCAATGGGCCTGGCAACCCTGTATGACCTAATATGAGTAATATATAATGGACAATTTCTGTCTCAAATTGCTTGTTGCAGTTGCATAGATAATGATGTTAATTCTGATTTATCTGAAATAAATTCAGCAGTTTATGTATGCAAAACAACTCTTTCTGCATACTGAGAATCAATGATCATGCTAAGAGATTCAGGAAAGTCTAACATATCATAAGAATAGCATACAACTCTGATTTTTGAACTGAAGCATGTGGGCTTTGACTGACTTCACTATCTTTTCTGACTTGTAGCCTGCCATTCATGATTTATTTTCATCAGTATAAAATGTAGGCATTCCAGAAATAGGTTTTTCTTTCACAGTATGAAGGAATATCCAGTTGGGTCTTTTGATAAACTGAATTTGCTTGCTTTTAGGGTATTTGATATTGATTTCTCCCAAATAATTGCTTCAAGCTCTTTGTCAATTCTCATTGAGTACCCATAATGACATAATCTCAGCATTCCTGTAAGGCACTACTATTTCTATTGTATCTGTTCTGACAGACAATGAAGCCCTATTCTTCCCTTTATAATTAAAGCAGAAAATTTTTCTGTATAGGTCTTTAATTTTTTACTCTACTTATGTGCCATAAAAATCCATTCTAAGATATTATCCTCTCTCTCTCTCCCTCTCTCTCTCTCTCTCTCTCTCTCTCTCTCTCTCTCTCTCTCTCCCTCTCTTCCCTCCCTTTCTCTCTCTCCATAAAAATTCCAGTAAGAATGTTTTGAGTGAATGATGACCAGAATACAACTCAGGTGAGAATCTAAGTGATCCACATATGCGTCTTGAGGTCTCCTCTTCTACCAGAGTGAACTTTTTGTCCTGCTGAAGCAGTTAAATGTCTTGGACTATCGAGGTTTGATTCTCCTTGTAATATTTGAAATAAATTGCTTAGCTCTTGTGTAGTTAATCCAATCATGAGTCTTACCCAATTGATATCTCCCAATATTTTTTTTGGAAATCATTAAGAGTTCACAATTGATTTCTTCTGCTCTGTACCTTTTCTGTCTATAGCCAGATCTAATGAAGCGTTGCCTTCAGTAGAATGCTTCAGATCTCCAACACCGAGTCTGGGTTTTTTGGTTTGCATGTTACCCCAGTGCTGACAGGACACAAGCAGCTGGTTTTTTCTCCAGAGCCTGAGCTCATCCCCCTGTGGCATTTCTGGACAGCAAGGAATTCCCCTGTATATCTTTTTTGGATTTATATTCATTTGCTTTTGTCAACCCTTTCCACACCCTCTGCACAACCCTGGAAATCTGCTCCTTTTTTCTGACCAATTTTTAAAGAAACCATTGCCTTTAAAAGCAACTTGGTCACAATCTCTTTGCAAGTGACTGTGCCTTCTACAGTTAAAGCATTGGGCGTTTTGGTATTTCAGCCCTCTAACCATCTTGTCCAATTACAGCAGCCACGTAAGTATTGGAACCCTTGTCTGTAGTAGCTTTGATCCATTGATACAATAGTGAAGAATTTTCTATTAATTGCCTTAAAACTTTCTTACGTTCTGTGTTTGCATTTTCAAACATATTGGTCTCAACCAGCACCTGTCTCCCTTTAGGGTCTGAGATAGCTCTATTCACTGTTGCAGTTAATCTTTGCAAAATGTCTGTGAAGGTTTCACTTGAGCCTTGTATGGTTTTTGTGAATGAGGTAGACATTTTTCCTGGTTCCTCTACTTTTTCCCATGCTGGTAAAGCTGCTAAACAACATTGTTCTATAGTCACATCATCAAACTGAATCTGTTCTTGTAATTCAGCATACTGACTCTCACTGATTTTATGTTATATTTATTCCTCTAGCTCTATTCTGTTGTTCCATTCTGGCAGTCACCAGTGGGCAGTTGACAGTTCATGGGAGAGCAGGGAGGTTCCAGCTCATGTTAGAGTTAATGGGACAGAAGATGACAGAATGTAGTTAAAAGAGGCACTCCAGCATACATTTAGTTACAAGTTAGGAATCTGTTACAGTAACATTCAGTTCAAAGTGGCACTCCAGCCAGGTGGTGGTGGTGCACGCCTTTAATCCCAGCACTCAAGAGGCAGAGGCAGGTGGATCTCTGTGAGTTGGAGGCCAGCCTGATCTACAGAGTGAGTTCCAAGACAGCTAGAGTTACTACAGAGAAACACTGTCTGGAAAAAAAAAAGTAGCACCCCAGTGTAGGGCAAGAAAACAGCTTTTGGGGCAGGAGAATCAGCAGAGAAGATTTGTTATGAAATAAGGAGTCCGAAATCAGTAAGAACAATGTTTATGTTTTAATTGTTGTTATTTAACACAGCATTATAATCTTTTATATCATGATACCCTAAAACCTAACAAAACTGAGAATAAGCAACTAAGTATATAGAAAACTTACACTTAAAAATATAATTAACTATCAATTGTTTAAGGGCTCCAGATATTCAAAAAAAGCACATTTCATAATTATTTTATTGCTCATGAATTATTAGATAAGTATTAAGTATGAAGTAATTGTAATAATGCAAGTAGGTATTTGGTAGATGACTACATTGTGGGCTCTCTGGGATATAATGACGAACATATTCTCAAGAGAGATCCACTAGTGAGCGGAGTTAGAGGTTACTGAACTACTGAAGGATGGCTTCTAGAAATCCCCCATGGGCTACAAGACAGCAGAGCGATAGTCTGGACATTGTCTTGTTCCCAAGGGCTTCAGTCTTTTGAAGTAAAAACAAAGATACTTGGAGTATTTGTTGCATAAGTACAAGCTGTCAGAAGCAGGGTCCTATTTTAGGAATCTATTACAGTCGTAATAGCAATGCTGTGACATTGCTATTATGACTATAATATATATAAAATAATAGACAGCACTGCTGTCACATTGCTGTTCTCTGTTCTCTCAGACACTCTCTGTTCTCGCTTTAAATAGTACTTTCTGAACTGATACTTAAGATTATAGAAGGCAGGAGCACATTTCCATGTCTCTGAGGATTTTTAATATACTATTTTTGTTTCCTTACATATTTCTGTTTAATCACCATAAAATTAAAAAGTAAATAAATAAAACCTGATTAATATGAATGTTACAAGGGTCCAACAGAGCAACTATAACTTGACATGCTGTTCTTTGGCCAAAATTCTGTCTTTATAAGATACAGAGGCAACAGATTTCAGGATTTAACAGACCAAGTCTAAGGAATACCATATACTCGAGTTCTATGTTTGAAGAGCTGAGACTTAACTGAGTAGGTAAAGATGAATGGGAAGAGTTTTCTACGTATCTCTAGGTATCCTTGTGGATGAATAGAGCCGTACAAGTGATTTTAAATAGATTGAGAATGTGGGAAATAAAATATCTGTCCGTGAAGCTTCACAAATAAGAAAAAGGATGATCAAATGGAAAGCACACGGCAAAACACTTCATGAGACAGAGCCGTTAAGATCTAAGGCAAGTAACAACTTTTCCAATTTGTGTTTCATATAGAAATGAAAAGTAAATTGCGTATGTCTCTTTAATCTCAAAAGGAAAAAATTTTGACAGTATGTGCATTTCTAGCTTTATAGACAGAATCAAGTGTTTTCTATGTTTATTGAATTGTGAGATAAATCAATACTTAAAGAACATAGTCCCCATTTGTTAAATAAGATAATTACAAATTTAATCTTACTCATAAAACATATAGAGAATTTTCAGCTAGTCTACAATATTACTATTGAAATAAATTTAATTAATTAACTGTAAATAATAATTTTAAATGTTTTATTTGATAAGAATATCATTAGCTAATTTCTTATATGCAAAAGAGTAAGGCACTGTCACTATCCTTCAACAGCACTAGAATTACCAATTTGTGTTTTTAGGAGTTAATCCATTCTAATGTATACATCACAAATTAAAAATGAAAATTCATGTTTCATATCGCTTATACAAATGTTGATAAAGTTTTGTCCTAATTAGACAAGAAGCAAAAATTGCTGACTTTATTCTCTATCTTCTAAAGATATGACTTACAGTACAAAAATGTCCTGGCATCACTGCTATACATAAGAGACTCTTAAGATAATCTGGATTTATAAATATATATTAAATCAATGCAAAGATCTAATATCTTTTAATTCGTATCTAATTGACATAAACTATTGAAGATATTTTAGAACTAAATTAGTTAGAATGATATTAATTATAAGTTATACCTTTCAATTTCTTTAACTTTTTTATCCTTAATATCTTTAAAAGAGGAAATAAAGGAGGAAGCAGGAGGAGGAGGAGGGAGAGAGAGAGAGAGGCTATGAACCACACGGAGATTACAGAATTCATCCTCTTAGGCCTTTCTGATGACCCTGACCTGCAGATTGTGATTTTCCTCTTTTTATTAGTCACATATATATTAAGTGTCGCTGGAAATCTAACTATCATCGTTTTGACCTTTGTTGACTCCCATCTACAAACACCAATGTATTTCTTCCTCCGGAACTTTGCTTTCTTGGAAGTCTCGTTTACAAGTGTATGTATCCCTAGATTTCTGGGATCTATTGTCACCCAAAATAAGACAATTTCCTACAACAACTGTGCCGCCCAACTCTTTTTCTTTATCTTCATGGGGGTGTGTGAATTTTATATTCTAACTGCCATGTCTTATGACCGCTATGTTGCCATCTGCAGGCCCCTTCACTACACAACCATCATGAGTAGGAAACTCTGCACAGCGTTTGTGCTGTGCGCCTGGCTGGGTGGGTTTCTGACTGTTTTCCCACCCCTTATGCTTTTGCTCCAGCAGGATTACTGCGCTTCCAATGTCATTGATCATTTTGCTTGTGACTTTTTCCCCCTCTTACAACTATCTTGCTCAGACACATTGTTCCTAGAAGTGATTGGTTTCTATGTTGCTCTGGTTACTTTGCTATTCACTTTGGCATTAGTGATTTTATCGTACATGTACATTATCAGGACCATTTTAAAAATCCCATCTACCAGCCAAAGGAAAAAGGCTTTCTCCACCTGTTCCTCTCATATGATTGTCATCTCCCTCTCTTATGGAAGCTGCATATTCATGTATGCCAATCCCTCTGCAAAAGAAAAGGCATCATTGACCAAAGGAGTGGCAATTCTCAATACCTCTGTTGTCCCTATGTTAAACCCCTTCATTTACACCCTAAGGAACCAGCAAGTAAAGCAAGCATTCCAAGGTGCAGTACATAAACTAGTATTCTCTGTAAGCAAATGAAATTAAAAGTATGTTAAAGAAATAAAGACATCTGTTAAGATATAATTAATTATACATTAATAAACTTTTTTACATTAAACAAAATCAATATAATTAATTATAATCTTGAAATTATTAAATATCTGTATTAAGTATGCTTGCTTTCTTATAGTTTCTTTGTGAGCCTCATTTTAGTAATTTTATGGTTTCACAGTCTGTCTCTTTTATTTCTACAATCAAGTGTATCTAATACATTGTCTTTGAAATCTTTAATAAATGTTGACAATAGGAGAAAGCCCGAGCCAAACCAAATCCCAGCACCAAGAAGAAAATCAGGCACAAAGTTCCACCTCTAGCATAGGAGTCATGAAAATTCTTAGATGCCAGGAAGGAAGGGTTAGATTTTCCTAAGAGTATAAACCTGAATAACTTATAAAGTATAAAACTGAATAACCTGAAACCTGAGTGAGAAGGGGGTGGGTAGATCTTGAAAGAGTAGTGCAAAGTAGGAGGAATGTGATCAAAATATGTTGCACAAAATTCTTAAAGAACTAATAAAAATAGTAAAATTTCTTTCCCCTATAGAACTTTCTGAAAATTATCATGTAGCAGTTTTATGTTTTATGTCCATAAAGTATGAGTGCGTATATATATGTATATACGTGTGTGTGTCTATATATGTGTGTGTATATATATATGAATGTATGCATATTTTGTCATCATACTTCAGAAATAAAGTCATAAATTATAATTTTCCATATTGTCAAGATGGATTGACATTTTAATACAATTTTAAGATATAATATACTTTTTATACTCATTCCCTCCAAGCAATATGCTTTATTACAAAATGCATCTTAAGTGAACGACTATACTGTGTAAATTATAAAATATGCCACATTTGTTTTGTTTGTAAACTACATGAGCCATTCCTTTAAAGCACAGAAGTTAATTTGGGAATACACTCTAATTATTTCAACCATGTGGACATTAGTTCAATTACTCATCTTCTGTGTTATCTATTTTTGATTAATAATTATACTGTGTTCAAATGTTCATTTTTTCTTTCTTATTCTCATAACTAAAGCAGATTAGAAAACGTTATATCTCTGTTCTGTCTCATATACTTTATTTCTAAATATGTGGAGCACCATAGCATACAAACTAAAATTGAAAAATGAATAAAAGTATTTCATACCAATTTTAATGTATTTGAAAGAAATTTTAGCTTTTAAATCTCAACTACCTGCCAAAATCCAAAAGACAAAGCATTTTACATTACAATAAAATGACATCTTACAGAGAAATTTACTATTTCAGAATAATTTTGATATTCTAAATTTTAGAATTTGCCTTTTGAATTAAATATTTTCAAATACTTTTACCTATTCTCCTCATTTATTAACTAATAATATATTTAATAATACATAACAATATTAACTAATAATAAAATATTCAAAAATACGCAACTAAATAAATTATCCAGTAAAAGAAAAGATTTGTCTTGTCCTAATATAGTTCTAGAAAAGAAAAAAAGTAAGTGTGTAAAATACATGTGTGATCACAGGTAATTTTATAAGTGTTAGCACAGTATGTCACAATTTCACAGCTATATTGAAACCTAAATAATAAACTAGCTAATATTATTAACAATGTGTAAATTATAATAGGAAAAAGATAAAGCTGCTATTGTTTTTATTTCTTATACAGGAATAGAAGCCTTAAGAGAGGAAGGGGTGAGAAATATACAGTATCACAAAACCTCAGATGAATAGGCACATCTCTAATAAATAGCATCATCTTAATATCTAAAATTATAGAGACATATTCTGAATATGTGAATATTTCTTTACACAATCTTATTATTTATGGAATGAGAAATTTTTTCTGTTTCTAAACAATTTATCAATACTGTGTTATAAAAGTGATAAGACCCATTTTGTGCTTTTAAGTTGAACTGGTTTGTAAACGGCCATTCTAGTCAAGAATTTGCATTTTTCCTTGGGTATAATATTTGGACTATGGAACTCTAAAAATAAGGAAAGACTGTTTTATTATTTGCATAAGTGTATTTGGTGTCTATTCAAATACTGTCAATTTGTGAATTCATGTTTGTAATTGCAAAACAAATTATAAGCAAGGTAATAGATTTTTCTTTGGCTAAATTATAAAATATTATTTGTTTAATTTTTAAAATAATTTTTGTATTATAATATAATTACACCATTTCCCCCTTCCTTTCCTCTCCCAATCCCTCTTATGTACCTCCCAAATTCATGATATTTTTGTCTTTAATTGCTGTTACATATATACAAAAATACAACCTACTTAGTCTATATAATTATCTAGATTTGGGATTTAAATTTTAACATATCCTAAGTAAAAATTTAAGAAATTTTAAACACACTAGCTTTTTAAGTCTAAATATTCAGGTTTTGTTATTTCTTTTTATTGTGAATTTAATATCATGGAATTGCAAATCAAAACCACAATATAATATCCCCTTATTCCAGTAATAACATATAGTAGCAAAAATATTTTTAAACTAAGTGCTGAAAAGATTCAGAAAAAAAGGAGAACTCTTGCAAATTGTTGGTAGAAATGTAGAATTGTATTTCCATTCTGTATAGATTTTCCTCAAAAAAAAATTCCAAAATTTTAAATAGAACTGCCATATGATCCAGCAATTCAACTATGAGGTAAATGTGAAGTGAAATTAACATATTGAAGAGCAATAAAATGGAAACAATCTCACTATCAACTGAAAAAAAAACTAAGAAAATCTGGCATTTATATGGAACATTAATCAACCATGGAAAACAATGAATCTTAAATCATGCAATAACATGGAAGGACAAGGAAGTCATTGTAGAGGAATAGACCTGTGTGAAATCTGAGAAGTGTCTATATTCCAAGGGTCTACATTCAGAGGCCTGTGTGGACCAGATGGAATGTAGAACGAATGTTAAGAATGTTGGTACATACCTTTAATCCCAGTAAAACAGTGGTAGCAAACATCTTTAATCCCAGAATTCAGAAAGTAGTGATAGTGCACACCTTTGATCCTTAAGAAAAACAGCTTAGAAGCAGACCCAGGAAGTAGAACTCAGGAGTCATTGTCATATAGGAAATGACATCTGAAATGAATCAGAGTGAACGACGGGCAAGGTGACTAATCAGAGGAAGAGTTAGAGTGAGTCAGAGTGAGGACATGCCCAACTCTCATGAGAAAAAGGCAGACACTCAGCTAGAAGCCAGAATATTCTGTCAAGAGTCAGTTACAGAAGAATCAGTTACAGCAGAGGCAGTAACACAGGCAGTATGAGGCAAATAGTCTGGGAAGGCAGACAGCGGACAAGGCACAGAGACAATAAAGTAGTCTGACTGAGGATAAGGCAGAGAGGCTGACTAAGACAGCTTGGAGAAGACTTTGAGCCTAAACCAGAAGAGTCAGTTAAGAAGGAGCTAGTCAGAGTGGCTCTGTAAGCTGTAGATCTCAGAGGCTGAGACTGAAGCCTTCAAGGTCAGGGCTAGCCATTTAAATGTTCTAGATTGTACGAAGTCTAAAGTCTTCCAGTTCTAGGCTTAAGTATAGATTTTACAGAGGCTGAAATGCTACAAGGTTCCATTACTACGGCTAATGATTTAATTAGACAAAAAATAAACTGCCTTTTGCCTCACATGGATGACTACAAGTCATTGTTATAAATGAGATAAAGCAAGCATAGAAAGCAAAATATTATGTATACTTTTATATGTATTTGAATGTAGAGGAACATTTAATCTTTTAATCCAGCAACATGACTGCTCTAGCAAGGGCTCACCTTCAGAGGCCTGTGTGATCCTGATGGAATGTAGAAAGAATATTAACTATACTAATCCTGTGCTCTGTGCTAATGCTAGGTGAAAGGGATTTCTGTTGTAAGGGCAACATAGTACATACCTTTAATCCCAACTCAGAAGGAAATGGTGGCACACGCCTTTAATCCCAGCTCTAAATTTAAGAGTAGATTCTATGGAGGCTGAAACCCTCTAGGAGTGGGGATTGAATGAGCAAAAAATAAATTGTCCTCTGCAATGAACCCATGAGAAAAATTAAATAAAATCAACATATACATCTACGCTTATACCTGAATTCGTACAAGAGTGAGAAAAGAAAGAAAAGAGGAGTGAGGTAAAGTTGATCAGCAAATATTAAGTTACAGTGAAACAGAAACAAATATAAACAAAACAGGATAATTAAATGCTTCAAAAATTTTTAAGAAAATATTTTAAAAATAATATTTTAGCTAAAACTCACATTAAATATGGCATTCTTCAGAAATATCCTTTATATCTCATTCCTTGACTCTCCACATTGATTTAATTCTTATTTGACCCCTTGTTATAATCTATTTTATTAACATAATTAATAAATGAAATGAGAAGTAAAGTAATGAATTCTAAGCAAGGCATGGAAGGATCTGGACTTCTCTGAGTACAGCAAATATCCCCATCATCACATTTTAGTAGAATGGAAATCAAAGCAGTGTATTTATATCAACTGTATGAAAGCATGATGTTTTGTTTCTGCCTCAGAAAAACTAATTTATTAATTCCTTCAGATTCAATATATTGTGTTTTGGTCATATTGATTTCCTTCCCCAACTCCTCCCTGATCCACGCCCATCTCCCTACTCACATAATTTCATATTTCAGTTTTTATTTAAATCCATCATATCCAAATATGCTCCCCAAGTACTGGGTCTTCATGTTAACAGCCATCTACTGCAAGACGAAACTTCTCTATTGAGAGCTGAGAGGTGCAACAATTTATAGATAGAATTAAGTCATCAACAACCACTTTAATAGTATGTCCATCTGTCAGAATTATAGTAGTAGATTCTCCCCTAGTCTTATCACTTTCCTACCAAGTATCTTGCCTATCACAAAGTTAATTTCATGTGTGGATCATTGTTCAAATTGTTGTTTCCTATAGAAGAATGATGGCTATGATCCTATTCTACAGCCCATAAACTCTCCCTGCATTTTCAAAGAAGTATGAAACTTTGTAGCCTAACTACTTTTTGTTGGTTTAAAACATGGTCCTTGATCATTGTCAGAGTCCCTTGGAAATAACTGGATATATTACTGAGAAGTAGCCTATTTGCTTATGGATAGGAGTGTAATATAGATAAACCCAAATAAATTAAATGGAAAAATATTAGATGATGAAAAAGATACAGTCAAAAAAACTAGGAATGAAGAAAAAAAACACACCGATGTCAGGAGAGAGGGAGAGAGGAATATGAACAAGTCATTATTTAGACCCTTAAAAAAGATATTACGGAGAAGAAATGCATATTATAGGAGGTTTTAAGAAAAATATTATGCTTTGTCTTACAGATGTTTGCTTACCCTTTTTTCTATGAAAAGAAAAGTAGTAAGAACTATGCTGCTCACGGTTATAGATATGACGGGGAAAAGATACCAAACTAATTCCTCCCTTCCTCAAGCTTTTTTTAAGAAACAGTTTAATCAAAATATGACTGTTACATCTATTGTCATTAATAGGCTTATAGCAATAAAAATAGATAAAAATAAATAAAAAATATGGCAATAAAAAAAGCAAATAGCCAAAACGTAGATTTTTAAAGGGCAAAGGAATAAAACTTTCATGAGTATAAACTAAATTTTTAATATTTCTACATGAACATCTTGATCAATTGTTTTTTTCCCATAGTATATCTTTTATGAATTCAATGCATCTCAATTCTTACGTTTTAAATAAGGGATTTTTTTGTCTTTCATTTCTTTTCATTTGTCTACTGTCAGTCATTAACTATAAAACCTTGCAATGGCCAGCACTTAAAAAATTAGATGCATACATGCTTTATGTATTTTAATTGTTTGTACATGAAAAACATAAAAGACAAAAAACATAAAAAGAAATAGTGTGATGTGTGTGATGTGAGTTGAAAATACAAAAATTTCTAACATTTATTTTCTCAATTCACAATTATTTTCACAAACATAGGATCTGTATATACATGGGTATAAGCAAAAGCTTAATTAAAATAAATGATACAGTGAATGGAAGCAGCCAGAAGGTAATATGTGCAGCTTGAATATAATTTTCCTGTGGCATTATTACAAGGAATATTGAAAGAATTTTCCTGAATGTTAAGAATTGAGAAACAGTCAAAGCATGTAGGTTCTCAACACTGTCCATTTCAAAATACATTTAAGTTGTAAAAGAAATCAAAGTAACATCTCATTGTGACACAGCAAAAAGACTTTGTTGGGTTACCAAACTGCAAAGAATGCAAGCATGACAACACTCCTGAAGGCAGGTCCACAAGAAAAATGTGAACTCAAACAATCAAAAAATTCAATAAAATAAACTCCAGGACTGGAGAGTTTGCTCAGTGGGTAAGAGCATATACTGTTCTTCCTGAAGACCTGAGTTTAGCTCTCAATATTCACATCTGAAGGCTCCCCACCTGTAACGCCTGTCCCACGAATCAATGTTCCTGGCCTCTGAGGGCACCCACACTCACATGCACATACACACACTCACACATTCACATTACTAAAAATAAAATAAAATAGTTTTTAAAGAAGAATAAAATTATATTATATACTATTCTTGTTTGCCCTATTTACTATAAAATTTTTGCATCCACCCTGTCAATATCAACAAAAAGGAGTAAGTCAATGATTTATCTGTGTCTTAATGATGTCCCTCCATAGCATTCTTTGTTTACTTAATCCCCTTGGGCTAACAGAAATACACAGATAAAGTAAGTCCAAAACCAGGTCCATTTTGCCAGCATCCTAGACAGCAATCTTCCTTTTTTTCTATTTGAAAAAATAAAGTGTAACATTCTCTTAAGCTTAAAGAAAGTATTACTTATTTTATGGGTGAAAATTATAGGGCTTCAAAACCTTCACTTGCAACACTCATGGAAATGCAAAGAAAAAATGTTTTAGTAAGTGCTTTGTTTTATGTGAAGAAGAGCAAATGAACGAGGTCCTCCATCAGCCCAGGCTCACCCGGGTTTGGATCTTATGGAAGAAAGGGAAATGACGGCCCCATTGCAATATGATAAATTGTTTCCAAAATTTTAGAGTAGCAAAAGTCAAGCATAACCATGAGCCAGATATTACTAGTCTCTAAGCAAAAGAAAATATGATCAGGAAAGACATGACAAAATTAAATCAGCTTGTTTATTGGTGAAAATGAAATTAAATAAGTTACTGAGCCAACTTGCTGGCTCTGAAATTATGACTATCTAAGAAAGCCAGAAGTAGGATTTCAGACTTCATTTTCAAGATGAACTCAGAAGTAAGTTTGTTATCTTCATATATTATACAATATTCCAATTTACTTAAGCATTTACAACACTGTCTTTACATGCATAATGTGAAAATTGAATGAAGTCTTGAGGGATGTAAAGGAAGGGAGGAATGAGATACTGCTTTGGGGAAAAGATTAATATCACTTCTTCCCTTATATACAGAATCTAGGTTTGTGTGTGTATATGCGTGTGTGTGTGTGTGTGTGTGTGTGTGTGTCCATGAGTGTGTGTTGGTGTGTGATATGAATGCAGAGGAGTCATGAAGGGGACCAGGGAGAATGAAAAAGGAGAGATGATGAAGCAAATTTTTACTCTTACTCTATGCACATTGCAATATACAATATTGTATATGCATGAAAATATAATTATATTGTATGCTGAGTAAAATTATAACAAAATGTTTTATATATATATATATATATATATGGATTTATAGTCCTTTTAATACTGAAAATTGAATAAATGTTATAACTGAAAACACTACTAATTAGACCCAAAGCAGGAACCCAACAGAAAGTACTAGACTGTTTTCCCACAGTCCCTATGTTTAATGTTATATTGTGATGGAAACTGAGTCTAAAGGGACATTTACAATCATTTTAAAGAATATCTACTTCTCTGTAAAAGTTCCTTTGACCATCTACTTGCTCATTTGTATAGCAATGCTGTGTTAAACATTCAATTAGACATTTTGCATATTAATGTTTCTAGTTAATGACTTGTTATAAAAAAAAAGTTTACCTTTCTTGTCCTCCAGTCTTTGTATTATAAAAGAAAAAAAATAATCACACAAAGAGAAGAATATCATGATCCAAAGATCCTGAAGTATAAAATGTAGAAGAGGTTATCTGCGTGTACCCACAGGTAAGCAGGTTGCTTCTCCAGGTCATCACAGCTACGTGTTACTGACGTGAAAATTCTCTAAACCATGGTGGACTTAGTTTTACAAAACGTAAATCTGAAGGTAAGAATAAGTTACCTCTGTAAGCTTTTTAACTATGTGTTTAGACTATGCCATGTTCTCGACACATTTTTACAATATTGAGAAAAGGTAAGATCAGTTACACTATTTTGCAAGTTCCATCAGGTAAGTCAATAATTTCTAAATAATTATAAATTTATATATTTTTTAAAACATTGGAGGAAATGGTTTAAGTGATAGCATCAGAATTTTTAAACCACGTTTATGGCTGTAGTATATTTTTTTCAGTCAACAGATTGAATAACAGATGTAGTTTGTCCTTTGAATGGAAAATAAGGAGGGTCACTGAATGACAACAGGAATTTTGTTTATTTCATAAGATTAGTCATCTTCACAAATGTTCTCTAGACACCATATATAATCTTCAACATGTTTCTATGTATGTTGTGTTATAGAGGAATATACTTTGTATGTTTAAAGGGGATAAGAAGATCCACAATGAAAAACCACACAGTGCCCACAGAATTCATTCTATTGGGACTGTCAGATGACCCTGACCTTCAGATTGTGATCTTCCTCGTTCTAATTACCATGTACATACTAAGTGTCACTGGGAACTTGACCATCATCATTCTCACCTGGGTCGACCCCCTTCTACAGACCCCCATGTATTTCTTCCTCAGGAATTTCTCTGTCTTAGAAATAACCTTTACAACTGTATGTATCCCTAGGTTTCTAAGCACAATTGTTACCAGAGACAAAACCATTTCCTACAACAATTGCACAGCTCAGTTGTTTTTCTTCATCTTCATGGGTATCACTGAATTTTACCTTCTAACTGCCATGTCCTATGACCGCTATGTTGCCATCTGCAAACCCCTGCACTACACGACCATCATGAGCAAGAAAGTCTGCATATTGCTGGTTTTTTCTGCCTGGCTTACAGGGTTCCTAAACATCTTCCCGCCCGTCATTCTTTTTCTTCAGTTAGATTACTGTGGCTCCAATGTCATTGATCACTTTGCTTGCGACTACTTCCCGCTCCTGCAGTTATCCTGCTCAGACACGTGGCTCCTGGAAGTGATTGGGTTTTATTCTGCAATAGTGATACTGCTGTTCACTTTAGCACTAATCATTCTTTCCTACATGTTCATCATCAGGACAATTTTGAAACTTCCATCGGCCAGTCAGAGAAAAAAGGCATTTTCTACATGTTCCTCTCACATGATTGTCATTTCTATCTCATATGGCAGCTGTATATTCATGTATGCTAATCCTTCAGCCAAAGAAAGAGCATCACTAACCAAAGGAGTAGCTATTCTCAATACTTCTGTTGCTCCGATGATGAATCCGTTTATCTACACCCTGAGGAACCAACAAGTGAGGCAAGCTTTTAAGGAAACCATCCAAAAGGTAGTGCTTTTCTCTGGCAAATGAAAGCATTTGTAATGTAGAGTGTAATTTCTCCTTTCCAAATGTATAGGAAGAGAACAAGCATGATTTGTGATAGGATTGTCATTTTGATATTTAATGATATTCCATGTTTAGAGTAAGCATTGTTCTCTGTACTGATTTCTTTGTGTGTTCATCTACTTGTTGGTCTTTCTATTTATCATCTGTGTATTTACTTGTGTGTATTTTTCATAAAACATGAAATCCTTTCAGAGTTCTTTCTATTGTGCATTCCATATCAAACTCTCCTTCATTGCAATTATTTGGGAGTTTATCATCTTCTTACTACAAATCTATTCTCATGGTATTTAATAAACTCGATAAGAGTGAATATTGCTTCATGATTTTCTGATATTTCAAATCTTTGCTGAAATGTATTTAGATGAAATGGAAACTCTAGGCTAATTATTATGATTTTGAATTGGAATATATTATTTTTGTGTAGACATAGAACATTTAGCATGATAGAAAATGTGTCAGGGTGTGGGTTTCAGAATTATCATTCTTACCATATAATAGGAGAGAATGTTACCAGCATATCTGGTTCTATTCAGCATTCTGTGAAATCGAACAACCACAATCATTGGTGATTTGACTAAAACGTATAAATATCCACTAAAATATTTGTAAATGTTATGTATGTGAATAATATTCTTTATACTAATGATTATAATAAAGAAAGATGGAGTAAAAGGTGAAATAAAAATATTCAATTATCATAATGATAAGTGAAGACTTACACTAATTATTTTAATATATCAGTTCATTTGATTATTTCAACAGGTTCAGGAGGTACCTACAATTAGTGTTCCACATTAATATGTTTCTCTTATAGATTTAATAACTATATATATATCATAAAACAGAAAATGTAAAATAATCCAAGGAAAACTAGAAAATTATGATAGACCTATGGGAGTTAAGCTTTCTGGAGAGCTGATTTCTGATCTCGGGATCTAGTAATTACTTTAGAATTGCTGATAGGAAAGCTAATATCTACTGTATGTATGTGTTCTGTGTGTATTATGCTTCAGATTAGAAAAATCACATGAGTATTTATTTTGTAAAGTCTCTTAAAACTTAACACTAGATTATCTTGAATTTATCGGGGAATTAATAGCATAAAATACAGGCTGAAAGTTCAAGGTTTCAGTGATTATAACATATAAATATAGTATTTAAATTGACTCTTAATCACAAAGTCTATACTGGTGGAGTTAGAATGAACTGAATTTACTGTTAGTAATTTACTAACAAAGTCCCGTATTAAATACTATATTGTTGGTGGAACTTTTACTGTGTACCCCATTTACTCACATAAGTGATGTTGTGATTAAAAAAAAAAAAAAAAGAATGACTTCCATCGATATTTTCTAAAGTTCTCATTAAGAGGAATAGGCTAGGTATCGTTACCATTGACAGAAGTAGAGTCCATCTGCCCCACCTTTGACCCCATCCTGACCTAATCAGTTTTGTACTTGCTGGATATGTGCTCATGTTGGCCTGAAATCACAAGGCTGTGGTGCACGACAGATCTTTCCCTCTGTCATCTTGACTTTCACATTTATGTGTCTTGATTTACTTGGGAGTTATAGCAAAACGCATTGCTTCCTGATTGGAGGGAACTGCTGGTATAAGAATATGGTGATCCCCCAAATAACGGCGAAGGCCTCTGGGGACTCTGTCTGACCAATCTGCCTTCTACTAACTTAAACTGGACTTTCATTGCTCTTCCAATTCTATTTTTAAAAAGTTATGTGAAGAACTACATCTTAGGGTTGGAGAGATGGTGTGGCAAGTTAAGAATACTGACTCCTCTTCCAAAGAATCAGAGTTAGATTTTCAGGACCTACACAGTGGTTCACAACCAGCTGGAACTCCACTTCCATGGAATCCAATACCTCTTCTCAGCTCTATGGGCACCAGGCATGCATATGGTACACAGATATATGTGCAGGCAAACACCTACACACATTAAAATGCAATATAATTTCTAATTAAAAAAAGAACTACATTCTAGGAATCTAAATACCAAACTGCTTCAGGTATTTGTCATTCTATAATTAATCTAGGAAACAATTGTGTTCAATACACAAAATCATAAACATAGATACATAGTACATAATCAAACATATTTTGTAAATAATTAAATGTGTGATGATATATGCACCATGTGTTCTTAATATCTATATATGTGGATGGTAGCAGGTTTAGAAAAAGTGAATAGGAATCTTTCAGATATAAATTCTCACTAATTTTCATATGGTTTTAAAAGCCACTAAGATTTCATTCTAAAAAATATATTGTTTAATTTTGTTGTATTTTTTTAGAAAAGATCTCATTACGTAGTCCAGCCTGGCCTCTACTCAAGATGCCCCTGTCTCAGTCTCCCCTCCCACATGCTATAACAGTCAGGTGCCACCAAACCTGGCTGTCTTTATCTATAACTAGATTGTAATTTTGTTACAGCTGTTGGATTTTCAGATGGAACCATTTCACTCTTTGGGAAATCTGGCAAGACATTAAAAGAATGATATTTAACTGAAGGATTCTTTTTTTTAAAAAATGTATACCAAGTTCTATATCAGTAAAAAGGATTGCCCATAACATCTATAGTACCCAGGAATGCTTTCAAGTATGCATAGTAAACATAACTGAATGGATATTCTGACAAAGGTAACCATTACTGCAAATAACAGAGTTGTAAAAATAACAGATAAAGTATGTGGTAAATCATGAGGAAATGAAGGGAATAACAATTATTCCCTTTCTTTGAAATAACTGCTTTTATTCAGTATTTAAAAAAAAGGAACACTATGAAGCAATAATCCTTTTCTTTGTCTGAACATCATGCTTTGAACTCTACTGAAGATTTTTCCTGACTAAAATTTGAATAATTCTTTTTAAGTGAGAATGTTTTCTTTCTTTTAAAGAGGAAGCACAGAGGAAAATAGGGAATAGTTCATAGCACATGGCCAATATAAATCTGAACAGTAATTCCATTCAGGATGATAATTCAATTAACAAGCCATTGGATCAACTCCCATGCAAGGAGAGAAACCTTACAAAAGTATACACTGCGATCTTAGAATTTCAGAACTAAGTGCTATTCCGATGATTTATTCCTTCATAAAAGTATTTAAAAAACACATACAAAACATCAGGGGAGGCTCATAGTGAATTTTACAAATTAGTATATCTCAGAAAAACCAAATATTCATGGTCAAAAATTACTACTTTTGAAATTAAACTTGACTATCTTGGGCAATAGAGAAAATCATTTAATTACAGAAATTTAGAGTTCCCTAACTCTTTTCCCAATAATCTCAAATGTAACACCGTGACTGTAGCACATTTTCATTGTGTTATATTTCCCTTTTCTTGTGATCAAAACTCTATTATGTTTAGATTTATCCAAAACACTAATTTCAGCCACCTCTATAAATTATGTGTTTGGTGACTCATTATCTCATTTATAGCTACTGCTTATCCATTTTCTACTAACTTCTCACTAAGCCTTGAAACTCTCTGATGTTAGAGCACCTGTGTTAAAATCCCCAAGGTCAAGTAGCCCTCAGCTTGCTTTTTTTTTTGCTCTGTTTATATAATGAGATATACTTGTCTTTTATGAATGCATTTGATCAGAAGCCTAAGCAGTATGTTATACATCAGCCTCATAAATACATATGGCAAAGTTAAAGTAATAGAATGATAGTTATGATCATCCATATAAAGGAATTTTTATGGTACTGGAATTTCAGTTTTAAACCTATCTTTATTAATGGGTATGCTATTTTTAAAGCAAAGAGAGCATTGTGTTCATTATTGTCTCCCAAAGGACTTATTAAAGTATATTCATTCAGTAAATGTACTTGTTGAGTTAATAAATAGAAGCCTCAAAATATCTAATCTTTGTTCACATTATCAATCAATTTTCTTAAAATTAATATTTATTTCTATTATCCATATATTTTTCTTAAAAGTTTTGCTGTTCTCTTCAAACTTTTTTCAGAATTGTTGGTTTTTATTTTTTTGCTATTCTTCTACACAAACATACATCTTTCCTACACATAATTCAGTGATGAATGTTTCTTCAAATACATTTTTATTTTTTCGAAACTTCATACATTTATATGGTGTACTTTGATCTCAATTACCCATTAATTCTCCCAACCAGTCCCTCCTATATATCTCCCCCTAATTCCTTCCCAGCATCAAATCTTTTTGTAGCCTAATTAGTGATGCACATATGCACATAATGTGGAGCCATACACTGGAGCACAGCCATCTGCCCTAACCCACACTCCTAAAGAAAACTGACTCCCTCTCTCCGAGTAACTATCAATTTCAATAGCTCAACTAGAAATGAGGTCTCATGTGGCCTTCCCCTTCCATGTTGGAATGCTGGTTAGTATGATTTTTTTCTTGGTTTTTTGAGAAAGGGTTTCTCTGTTGTAACTCTGGCCATCCTAGAACTCACTCTGTAGACCAGGCTGGCCAGTAACTCATTCTGTAGACCAGGCTGGCCTGGAACTCATGGAGATCTACCTGCCTCTGCCTTCAGAGTGCTGGGATTAAAGGCTTGTGCCACCGCCACCTGGCTTTTTATTATTATTATTATTATTATTATTATTATTATTATGTACTTAATTCTATGTAATTTTTTGCAATTTTACATTGGTGTAAGGATGTTAGACCCCCTGGAACTGGATTTACAGACAGCTGTGAGCTGCCATGTGGATGCTGGGAATTGAACCCAGGTCCTCTGGAGGTGCAGCTAGTGCTCTTAACCTCTGGGCCATCTCTCTTAGCCCCAATTAGCATGATCTTGTGCAAATCTTGTATAGGCAACTACAGAAGCTGTGAATGAACTCATTCACTCATATACTGCCATGTCCAGGAAACACTATTTTGTTCTAGTCCTCCTAAAACTCTGGTTCTTACTATTTTTAGTCATTTTAATGTCCTCTTCCAAGTTTGTCTCTGAGCCTTTCATGGAGGGTTTGTGACACAGATGTGATACACTTATGGCTGAGCACTCCACAAACACTTATTCTCTGCTGTTTGAACAGTCATGTATGCATGAGTCTCTGTATTTAAAAACCACAACACTAAAAAGAAACTTCTCAACAAGGTTGTCCCCTCTCTCCATACCAATTCAATATAGTACTTGAAGTTCTAGCTAGAGCAATAAGACAACAAAAGGAGATCAAGGGGATATGAATTGGAAAGGAAAAAGTCAAAGTATCCTTATTTGCAGGTCGTAAGATAGTATATATAAGCGACCCCAAAAACACAACCAGGGAACTCCTGTACCTGCTAAACAACTTCAGTGAAGTGATTGGCTACAAGATCAACTAAAAAAATATCAGTAGCTCCCTTATATACAAACAACAAATGGTCAGAGAAAGAAATCAGGAAATCAACACCATTCACAGTAGCCACAAATACCATAAGGTATCTTGTGGTGACTCTAACCAAGTGAAAGACTTGTATGACAAAAAACTTCAAGTCCCTGAAGAGGAAAATTGAAGAAGACCACAGAAGATAGAAAGATATCCCATGCTTCTGGATTGGTAGGATTAACATAGTAAAAATGGTCATCTTCTGGAGGCATCAACATCCCTGATCTTAAGCTGTACTACAGAGCCATAGTAATAAAAACTGCATGGTATTAGTACAAAGAAGACTCGAGGATCAATAGAATCAAATTAAGGATCCAGACATAAATCACACACCTGATCTTCGATAAAGAAGCCAGAAACATACACTGGAACAAAGAAAAATTTCCCTGTATAGAACACATTTGGCATTGTCTTAAGTTGGAATATTTTGATATAGACAATAATGAAATATATTATTCTCAACAATATAACTAACATAGAATTTCTGCCTCCCTCCTCAGATGTCATCTCTACAACGATGTACGGCTCTTCAACTCTAGGTGGCACCTCAGCTACTTCCTCAACTGCTCTGTATAATCTGAGAGAGTAAAATCTTTGTGTAACCTTGGAAACTTGCCTAAACATACAATGAGTTAGTGTCATTCCCTGACAATTAAGGAGAATAACTTTTCCACTGGTATTAAACACTCACAAACATATCTATATATTTGATGTGCTTAATAATATGTAACTATTCACTTTACAAGCATCTTTCTGTAGTGACTTACGTGGTATTTCCTTACTCACAAGGAAGCAAATCAGTTTTCTTATATGAACATTAGGGATAATAAAATAGTAATAATTTATTTATGTAAATTGCATTTTTCATTGAAGACATAAAATTTTAAATATTTTATGTATTTGCTCATTTTTCAGCTTTCAAAATCCTTCAGCTATGCCTATTTGCATGCAGAAACTATATCCAGTATGTATTCAATGGTAAAATTACCTAATTCTTCAAATCAGATGTACTCATAAGAGATTTGAGCTTCTATCTAAGGTACAGTTAGACATCTGTAGTTCTGGTTTAGATTGCAGCTGTTGAAGGTGACCCTAAACTCACAGCAATAGCACTGAATTAATAAGGGGTAGCTCTTGTGGATAGTCAATTTGGGTGGTGGCTTTGAGATCATTCTCTAAAGCTTATCCTTTAATATGCTCTCAGTCTTTTGATAATTCCAGTCTTTTGGTAATAAAAAGTATGATATAATTTTACATTTAATCATGTAGACTGAATTCTGTTTTCTGCAATATCACTTGATATAAAAGGCATCACTAGGAAAAACAGACCCTTAAAGTACTTAAAGACTTTATGACCAAGTTAATCAATTTGTTTGATATTAAATCATTTATTTTATTAGGCAATGAAACACTGATTGTCTACATTAGCATGACAGCAAGACTGAATATATACATTATGACCTTTGAGCTCACCAATTAGCTATCCAAAGCCAAATGCTCAGCACTGAAACATAGACTCACAAATAGCATTACATAGATCAAGCAGGTTATATTTATATATTAGGAGTGTGTGTATGTGTGTGTGTGTGTGTGTGTGTGTGTGTGTGTGTGTATAGCAACATTTTTTTAAAGAAGAAGAGGTTTGAAAGAGAGCAAAGTGGAGTACATAGGAGAATTTGGAGAGAAAAAAAGGGAAAGGTGAAATGTTATGATTACAATATTATTTTTTAAAAATGAAAGATGCTTTGTGTGCAGGAATAATGTTAGTTGCTTTTGACTTGAAGAAGGGACAGATTCCAAAATTATGCCTAATTATGTCTCATTCTTACTTTGATTTGTGAGAGAAAAATCTAGATGAGGGCAGTTTTATTATTTCTCTATGCTTAGGATCTTAGTCTGAACTCAACCCAGGATGGGTTTTCAAAAATAATAACTGAATGAACAAATGGTAGTGATTATAATCACAACTGTTGGAAGATGTAAAACCATAAAGATAGGCCTGATATCTTTCATCATGCAGAATGATGGACACTGTACATCATTCTAAAAATCCATAATAAATTCTCATTTTCTGCTGAAGTAGAAATGTCCTACTCATTCACCATTTAGTATGTTGTCATTAAGAAGCTATTGATCTCTATTTTTTAATTTTTTCTTATTTCATGTATTTGACTGTTTTCCATCCATGTATGTGTGTACACCACATATGTGCCTGGTGCCAATGGAAGTCAAAAGAAGATGTCAGATCCCCTGGAACTGGAATTACAGATGGTGTGAACCGTTGTGTGTTACTGAGACCCAAACACAGGTTCTCCTCAAAAGCATCAAATTCTCTTAACTGCTAACCCATATCTCTAGCCTCTAATCTCTATTTCTCTAATTTTTAGTGTCTTCTCTTTGTAAAGCTATAGTTTGTAAAGTTATCTATATTATAAGAATATAAGTTATTTTATATTTTTTTCTGCTTTGATTTCAGGCAACCTATACCTAACCTATTTTAAATTACCTATAGTAATTTGGACCACTGCTTACTACTTAGTATCCTGAGGATCTAATCTCCATGGTGTCTTTTGTTTACGCATATAACCAATTCCCTTGAGTCCATGCTACATAGAACAGATAAAATTAGGACTAACCATAATAGTATTTCTTTGGTACCAATCGTATCAACCCATTCACGAAGCTAGTAAAGAAACTGTATTTCTTTATCTATGGTAATTCATTTTTAAGTATCAAGATAATATTTTTTGGTAGCATTGACAGAATAACCTGGCACCTTAGATCCTAAGTTGTACTTGGATTCCTGAGAAGAAATGAGTTGGTGTGTGTCTTTTTAAAGTTTAAAGAGTTCTTAGGATTTTATTCTATTATTACTATTTTGGAAATTTGGTTACAAGCATAAGATAACAGAAGAGAAATCAATGACAAAACTTGTTTTTAAAGTCCCAAAGCACATATTTAAACAAACTAAGCTATTAGAAATGGCAGTGATGACTATACAGTAATATTTAGGGGAACATAAATATGTATTTTCAAGAATATAATTTTTACTTTTTAAGTATATATTTGTGTTCTATATAAGCAATTTCAATATACACTTTATATATAAATAAAATTAAACAATACAATTTCAATTAATTATATAAAAGAAATATTTAGCACTGCAATTAAATTTTTACATGGTAGCAAAACTATGTTTTAAGTCATAGGACTAAATAATTTTTTATGTTCTTATCATCTTATCAGCTTGTAATACTTTTTAGTATAAGGAAAGCATGGGATCAATTTGTATAAAATTGAAATCAATTTATTTTCTATACTAAGTAGATAGGCTTTGTTTTGGCTTTGCACATGAATTTTGTACATAGCAAAGATTAGGACTCATCACGTAAAAACAGAAGACAAGAATCTGTATGCCATGTGACCACAAAGAGCAGGTAATGGAATGTGAAACCATCTCACTTCCAAGAAAACTTACAGGTAAAAATTTGAGGTAAATTCATTCGTCTATGGAACTAATGGACTAATGCTGAGACAGTGCTGCTCTGCTTCACAGCAGTAACTCCTGTAGAGATGTTAGAGAACCCATGAGACTGTGGCAAGGTGCCGGATTAAGAGGCAAATGTAAAGCTCTGAAATAACTTCATGCATGAATGAACAAGTGAAAAAAAAAACTTTGTATGACATCAAGAGTGATGATGGATACAAAATGTGGAAGAAGGAAAATAATCTTTCTCTCCTTTACAACTTATCCTGAATGTCGAACTGTGTCACTTACTATTCACAGAAAAGGATAAGCAATATTTCATAGAGATGACAGACAATGTTGAAAATACAACACATAAGAGCACTTGCAGTTTACAAATATGAAATTAGAGCCAGGAGTAGTGCGCAGCTGTAGTCTCGGAGTTTATGGGGCTGATGCAGGAGATTATGAACTCAAGGCCAGCGGGCTACCTAGCAGGACGTCTCTGACTAACAAAATAAAATGAGGTTATTTTGTGTAAGCCTCCCTTTGTATGTCACAGCATAGACTCAAGATAAGAATGTTGTAAATGAAATGTATTCAATGATAGTGCGTTTAGAGTCCTACAGAAAATTGTCAGAGCAGACAGTTACTGTCTGGCAGCACAAACAGTAAAGTTAGATTCAAGAGTATCTTCATTTATCAGACATGCCCGTGTGTACATACAAGGAACACATTATTCTGAGCCACAGAGTTATCCTCAAAAGTATAAAGGTTTGAAAAGAGGAAAAGAAAGACTTAAAATAGGGAAATGTTTAAAATGTAGAGGAAAACATTATAGATGAAAATCTTTTCTAGTACTGTACTACACTGAAAATCAGTTCTCAGGCATCTTCTTCTTTTAGGGAATATTAGGCAGTCATCAACTTATGACAAAATATATAAGAACGTGATGAAGTCATGATCATTAAATAAGGTAAGAACAGAGGTTTTCAAGGTATTTTATTTGATTTACTACAAAATCAATTTTAAACAATAATGGCAACAGCGATTTTTAAGTATATGTGTTTATCAGATATTGTATTCATTAGATATATAATGCATACAAATACGTCTTGATGCATATATGTAGTCAAATGATTACTAGAATAAAGACAATTATTTTATCCATAACCTTCTAGTTATTGTTTCTCCTTTTGCTGCCAGAGTACATAAAATATTCTCCCGAAGTACTTTTAGTAAACAATAGTATTAAATATGCTTTAGTTAATATACACACTAGCCATTTGTTGTCTATACTTATTTATCCTATATGACTACAAATTTATACTCTTTGAAAATATTAGGACTACGTGGACTGTCACAAATATAAAATAATATATAATGCTATTTATCTTGTTACGCATTGTGTGGTAATACCCAGCTTTATAAAGGAGACATCACCACCTTGACAGCTATGACATCAAAGATAAATCTGGAGGACACCATGCTAAGTAAAATAAGCCACACACAGGTAACAAGTTCATTTTTAATTAACAAAGTTGATTTCTCATTTCTTATCTATTTAGAAAATGCCTTTAGAATCAGAGAACATTATGAGAAATTCCACAGCAGTAACAGATTTTATTCTTCTTGGATTGACAAATGATCCGCAGTGGCAGCTTGTGATTTTCACATTTCTTCTTGTTACCTACCTGCTAAGTGTGACTGGGAACCTCGTCATCATCATACTCACCCTCTCAGATGCCCATCTGTTGACACCCATGTATTTTTTCCTTCGCAATTTCTCCCTCCTGGAAATATCATTCACATCTGTCTGCATTCCCAGATTCCTTGTCACTACTGTGACAGGAGACAGAACCATTTCCTACAATGGTTGTGTGGCTCAGCTATTCTTTTTCATTTTCTTGGGAGTGACAGAATTTTATCTTCTAGCTGCCATGTCCTATGATCGTTATGTGGCCATCTGCAAGCCTCTACACTACACAACCATCATGAGCAGCCGTGTGTGCGTTCTTCTTGTCTTTAGCTCATGGTTTGCAGGATTCCTGATCATCTTCCCGCCAGTTATCCTTCTACTACAGTTAGACTTCTGTGCCTCTAATATAATTGACCACTTTATCTGTGACTCTTCTCCAATTTTGCAACTTTCTTGCTCAAACACTCACTTTCTAGAACTCATGGCGTTTTTGTTAGCTGTGGTAACGCTCATGGTCACCTTGACATTAATTATTCTCTCCTACACAAATATCATCCGGACGATTCTGAGAATTCCTTCTACAAATCAAAGGAAAAAAGCCTTTTCCACTTGCTCTTCCCATATGATAGTTGTCTCCCTCTCATATGGCAGCTGCATTTTCATGTATATTAAGCCTTCTGCAAGGGAGAGGGTGACTTTAAGCAAAGGAGTGGCTGTGCTCAACACCTCAGTGGCTCCTCTCCTGAACCCCTTCATCTATACACTGAGGAACCAGCAAGTGAAGCAAGCCTTCAAAACCATGGTCAAGAGGATCCTCTCTGCTTCAAAGAAATGAACATTATCATGAGGAAATTGGACCTCTGAAGACACAGCTGAGTGTAAACCTCTGCCCTTCTCTACCTACATTCATTCCCAACACACACACAATGTGTGTGTGTGTGTGTGTGTGTGTGTGTGTGTGTGTGTGTGTGTGTAGGTTTCTCAAGACAGGGTTTCTCTGCTGTAACTCTGGATGTCCTGGAACTCAATCTGTAGACCAGGATGGCCTTGAACTCACAGAAATCCACCTGCCTCTGCCTCCCAGGAGCTTGGATTAAAGGCATGTGCCAAAAATGCGCAGCACATGAAGCTATGAGTCTGACTAGATACCAGATAAGGCTTGGAAAAACTTATTAATAAGATGGAGCAAAACATTTATATAGGGAATAAATAGGAATATAAGATAAAATTTATTGGGGGTTTAATTTATTTTTCTAATGAAGATTGTGTAGAAAGTATGAAATTTATTTTATTCTTTGGTACTATTTCTTAAATAACAGATCATTCAACTGAAAATGTCTCTATCTCTACAATCATATTTTAAAAGGAAAATCATGATCTCTAAGGCCCATTGTTATCTGGACTTTAGGTTCAGATTCTTTCTACTGGTACAACTGTAATTCCTGCTACACACTACTGAAATGAAGAGAAAGTATTCGAGTATGTAGAAAGATGGAATGCTGACTTTCTGTTAATATCCTGGAAATCACGAGTGCTCATTATTAATGTCTTAGACTTGCTTTGTCATTCAACATGCAGTACTCTTTCATCTTTCGGTTGTGTCTCTTACAGAAGTTTCCTTCCACACACTCATAGTCAAGACAATGACATTTGTAAGTAGCCAATAAAATGATAAATGAATTCCAATGTTGGTCCTATAGGTAATGAGTCCCTCATCGCTTCTGTTTCATTAAGAAGATTAATTGTCTTGGGACAGAAGCTATGAGTCTGACTAGATACCGATAAATGATAAGATTTTTAGCTTCTTGTTTTTCAGCTTGATCTGAATCACAGGTCAATGTGTTGATCTGCATGCAGTTCTTATGTGAATTAAAGAAATACTTATTCTCATGAACAAGCACAATTTGAAGCTCTGAGTCCTTCTTCTATGCTCCCATGGAATGATATATATAGTTCATTCAAGTATATTTTAATCTAGTGTAATTTTAAATCAAAATTAAGTTATATTATATTTGATTATAAATTTTTTATTGAGTCAATTTATAAAAAAAAAAACAAAACGGCAAGTTGGCTTTGTAAAACAAACAGAAACATAAAGTGAAAATCCAAACTGTGAGAAAAGTGTACAGATTAAATTAATATAAACTATAGATAGACAGGAGAGACAATGTGAGGTAAGAGAAGGTAAATGGAAAATGAGAGAGTAAGTGGAAATTTATCTTCTTGCTTAGTGAAAGCTTACCTCAGAAAATCAACTCCAATTTAGGAAGACCAGAAAAAAAATATGGTAGAAAAATCATTGTTCTACATGAGTTCAAACTGCCTGCATCCATTTATACAGAAGTATTTTCTTTTCTCATTATTTTCTATTTAAGGATTTGTAACAATTTGAAAAAAATAAAACCTTTCAGAGAATCTGCATAGCTTAGAGATACTGCTAAAATTTTTAGTACTGTTGATTGTGTGGTTTTTACTTATATTCCATTATCAGTAAGATCTTAATGATTATAACTTTTTCTCCAGCCAAATACCCTGTTATGATCTCAAGGGATACAGTGTTTGTTGTACATCAACAAATATATAAAATATACTTAGACAGTAGTCTATTTTGTAATTTTTTGCTTTAAATCCAAATAAATGATTACGGTTACATACTATCAGAACTTATGTATACATTCACTTAGAGATCACATGAGGCTCCATTCACAGAGGAGAGAAAAACAAGAAAACATAAAAAGACATAATTGACTTTAGTCAATTCTATAATTCTGTAATAATTTCAATACTGTTGCCACTTCATTGTGCACAAACAATGACAAGTATCCCTTAAAAGTCTAATTCTTTCTTCACAACTAATTTGTTATTCCAATAATTTATTACAGCAGAAAAAAAGTGATTTTTTCTTTTTATTTCATCTCATTTTTCACCATATATAACATGTACAACAAGTAAAATTGCACATCAACAAGGTATTTAGAAGCTGAGAAAATTATTCTGTTGGTAAAGTGTTTGTCATTCAAATGTGAAAACCTGTGTTTGGATCCCCAACATCTGTGTAAAAAGCAAAGTGTGGTGGTATGCACCGGGAAGCTTAGCATGAGGAGGTGGGGATAGGAGAATCCCTAGAACTGGTGAGTTCCAGTTTTGGTTGGAAACCCTGTCTCATACAATAAGGTAGAAAGTAATAGAGGAATACTGAATATTGACCTTTGGCCTACACACATACACACACACACACACATACACACATACAAATACATATATACACACACACACACATAAATACACACATACAAATACATACACACACACACATAAATACACACATACAAATACACACACACACACACACACACACAAACATGCACATCCCCTACACATAGGAAAGTATGCACCACACAAACACACATAATCAAATATTTGTTTTATCAGTAACATTTCCAATAAATGTCAAATAATTAGTAGTTAATCTTTGGAGAGTGAAAGTTATACATAGACTTTTGACTGTATGGGGGCTCAAAATGATTATGAAAGTCACAGCATAGAGGTGCAAACATAAAAGACAGATTTTATCATTAAAAAAATAAAAATCATTGTCATTAGCTACTACACCAGCAGGACTATAATATAATAACAATAGGCTATACCTGTTGTGTAAAAGCAGACTTGTTTACTCTGAAAAGGGGTTCTTACAGAAGCTAAGTCAACAAGGAAGACAGAAGAAAGAGCTGGAGCATGTCAATCTGTTTGGTACCTTATCCTTCTTGTTAGCTAGATCATCACAAATACAATAAGTAATCAAACATGTTCTGACTTCAACTGAATTACAAGCATTACAAAAGCTATCAGCACCAGAGCCAGACATAATTTCAAGATTGGAGCTCTCTGACTGGGAATTTAAAACTACGATTACTAGTTTAACATATTAATTGATTAATATGGTGGGGGGCTTGATGAGGACAGCATATCGCATGCAATTAACTGTTACCTAGTATAACTAGAGAAATGGAAGAATCATTCATCAACTAAAAGAAAGAATCAAATGGAAATGCTAAAAATCAAAAGCAATTAAAAATGAAAAATACTTTTGATGGGTACAATGGCTGATCAGATGTAGAAAGAAATGTGTCAGTAATTCCTAAAGACAGCACAGTGAAAATGTACCAAACAGTATGTTTTTAAACCAAGGTACTGTTGATTAACAAAGCAGAGCTTCCAAAATTAAGCTTCCAAAAATTAAAAGGCATTTCATATATTGGAATGTCAGAAGGGGAAAAGAAAAAACATTGCAAAAATAATGGCACTCAAAAAGTTTTAATGTATGACAAAAATTGAAACATGGGTTCAAGAAAATTAGAACACAACCAAACTGGACATATTTTAGTTACAATTATGAGTGTCATATTCAACTCCAGGGCTTCCTTTGATGGTGGACTGTGAGAAGGAACTGTGAGATAACATAAAACCTTTCCTCCCCTAATTGCTGTTGATCATGTTGCTGTATTACATCAATAGAATCCTAAGATACCAGCTATATTAGTTTTGAGAGGATTGCAGAAGGAATTTTGAACTTTGAAATGGAAAAACTATTGAGTGTTCAGAACTTATTGGGCTGTTGTGGGAACTTGGAAGATAATGCTGGTAATCAGGTAATAAGGCAGGTGATGGAGATCTGGATTGTGGAGTTTCAGAAGGAAGTTCAGATCTATCAGTGACATTTCTATGCTATTTAAGCATCTGTGGTTCTGATCAGCTTGGGCTGCAGAAATGGCTGTAATTAACAAGAAACTAGCACCACTGAAGCAAGTCATTGCTTCGCTGGAACAATTGATGCTGGTTAGTTGAAACTGAGGATTGGTAATTAAGAAGAAACCAGCATTATTAAGTCCAAAATCTTCTGAGAAGTGTTTTCTCAGTGCCATCACACTATCAGCTGCAGTCAAGTGGGAACCACGCCTGTAAACCTTTTTGCTGGCAATGGCACTTGGTAATGTGCAAAAGACACCTAGGTATTTAAGTTGTGAAAGGATCCTGGAGAACAGCTGGGGCTTGATGCTTGCGTGGCTGGGCTAGAATACCAGAAGAGTAGACAAGGGGAGGTCACTGGTAAGGGTGTAGCCTCAGCTGCAGTTCAGAGACCAGCATATTAAAAAAAACTATTATTGTGAGAAACCTATCAAGGACTCAATGAGGTGTGATTAGAACTGACTGAGCTCAGAGATAAGCCATGTGTGCTGTGTACAGAAAAGCAGGAGAAACGGAGCGGCCTAGTCCCTTTGGAGACCAGAAGATCTGAGTTGCAGATGTTAGATATTAACCTATTTACATGTTTGGATTTTTGTTTTGGTTTGCTCTCATTGTGACTGGGCCATTTCTTCTATTTGAATTAAAAATTTCATGTTATACTGTTTATATTGTGATATTAAGATGGTAATATAATATTTTGGGGATAAATATGAACATATAGGTTATAGTTTATGGCTTAACAAGTTATATTTGTGTGTCAAACCGACATGGGGTCAATTGTGCTGGTATTTTTTGTTGTTTGCTTGTCAACTTGACACAAATTTAGTCATGTCTGGTAAGAGGTGATTTGAACTGGGAAAATGCCTCCATTACATTGGCCTGAAGGGAAATCCAGAGGGAATTTATTTTGATTGACAATTGATGTGGAAGTGCCCAGATCACTATAATGCTCCCAAGTTTATGCAGTTGGTTCTGGGATTTATAGAAATGCAGGCTGAATAAGCCATCAGGACCATGCCAATATGAAACATTCTTCCAGGATCTCTACATCAGTTCCTGACTCCAGGGCCCGGCTTTGGGTTGCTGTCTTTACTTCTCTTCATGTTGGACTGCAACCATAAACTAAAATTTTAATATCTGCCTTTAAAATCCAAGTCTTCTTTAGTCATAGTATTTTTATCATGATAGAAACCCAGTAAGACAAACATGAGAGGTTGTTTTATGATTTGAATTTCTCCATGAGGTCTAGTATTCAAATGCATCAGTATTGTAAAAGGAACAGGATTTTCAGTGTCAAGTCAGCTATAAACTATAGAAACTTATTTTTAACTCTCACAGGCTATGTATGCATGATTCTTCATAGACACTTTTATAAATTTGATTAGAATCTTATAACTTTATATGAGTGTGAAGTGCATTGATCAAATTTTAAGAATATGTTTTGGAAAACCTAAAATCATTTTCTTTGTGATACAATGTTATACGAACATAGGAAAGAGGTCAGTCATATCCAGTTGACACTATAGCTTTGTGAAGATCAAAGAGATTTTAGCCAATAATGTGAAAAAATAATATGAATTTCTTTAAATGGACATTTAGAAGTGTTATAACATTGTAGTGTTGTAATGCGTATGTTTATCAGCTTTTATACAGTTGGAAGGTGAGGTTTCCAATTAATAATTGCACGATTATTCAAAGAATAATTTATCCTTATCCATCAGTTGTCAATATTGTATTTAAGGAAGTAATATCAAATTGTGTAAAGGGGAATCTACAATGCCTGGATGCCCAAGTGAGAATGTGTTGCTTTCTTCTTTCACATTTAACATATATTTGTAACAAATATTTCCTGACTTGAGCTTTTTTAGGTTTAATTTTGCCCATGCCTACAAGATCTTTTTCTATAAATCACCCAATGCCCAGAATTATTCTGGACATTTTTGAGTCTTTTACTTGTATAATTCAGGAGAGTACAACATAAACCTTTGTATAAACTTCTGCATTGTTGACCCATTTGAAATAATTAAATTCATCCCCAAAATTTGTATCTGGTTCAATCCTTTTGTAATATGTTTTCAGTGAATTCAGAGAATACCTAAAGTTAAAGAAAATTGTGTTTCTGTTAGTGGTGTTACTTTCAGTTTCGGTTAGCCGTTTCACACATAACAAATAAGAGCCTTCTATAATAATAAAGGTCATCCTTTTTTCTTATCCCTTGCAGTTGATTTTATACTGCATCTCACAGCTACACCCTACATTGACTTTGAACTGGACTCTGGCACATCTGTCTTTGCTAAAAGCAAGGGTTCAACCCTGGATCCCTGAACTCCAGCATTTGTGTTCCCTTATGTCATCTCATACTCCTTCCTCTCTAATTTAGTCAATTTAGAATCTAAATCCCAAATAAGGAAGAAGTCAATCATTGTTCTGAAACCCTCTTGCCAACTACCTTCCCAACCTCACAAATATTTCTTCCCCTCAACAAAATGCAGTTTACTGTACCTATATTGGACTCTCTGCTGTCCTGAATTCCATGTTTTGAAAGGGTATCCAAACCTTGTCTAGTTACTTTTTGGAGATAGCCTTTGCTAATCCTGAGTTGCAGTAAGTAGGCAGCCATAAGATGCTGTGCATGCAGATAAACTGCGAGCTGTCATATGATTAGTTAAAGAATGTCTCCCAGTCTTGTATAAGACTCAAAAAAGGTGTGTCAAGAGTATGACATTTGTTTTTGGCAGCGACTATAAAATGTTAGACACAAAGACAAATTATTTTAAAATGGAAAATTTTACTTATGAACTAAATACAGAGAATGGTAACAGCTGTTTTGCATGAAATACACAGTCCCATTCAAAATACTAAGAAAAAAAAGTATGTAAAAGTATTTTAGATTTCCCCCAATATTTCCCCAAAGTCAAAGTCATAGTATGTATTATAACTTGAGAAAATTAAGCATACAATTTGATCCAGAATATTTAAAAATATTTTGACATTATAAAATATGTCAAATTAAAACACAATGACAACACATCAATTTTAAAATATCATCTTATTTTGGGGGGTTATTAGAACCCAAAGCTTATCTGGTATCTGAGATACTATTCCAGAAATGCACATACACAGAAATGTTTCATAGAATTCATTACTTAACGATACAGGGACTTTTCTGTTAGTTAACCCATTGAAATTGTTGAAATCATATTGTTGGTAGTCTCATTGGCCAATATGTATGTTTGGGAGTAGATTTAATCTCCTATCGATGGCATTTATTCAGATAATTTATAATTATATAAAAATATATTTAATTATATATTATATGTAATTTTATATGTTGTATATAAATCATGTGTTATTTAGTTATGTGTTATATATAGTTATTATATATACAATTATATTGTATGTTATATATAATTATATATTACATAATTAATATATAATATAATTTAATAAATTATATATAGTTATATATAATTTAGTTGTATATATAATATATAGAGAAAAGCAATAACTCACACTAGTAAACCATATTTGTTTTTCTTTAAGATCTAAGACAATATCTCATATTGTAGCCAAGGCTATCCTAGAATAACTAAGTGACATTTTCTGGCCTCTAACTCATGATATATACTCTGGCAGTAGCCCATGAAGTACTGAGATTGCAGGTATGAGCCATCCTGCAGGTCTTTGACATAGTTCTCTTTCAAGAACACATTCCACGTGTAGAAGCAGATAAAATCATTTACTGCTGTTCAATATTTTAATTATAAGAATATACAGCTTGTAGCTTTGTTTTTCCCCCAAGCAATTAATGCATCATTACCTCTGGATGGCAGAAATTCATTTCTCCTCATTGTCCTAATCAATGATATCAAGACATTTCTCATAAATAGACGGTGAAATTACACCTCCGTGGATATTACAAAGGAAATCCTTACACATATAAAACAAATATATATGATACTTACAGAAAACACATATTGCAGAATTGAAGAATGCATCTTAGCCTCCAGTCCCTTCCCAGCTCCCCAGCATGTGCCCATGCAGAACCTTGTCTGGACTCTACTGATTGGCATAGCCAGAAGAGGGCTTGAGATTTACTACACTGGAACTAAACACCAGAGAATGAAGACTGGAGTGTGGTGGAAATGTAGAAGAAACTTTTCTCAGGACAAATTCCCTCTAGTGGATCTTTGAGCAAAATATCAATCTGATTGGGATGACAAGTTGTCTGGATTTCTCTTAATGTCTAAAATAAACAGAAAATAAGTTTTGCTTGTTCTTTTAGTTACAGCTTATAAATCCAAGCAAATAAGATCCTAAAGCAAGTGGTCTAAATGTTAAGACTCATGCTTCCTTGAACATATATAGAATGAAGGCTGAATTCTACTAAGTTATTTGATTTTTCCAGGAGAAAATGCTCATAAAAACTTTACGCTTCAATTCTTTATCTGTGTAAAAATCCAGGCCCTGTCCAAATTGTAAGTTGTAGCTTGTTGGATGTTGATTCAAACATCTGTGAGTAACTGTATTCTCCTCCACTCAACACACAGGCACACACACAAATATAGATAGATAGGTAGATAGATAGATAGATAGATAGATAGATAGATAGATAGATAGATGATAGAGATATATAGATATAGATATATTTAAAAATTGGACCTATGAATGTCAGGTCTAAAACTCAAAATAACAGTTTCTTGAATGGTATCTATGGAATGTGTCACATTTTAAGAGAGATGATCAAATCGTAACTTTATAAACTGTGCCTCATACAATTCGAGAAGCTTAAGCAAGCATTGTGGCATGCATGTGTAAACCCAGAAGAGAATGTGGGAGGCAGAAGTAAGGGAGCTCAGATTAGAAACCAGCCTGAGCTAAACAGGAAAAAAATGAGAAAAGGCTTTTAAGATTAGTTTATTTCTTCAAAATCAAGATGTCCTAACACTTATTTTTTAGCTTCCAAACATATATTATTTCTACTGATCTCTCTAAATTGCCCCATATAGCATAATAATAATTAGTTCAAAAGCGTCTTCAGTTTATTATTGTGAATATAATTTAGTAGTTGTTCACTCATCCTAATAATTTTAATACCAGGCAGTATTTGAATATGTAGAACAGGAAAATAAAAGGATAGTCACTCTCTTCTTGTACAATTAATATAATTTTGGGACATACTTCCATCTTGGGAATTGTAATTGTTCACTTCTGTTTCCCACAGAGCAGTCTCAGTGTTTGGAGACAGAGAATACTCTTACCATTTCTTCCCCTAAGAGTCTTAGAGACATCCATCAGCTGCATATTTGCATCCTGTAACTGAACCTAAATACTCTTGGAGTATGGATCTCCACTATGAATTCCTGGACCAAGGGCTCAACAATCCATTGATGAGGTAGGAAGTGAACTGAGAACTTGATCCAAGAAAAATATTCCAAGGAAAACTTCTGGTGAGTCACTCCTTTATAAAGCTCCATGGCAAGCACACTGTGCTGTTGGCGGCAAGTGCACTTCTGGGTCAGGCCTATTCTTTCGCATCTGTCATGGTCTTATGAAAACCTTGTTCAGAAACATAATGAGATTCAACTGAGGTCTTGCTAGATAATCAAACCAATTTCATGTGTGTTCCTCATAGAAGGCAGCACCAACATAGGTCACTTTTCTGCTGTTAGCACTTCTGAACATTCATTATGTATGCATGTAGCCAAACAGTAAGTCACAGAGATCCTTAATCTCAAAGACCTTTTTGTAGTCATTGAGACATTGTCACATATTTTGGAACTGTTAACAAATTTCAATATGGATAGCTTCTTTCCAGGTCTAACATCTCTAGATATATATGCATATATCCATATAGATATACATAGCTACCTGTAGTTTCCATTAAATTTAAAAACTCATAGCCTTTGCAAAAACATAAAATTGAAGAATTCCTAACTCAATGTGGTTATTTGGCAAAAGTTAGAATCATTCTTAAAAGGAGAGTCTTAAGTATGAGAGTGCACTTCCTATGTAATAAGTCTGTGGGCAATGTGTGTGTTCAGTATGACAAATGCCGACAAAGACTTAAAAGTTGGTAATAGTGAAAGATGCGAAGTGTTGCAGACAGGTGGGACTACTTTCAGAGTGAAAGGGTTGGAATATGGACATAGGAATGATGCTGAAATGAATGAAAATCTTAAATGTCCTCCACAAACAGATTGTGATTGATTGTAAAGCAAATGATTGCTTATCATGTCAAATTTCTACAATCATTTTGAAAATTTGAAATTTATAGTTTCAAAGCTTTGTCTTCTCTTCATGAGAAAAACAGTGCTGAACTCAAATGCAGGATGCTAAGTTTGGTAAACGTTCTGCACAAGTTTGCACACTAAAGAATATTTTATTAATAATTATTAATATCTATATCATTATTATGCTTGGATTTTTTTCAAGGGTGAGGTTAAGAGGGTTGTATGAGATTACAAAGCAAATAAGATCTAATAATACAATATTGAAGTACAAATAGGAATTCCCTAATTTGGACCTTGTAACTTCCAGATCTGCAGGTATTTTATCTCCACAGGCTCTGAGATGTGAAGGCTTGGTCTCCAGTTGATGGCAATGCTTGGTGAGGTTGGTCAGACTTCCTAAAGGAAGTACGCTGCTGGTGGCAGGCTTTGAGATTTCATAGAATTGCCCACTCTCATTTACCACTCTCTGCTTTGTGTTTGCAATTGCAGATATGATCTCTTGTAACCTCTTGCTCCTATTCTCAGCCATGCCTCCCTGACATGATGGGCTATTATCCTGGTGGAACCATAGGCAGAATCTTTCTTCTATAAGATGCCTTGGTCATGGTATCTTGGTGTTTTATCATAGTGTTTTATCAAAGCAATCTAAAAGTAACTAATACTTCATAATGGAGGAAATGACTCATATTAGAACTTTCTCTACCTTTAGGACAAAGGCCACAGTGAACACAATGAGATTCCCTATTCAGGTTTACCTCTTATCCAGAATCTAGATTTCTTTTAGAGCCCAGCATGATGTTATGTTGGCTTATGTTCTAAAGATCACCTTCATGACTGGTCCTTTTTCGTTGATAATAAAGAGCATATCCTAGGGGAGAAAGTCCAACATCTGTCACTGCAGATCCATACTTGCAGAGAACCAGTGTGAGACTTCTTGAGAACCAAAGCAATGATACACAAGGGTTTAAAGGTAGAGCTAGAAGAAGGAGGGAAGGTTTAGTCATACTTGATGCCTCTACAAATATTTTCTCCTTTGGAGTGATTTATTGTGAAAATTTCTCTTATACTCTAAGAGATTACAACTTTTGCTGGAAGCTGGAACTCACAACCAAGCTATTAACCACTTATGACAGCAGATCTAAACCTGTTGGTTGTGACCCCTTTAGGGGATCAAATGATCCATTCTCAGGGGGTCACCTAGGACTATATGCATATCAGATATTTGCACTGTGATTCATAACAGTAGCAAAATTACAGTTATGACATAGCAAATCCACACCCCATCCCTTCCAGTCACTGTCCCTGAGTCCCAGAGACCAACTCAGGAAGAGGGACCATACCCTGGCAGAGACAAAGCAAGCCAACTCCAGAAGAATAAGTAAGAATCCTGCTCTTTGACCCTCCAACTACACCTGAACATCCTGGACCCAAAACCCAAAACCACCTCCTTCTTTCCACCTCCCACCCCTTCCAGCCACTGCTTTTGAGGCCTGGAAACCAACTTGAGCACACAGTCCCTGCCCTGGCACTGACCACACAACAAACACAGAAAATCAGAGAAGATAAAGAAATCAAAGATAAAAAACACTCATCCATTAAAGACAAACCTAGGACTTAAACCTTAATCACTCCAAACCAAGATGCCTACACACCAGTATAAGTACATAACTAACTGCAACCAGGGCTCTGTGTCACCTCCAGCACTCTAATACAACCAGCCCTGAACACTCTGACACAGCTGAAGCACAAGAAAAAGATCTTAAAACCAACTTTATTAAGAAAATAGAGGTCTTTAAAGTGAAAATTTATAAATTCCTCAAAGAAATCAATGAAAAGGCAAACAAACAATGGGAAGAAATGAGTAAGAATATTAAAGAAACCCAGGAAAACACAAGCAAACAATTAGAAGAGATGAATAAATTCCTTCAAGAACAAACAAGCAAACAATTGAAAGAAATAAGCAAAACCATCCAAGACCTGAAAATTAAAATAGAAGCTATAAAGAAAACATAAACTGAGGGAATTCTGGAAATGAAAAACAAAGAAAAGCACACAGGAACTACAGAGGCAAGCTATAGCAATAGAATACAAGAGATGGAAGAGGGAATCTCAGGAGTTGTGGATACTATGCAAAAAATAGACACATCAGTAAAAGAAAATATCAAATCCAAGAAACTACTAACATAAAACACATAGGAAATCTGAGACACTGTGAAAAGTCCCAACCTAAGATAATAGGAGTAGAAGAAGGAGAATCCCAGCTCAAAAGGCCAGAAAATATTTTCAGTAAAAATCATAGAGGAAAACTTCCCAAACCTAAAGCAGTAAATCCCTATAAAGGTACACTAAGTATACAGAACAACAAATAGAACAGAAAAAACTCCTCCCTGCCACATAATAATCAAAACATTAAGCATGTAAAATAAATAAAGAATATTAAAAGCTGCAAGAGGAAAACAACAAGCAACACATAAAGGCAAACCAATTAGAATCACACCTGACTTCTCAACTGAGATTTTAAAAGCTAGAAAGGCATGGAGTGATGTACCACAGAGTCTAAAGGAACACAGATGCCAGCCCAAACGTCTACACTCACAAAAACTTTGCATCGTCATAGATGAAGAAAGCAAAATATCCTATGACAAATCCAAATTCAAACAATATCAATCTAGGAATTCAACCCTACAGAGGATACTAGAAGGAAAACTCCAACACAAGGAGCTTAACTGCATTCATGAAAACACACACACAAACACACACCACACACACACACACACACACACACATACCAAAAAAATGACAACAATAACTACAAAATAACAGGACCTAATAATCATTGGTCTTTGAGATCACTCAACATCAATGGACTCAATTCCCCAATAAAAATACAGGCTAACTGGATGGATTTGAAAATAGGATCCATCCTTCTGCTGCATACAAAAGCACAATTTAATATCAAAGATAAACATTATCTCAGAGTAAAGGGTTGGGAAAAGACCTACAAAGCAATCCAGTGTAGCCATTCTAACACCAATACTCCTCAAATTGTTCCACAAAATAGAAGCAGAAGGAATACTGCCAAACTCATTCTATGAAGCCACAGTCACCCTTATAACCAAAACAAAGATTCAAAAAAAAGGATAATTATAGACCAATTCCCTCATGAACATAGATGCAAAAATACTCAATAAAATATTCACAAAACAAATCCAAGAACATATCAAAAATAACACCCACCATCCACCAAGTAAACTTCATCCCAACGATGCAGTGATGGTTCAACATACAAAAATCAGTCAATGTAACCCACCACATAAAAAACTGAAAGAGAAAAAAACCCACATGATCATCTCACTAGATGCTGAGAAACCTTTTGACAAAATTCAACACCCCTTCATGATAAAAGTCTTGGACAGATTGGGATACAGGGGACATACCTAGACATAATAAAGGCGATATACAGCAATTCCCACAGACAACATCAAATTAAATGGAGAGAAACTCAAAGCAATTCCACTAAAATCAGTATTAAGACAAGGTTATCGTCTCTCATATCTATTTAATATAGTATTTGAAGTTTTAGCCAGAGCAATAAGACAACAGGAGATGAAGGGGATAGAAATTGCAAAGGAAGAAGTCAAAGTATCCTTATTTGCAGATGATATGATAGTGTATATCAGGGACCCAAGAAAAGCTACCAGGGAACTCCTACAGCTGATCAGCACCTTCAGTGAAGTTGCTGGCAAGAGAAAGACTTGCTTGACAAAAACTTTAAGTCTTTGATGAAAGAAATTGAAGATCTCAGAAAATGAAAAGATTGATCAGTGATGATCAATGCTGATTAATAGAACAAAATCAAAGATCTAGACATAAATCCACACACTTATGGACACCTGATCTTTGATCAAGAAGTCTGAAATACACACTGGAAAAAAACGGCATCTTCAGCAAATGGTGCTGGTCAGAATGGATGTCAGCGTGTACAAGAATGCAAATAGACCCATATTTTAACCCTGCACGAAACTCAAATCCAAGTGGATGCAACATAAAACCAGATATACTGAACCCGATAGAAGAGAAGTGGGGAACAGCTTTGGAAGCATTGGCACAGGAGACAACTTCTTGAACAGAACAGATTGATGGAGACCTCCAACTTAGACTCTTTCTGCATAATGCCTGGCTATGGGTCTCTGCACCTATTTCCACCAGTTGCAGGAGGAAGCTTCCATGATGATGAATTAATAAGGTACTGATCTATGAGTATAGATAGGAGTCATTTAACTGATAATTTTTTAGACCAGTAGTGTTTGGTTTTACCCTAGGTCTCTGGATCTTGGTTACCCAAGCACTGTCTATAGGGGTTCCTTCCTGTGGAGTAGGACTTAAGCCAAAATAGACATTTTATTTTATTATTATCTTACAAAATTTGTTTGTTCTCTAATGAGAGACAGAAAGGGGGTGGATCCTGATGGGAGCTGGGGAGAAGTTGGGAGGAGTTTAATGAGAGGAAACTGTAATTAGTTAAATTATGTGAGAAAAAAATCTATTTTCAATAGAAGGGAAAAAGAAAGCTCAATATTCAGCTCTATAAAGAAACAGTAGTCAGGTTTCAAGATCAATTGGCACTGTGGTTCTCAAAATTCTTAATACTGTGACCCTTTAATACAGTTCCTCATGTTGTGGTGATCCCCAACCAAAAATTATTTTCATTGCTACTTCACAACTGTAATTTTACCAGTTATGAATCATAATGCAAATATATGATATGCAGATGGTTTTAGGAGACCCCGTGAAAGGGTTATTTGAACCCCCAAAGGGGTCGTGACCCACCGGTGTTCTCAACCTCTAGTATTAGCATGTTATTTAAAATCTTAGTGTATTTTGTTGTATTTGTTGCAATTTGGATTCTGTCCCACCTAGTTCAAACTTATGAAAGTAAGTTCCTATTGCTGAAGGCAACACATACTTTGTACATAAGACTTAGAGGAACTGAGCTGACCCAAAACTCTCCTACTGGGGACTAGCTTTCATGGAATCGGAAGTGGTTATGCAAGATGTCAAGGAAGAAAATCATGAATAATCGTAACTATCTGTGACATCTATGAACAAGAGCAATGACAAGTGATGTAAACTATCTCTAATGGAATAAAAATGGCACTCACATCTTAGTTGAAACAAACAACTCTTTAATTGAACTTCAGGCCCATTCAACAGGATGGAAATCGGACTTCATACAATAAACCTAGCCTACTTCTTGTGGCTTTTGAGTTCATGGGTCTAAGTTCTAAATAGATATAATTCCTAACTGCATTCTAAATACTTCACTTTATATCCACAGATAGGTGTAGGTCACACCTTACATATAAAAAGAATCTTCTTGTTACAGAGCATAGAACCACAGCAGAGAGCAACAACTGATCAAGAGGGAGAGAACAATTAACCATGGGGAACCCAACTATAAATGATAGATCTATAACATAACTTCTACAGCTAAGGCTCAGGGAACATTCTTAAAGAAGGGAGGGAACAGTGTAAGACCCAGAGGTCCAGGAAGTGTCCCATGATATTGTGTCTTCTAGATACGACAGGGCAGTGACACCCATGGAATATCAAAAAGGTGACTGCTAAATAAATCCTCATCAATGACAACAACAACTGGCATGCCAATGTGGATGGGAGGAATCTCACAGAACCCTACCCCTAGATGAAAAACTTCAGTCAGTTAATGTCTGCTGAAACAAGGAGAAATAGTCCATGTGAGTTCTCTAACTGGTTGACACCAAGGAGTCAACTCTAAAATCATCACATATAAGCAGCAGTAATTTACATGTTTGTTTGCAGTATTTACTCATATTAATGTACTATTTACATGTGTGTTTACAGATTTAGTCATGTACTGATAGGAATTTGGGAGGTCATGAATTTGGGAGACGTGGCAGAAGTTTAATGGATGAGAAGAGGAGAAATGATGTATCCATATTTTAAGTTAAACAATATTTAAAATCAAACCTTGGTCTACACAAGAACTACCTACACAGGTCTATAACAGCTTTAGTTACACCTACCACAACTGAAAGCATGCTCATTAATAGATGAAAGGATAAAAGCAGTGTTAGAGGCATACAAAGCTTTTTCTCAGTAAGCAAAGAAAATAAGAAACTAAATCAAAAATATGTAAATGACCTTTGAATGAAGACTGCTAGAAGCATACCTGAAAAGACAGCATAAACATGATTCTACTTGAGTAATATTCTGGAAAAGACAAAACTACACAGAATGTAAAAATGTCAGTGATCACCGGGGCCTTGGTGAGAATAGATAAGCAAATTCACTTTGAACAAGCACAATTTAACACACTGGAACTATAACTAATAATATCATAATGCTATTGTCAAAAATAATGGGTATTGGTTTGCCAAAATATATATCAATAATACTGGTTCTAGGGGAACTAAATGTTATACAAAACAATAATTTCCATTTTCTTGATTTCCTGAAAACCCTGGGGAGGTGCACTGGGAAGTCAATGCATGTGGCAGGCTGTAGCTGTGTGACACTGGCTGGTCTGCTTTGCTAGCATCTTACTACAAATTCTTGCAGGTCAGCAACAATCCCTTAGGTTTGCTGTGTAAGGGTCTGCATTCCTGTGATGATCTTTCGAAAAGAAACTGAACTGTGCCATGTGCACCCTAGGGAACTTCTAAGACTCATACACCTAAGGAAGATTTGTTTTTTCACACCCAGAGGGCTCACATTATTTGCAGAAATATTTTTAGGAATACAGTACGTAAAACATCATTTGTACAAGAAACTAATTGTTATCTCCTGGGAGATGTGATCACTTTATTCAGTGATGAAGAAATAGTAAGAACTCTGGAGACTGTGCTTGCAGGTGATGTAAATGTTCATTGCTACCATTTTAAATAATTAATGCTGTGTGTGGAATAGGAACGGATACCATTCCATGATCAGAAGTCCAGCCTTTTCTTTTGCTGAATAAGATTCATAATAGTCAGATTTGACATCAACAAAATGAGAGAATTAATGCAGGTAAAAAGAGCAACAAATAATGGTCTTTCATTTGTGTCAGAAATATAAGGCATAGATATTAATTAGATGACTTCTTATGATATAAAGATGCAGTGATGGAGGTCATAGATGATCATGTCAGTGTTGAACAGCAAACATTGTCTTGCCTAGATGACTGCCATACATTAATGTTCTATGATACTCTTGTGTATCATACTTCAGTATGTATTTTCTACACTACCATCAAAACTTACTCCTCTGTTTCCTGGTGAAAATGGGTGCTGACTAACTCTCTGGAATTGATATACGTGAGAAATATTTTGATGATACTATTTACAAAATTATGCGTATTTAGCAATTTGGTCAACAGTAGGCACTTCTGGAAGCTAATAGTAAAGCAATCAATAAAACTACTGGCATATTTTTTTAAAACAAATTAAGTAAGTTTTAAGATATGGAGTCTATTCAACTGCTAGATGATTCATAGACACTACAAGAAATAATTTCTTTTGAAATTAAGTGTTTCACATTTTCCAACAGTTAAATAGAAACAAACTTAAAACTAAGTGATTTTCTCTCATGTGAGAAGGATGTAGTGTTCTTCACTCTTCAGGAGTACTAGAGACAAGAGAGTGTCATGTTAGAGTACTCCATGAAACAAATGTACATCAGCTCTGTGTCTCTAAGGACAAGCAAAAGGAAGCTTGGAATTCTTAGAGAAGATCATGGCGAGCCAAGATTATAAAATAACCATGAACTTAACACAACTTTCTATATCCTGTATATACAGAAAGATTTCTGAGAAGATACAATCCATAAAACCTAGGAATTTATCTTCTGCTGTAGGAGCTTAATCTTACACAATAATACAAATACTAGAAAGAATTGTTTCAAAAGAGAAAAACAGAAAACTTGTTAAATTTAAAGTTTGTGATAGGACAAAATAAAAAGAGGGAAACATTTTAAATAAATAGCCAAATCTAGTCCAATGGAAATTCAGAATAAGCATTCTACCTCATTTCTAAATGATGCTATAGACAGCAGAAAGGATTGAGAAACAGCTTAATCACAAGGGACTGTGAGCAGTATGTACATGAATTGACGCTACTGTGTAGAGTCTGTCACAGCCTGTAAATAATTAAGGAGGTTACAATTCATTTAAATAGTGCTGCGGTCTTTGATATATACATTTCGTTCATATACTTTATTGAAGTCCTTCAGATAGACAACCAGACAGGTAATTACATAGATAGATATGATCCAATTTGATGAGCTCAGACATTTATACATTTCCATGAAATCCCCACTACAATGAAGACAAAGGAAATATGCATCCTTTTAAAAAAATTGTCTTGTATTTCTTGATAGCTTTTGTTTTTCTTTGTCAGCATTCAATAGTAGAGTTTAACATGATAGCTTGTTCTTGGTGTTTTTTCAGTGTACGGTATAGAATTATAAATCATGGGACAGTACAGTGCAGCATATCCTAGACTTAAATATCCCTATACTGAAATTTTAAAGCTATTGAACAACACCCCATTTGCTACTGTCTGCAACACCTGGCCACTGCCATTCAAGCTCTCTCAGTTTGAATATTTCAGACATCTCATATAAGTGGATTTACTCATCCTTCTCTAACCGGATAATTCACTTCAAAAATGTCTTTCAGGTTCATTTTTGTTGAATATTGTAGATTTCCAGATCTGAATAATCCACCACTGTAGGTATATCCCTCATATGCTATCTGTTGGGGTACATTTGGTCATTTCTATATCTTGCCTTTTATGAATATGCTACAATACACACAGAAATTAAATATTCCTTTGACAACTAATTCACTCTTCCGGATATTTGGAAAAAAATTGTATTTCTAGATTATTTCACAGCTTTGTTTTTTATGAGTTTTTATAATATTTCCTGTAGTTGGTTCTCATTAACATTGTATGAGGTTCCAAATACTGCATACCCATAAGACTATATATATATGTGTATATATATTAACTATATGCATATATTATATATATATGCATATATTAACTATATATATAGTGTATATACACTATATATGTGTATACATATACATTATATAATATATATATACTATATATATATTTAATGGTATCCTAGTAGGTATGAAATAACATCTCATCATGATTTTCACTTGTTTTTCTGATGATTACTAATGGTAGACTCCTTTTCACAGGCACGTTGGGCTATTTTCATGACTCCTTGCAGACATTTGCCAATTGGCAAAATGAATTGTTTAGATTTTTACTACTGTATTGTGTGAGACCACCATGTAATTTCAAGAATAGTTCAGTACAATTGAAAAACAGCTTATTCATAAGGGACTGAGAGAAGTACATGCATTTCAATTTGTGTTTTGCAAATACTTTTCCCATTTCATAGGTTGCAATTTCAAACACAATTATGAAAAATATTATTCCAATTAATTTTTTCATTTTAAATAACAAAGGATTATACTCTACACTTAAAACATTAGTTTATAGAAATCTAAATAGTCAGAATTGTTTTTTACTGTTTGATTCCAAATATCTAAGCTCTCCTATACAGCTACATAGTTAACTATGGGTAGCAGGTTCACAACAAAGACAAAAAATATAACCATAGTATAAACCTAAACTTTTCTTACTCATTTATCCCTTAGTGAATGCTGGAACTGGTTCCCAGTCTCTGCCAAACACAGAAATTCACTATGACATTAGGATTGTGACTTTAACTTTAAAAGGTGGTAGGTAATGGAATATGTAGAATGTAATAATATTTGTAGTGCTTTAGTAGTTTATACTGATGATGAAATAAAATGAGATAAGCAAAGAGTTGAATAACAACTTTTCAAGAAGATTATTTTTAGACTACACGTATGGGGTGACATTATATTATATTATTTAAATTACATCTGTTTGCTTATCTTTATGTAAAGCATTTTTATTCTGAAACCAGACTCACTGACATAGATTCTGAATAGCAAAAAGAAATGGACAGCTAGGTGAACATGCTAATACTGGTATAAAGAATAAAATCAGTAATCTATGAAAAGTCCTTTTAACTAATATTTTCTGATTGTAGTAATAATGACAGTATGAGTATCCTCATGACAGAGAGCACTAGATTTTAGAACACAGGTAAGAAAGTAATTAAACCAGGAATTAAAAAACCTACCATGGATTTAACATTAGCTCAAATCTTGATAACATTGTAGTAGAGGTCATTTTAGCTATGAGGCTTATTTGAAACATTCTCTACTTTTAAAAGTTTAAAATAAAATTTAAGTTTTGGTCACTTGTGTAATTAATATTATTAAGTATATGCTCTGTATCAGGCAGTTTCAATAGGATCAAAGATACAGCATAGAGTACTTTGTCTAAGGGTAAACTCTGGAAAGTTTTCCTCCTTCCTTGTTAATATGCCCATGGATATTACGATTGTTCCAGTCCTGTTTGTGCAGGCCTTTCCAGTAAGGATTATTTCACAGAAGACATCATAGTATACTTTCTCTTACACTATTCACACTCCTTCCATGAGGTTCCCTGAGCCATAAATGTAGGAGCTGTGGTGTAGCTGTATCCATTAGAGCTGGACTGCACCATGATTGCCTGATTTCTGCATTGTATACTACTGTGGTTTTCCGTGATGGTTTACACTTGTTGTAAAGAGTGGCTTCTGATGAACTCTTGGAGAAAGAGAATTATCATTCCCAGAGATAAAGCTCCTTATTGGCTATCCAATACAAAGTGGTCAGCCTTGCAACCATTCACAACAAAAAATTTTACATTCTGTGGTGGGTGCATAAAATATCTGTTGATAAACTTCAAGGAAGCCCTGAAGAACTAATAGGCATTAGTCTGTCAAAAAATAAAAAATAAAAAAATAAATATATATATATATGTGTATATATATATATATATATATATAATATTACATTGACCATTCTTGCTTGCAAAATTCAAGCAATGGCAACACTTATTATGATATAAAGTTATAAAATAAATATAGGCTGGCTTGTTGGCATATATACATTCTATATATATAAATATATACAGTTTTTTGTTAGAGATTTTCACTAATTGTGTCTTTATAAAATTATGATTTCCAAAGGTCAGGAATGAGGAACCACACAGCAATAACAACCTTCATCCTTCTGGGACTAACAGATGACCCACAACTTCAAGTTATGCTTTTTATCTTCCTATTGCTCACGTACATGCTGAGTGTAACAGGAAACATGACGATCATCATCCTCACCCTGATGGATCTTCACCTTAAAACACCCATGTACTTTTTCCTCAGAAACTTTTCGTTCCTAGAAGTTTCCTTTACCACAGTCTGTATTCCTAGATTCCTATACAGTATATCAAGTGGAGACAAAACCATTACCTATAATGCTTGTGCAAGTCAAATATTCTTTGTTATTCTCTTTGGAGCAACTGAATTTTTTCTCTTGGCAGCTATGTCCTATGATCGCTACGTGGCCATCTGTAAACCCCTTCACTATATGACCATTATGAACCCCAGGGTGTGTACCTTACTAGTCGTCTCATGTTGGGTGTCTGGCTTAATGATTATTGTCCCACCCCTTAGCTTGGGCCTCCAACTCGACTTCTGTGACTCTAACGCCATTGATCACTTCAGCTGTGATGCAGGACCCCTGCTAAAAATCTCATGCTCAGATACATGGGTAATAGAACAGATGGTTATACTTGTGGCTGTCTTTGCACTCATCATTACCCTAATCTGTGTGGTTCTATCCTACATGTACATTATCAGAACAATTCTGGGATTCCCCTCTGTACAGCAAAGAAAAAAGGCCTTCTCCACTTGCTCATCCCACATGATTGTGGTTTCCATCACCTATGGAAGTTGCATCTTCATCTACATCAAGCCATCAGCTAAGGATGAAGTGGCCATAAATAAAGGAGTTTCCGTTCTCACTACTTCTGTTGCACCTCTATTGAACCCCTTTATTTATACCTTAAGGAACAAGCAAGTGAAACAAGCCTTCAGTGACTCTGTAAAGAGGATTGCATCATTATCAAAGAGCTAGAAGTTGCAAGGACATCTATTATTTCACCCAGATCTTACCCTTATGGAAACCATTCTTTTTAGTCAAGCTCATGTTGACTTTATTATCATCAATTCCTGATATTATCATCATTCATGTGAAACTGTAAAATGTACATAAAAAATTAAGGTTTTTCTCCTCTCTGGTCTGGTCTTCTCTTATTATTACTCTAGGAAAGAAAGAAAGAATTAATGATGTTTAAAAGTGTATTCATTATCTTTGCGTCAAATAGGGTTAGGGTTAGGGTCCCATAGACTCTCCTCTAACATCATAGAGTATTGTCAAATCTATTGATACTCCCCACAATCTGAGAGTAAGGCCCTATTGATGAAGACACAACTTACTTTTGTCATTGAACATGTTGAAATCAAGCTGGTGCCAAACTAGGCGCTTCACTTACTAGCATTCACAGTGCTGGGAGGCACTTTACATGCTACCAAAGAAGAAAAGCAATCATCAATATCTACAAATCTTGTGACCTATAACAGCAGCCTGCCTCAAGATGTGTGCAATAGTGGCACAAATGTTATAGGAATAACCACTGCTTTTTAAAATTGGATTTAGGGCACACTCCATAAAATGGGACCCATACCTGAAATATCTGAAGTGTCCATAAATCTGAAACTACTGTCTCATATGCTCTGGGGGGAAACATACTACTATTATTCTGCTAAAGTTAATAGCACTATGACTTCTAATGAAATATTGCTAGACCCTTAGATCAGAACATCACTCAACCCTCAACAGAGAAATTCCTACAATTGAACAATGTGCAGAAAGTGAGAGAGCTTGGCAGACTCAGCCCTAAATGGATATCTTTATCAAACCCCTCACCTCAAGACTCAGGGATCTATTTGTAAGAGAGGGTGGAGGCCAAGAGGAGCATATGGAGAGCCCCAGTGCCAAACATTGTGCAGAGATTGGGGAACTTCACAGAAGAGGGAGAGGAAGGATGGCAGAAACTAGAGGAACTGAGGACACCAGCAGAACAAGTCCCGCACTGTCAACTAACTCTTAGTGGCTCACAGAGACTGAAGCCATAGACACAGAACCTGTATGATTCCCTAAATACATCTCATGGCTGTCTGGATTGGTATCCTTGAAAAACTCCAACAGCCTGGAGTGGGGTGTTTCTAACCATTTTACTTGCCCTTGAGACTCTTTTTCTCCTGCTGGGCTGCTTGGCTCATCCTTGATGTAGGAATTGGTGCCTGGCCTTGTTCTATCTGCCATGTCATGCCCTGATCATGTTATAACCCTCAGCGGATGGTTCTTTTCTGGAAATAAGGAGGGATGTTTGTGGGTGGTGATGGAGGTAGATCTGGGGGAGATGGAGGAACTGGGAGATGCAGTACATATTCTATAAGTTGTATGAGAGAAGAAATTTTTTTTTAAAATACATTAATTTTAAAAAGTGTCTTTCAGACACAGTAAGACTGATACACATATTTACTCACAGAGACTGTGACAGAATGCACAAAACATGTTCAGGTTCAAAATAGACAAAATTCCAGCACAAAGAAGGGGATGTAGATACAAATTTCCATCCCTAAACAAGAAGCTATTTGTAGTTAATACCTACTGGAAAACGGAAAATTAGTTTTTTTCCAATGGAATGTCACTGCTTATATCAACCACATTCCTGTGCAGCCCCATGCCTAGATGTAAATTGAAATATTAATATCTCAGGAGGGCTCAATACAAGTACTGAGACAATTTTCTGAGGTGCAAGCCTAAACAGGCTAGGCAAGTAGTCTTTCCTCTAATGGACTGACCCAGAGCATGTGTCCTCCAGGAAATTTATTGAGGAAAAGCATCACCCATCTACCCCTCACCCACCAATACAAAGGTCTTAATTGCTTAATAAATAGAACCCCCACAGTGCACCAACCCCTAACTTTAGCTGGCAGACTTGATGTCAGTTTGCAAGTGAAGTCAAAACACCAGGTATTTCTTGACCTGTGCTTAGGCTGAGGAAGGAGACCATAGAAAATCCCTCCATTAGCTTTTGTACAATCAGGTACTTTCAACATGAAGATCTCAATGAGCAAGGTCAAATCTGAATAATCGTTCCATCCATAGATACTTGCCAGTTCTCCACACCAGCATTCTTCCTCATTCAAGAAAGCTACTGCTCACTCACACCCAGAAAGCTGGTTCTAACAGCTAGGGAAGATAATGGCGACCTGGCAGCAGCTCTAGGTGACAGATACAGAGCTGTTTAAAGGTTCATATTACTGCACAAAAGTGCATGTAGATTTACAATATTTGAGAATAAGTTTAAATATTCCACTATATCTAGGAGGGTTAGCCAACACAAAATGGACTCCATGATTTTTGTGTATGTGTGCTTTTTGTTTTGATGTGTGTGTGTGTGTGTGTGTGTGTGTGTGTGTGTATGTGTGTGTGTGTGTTTTGATGATTTTTTGGTTTGGGGGAATTACAGAAGGGAGAGAGAATGAACATGAAGTTCGGTGGGTAAGAGATGGGGAAGGATATGGGAGTAGTTGGGGAAAATAATACTGGGAGGAAGGCAGCGGAACAGCAGCCAGCATCAGAGCTTCAGAAGCGCAGCTCACTGGTTAGCACAACTACGATGAATCCACTTCAGTTTGACAAAGTCAAGTGGGATTGTCTCCTGAATGCTCTTTGCCACTTCTGGTCCTTTGTGCTTGTGGCTACCATGGTCTCCCTGTCTCTCTTGTGATATGAAAGTTCTATGGGGGTCTCTAACCCCTCACTGGATGGTGTTATTGGCACACATGATAATGGTGATGATTTTCCCTCGAGCAATGCCTCTTGGGTAAGGCAGTGTCACTCAGTTAAACTAGTGATTCAATTGAAACTCCAGAAAGAATAGCTAAAAAGCATGTATAGTTAGGAAAAGTAAGAGTTTTTCACAATATAGTTACAGGATTAGATTAGGATGTTTTGCCAGCTGCCTTGGAATAAGTAACTTAAGACACATTAGTCACCTAAGTTTCTTACATAAAAGTAAGAAAGCATATTTTTGCTAGGAACTTGTTTGGTCAGGGTTAGGAAAGCTAAAATAAAGAACATTTAATTATTAGGGCTCACAAGTTTCATCTATGAAAAACAGACCCATGATCAAGTAATAACAAATTAGTTTCAGTGCTCATTGTTAGGCTTGAACTTCCTTGACCACAAATAAAATTTATTCTTTCCTGGTTTTTATAATTAAAAGTTTGCTGATGAGTTTGGGGTGCACCTTGAAGACATAGAGCTGTGTAATAGATCCTCCTGTTACCTAAAGAAAGCAAAAAGACCCCTAACTTAAAGTTTTCTAGTCATAACAAACTTGTTTCACTGTGTTAATTAAATAAGAATTGTGTTAGGTTAGGATACTATGACTTGTACTCATTTCCTAACAATCTCCAGACTGCTACCTGCCAGCTACAAAGAAGCTGGCTATGAAACTATTTGGTTTGCTCAAACTCTGTTAATCAATAATAACAAAATTATTGTTTCTGAGATATAGATGTATTGTGAGAGAAAAGTACATGAAAAACTGGATGTTCATGCATAATCTTGTGTGGGTATTGAAAACAGCTTATTTTTAAATATGTAATTGTAACCATTCACTGGGAAAAATATGATTTATGATGTGATGTCTTCTTACGTATGGGGTATTGTTTAAAAGGTATATGGTGCATGGGAAATAATAGGAGGAAGAAAAGAGAGGCAAATCAGGAGAACAGAGAAAGAGAGAGAAAGGCCAGAATAAAGAGAGACATCTGGTCCCATCTATTAGAGTAGTGGTTTTATTCATATTATTTGCTGACTCTGACTCTGCCTCCCGAGTCACTGAACTCTTACTGGGGCTGGACCTCATAAAAATAATATGATCAAAATATATTGTATGAAAAATAAATATATAAATAAATAAATTTTATAAAATAAATCAAAATCTTAAATGTCAATGAAATAAGATACGTTAAATCAACACAAAGATATGTGAATGAATTCACAGATTGCACAAATAAGAAAAATAATGAAATAAAATGCCAATAATTTGGGATTATGGTCAAGGGAACAATTAAAGAAAATATTTAAAGGTTTAAAATCTTATAATTGTGATGCTTCTCGAGGGTCTAGCCAGGTGAGTCCTTATGATTCTCCCTCATGCACCCTCCCCAGACTCTCAGATCTAACCAGGGTCGGACATCCAGTAACCTAGTTTGGCAACGCATACCTGTGCTGCAACCAATTTCTAGGATTCCGTCAAGACATGCCCTTGTTGCCCTCACCCCTGCAACTCGCAGGCCTCTGCAAACCGTGAACCCAGCCAGATTCCGCACGTTCTTCTTCAGAGTCTAGCAGGTTGACTCTGCTTAATCCTCCCTTCCAAGCCCCCTTCAAAGACCCAGATTACCCCAGCACTCCAGGTTTGGACCAGGATGCACATCCTGCACATCAGACCAGTCCATGGTGTCCATCTGATTTCATTCCACCTAAGACATATTCAACATCTGGCTTGGTCCAAAATGGCTCCCATATCCTTTCTTCTAATCCAACTCTGTCCTACTCTGTCTGTATCAAGTTTAGAACTAACAAAAAGAAATCCACGTGGTGAGTACTTACTAAAAATAAAAAAATAAAAAAAAAATGAAATATCAAGCCAGTGTCCTGCCTCAAAAAACACAATAGTCCTATAGAAATGTTAGGCAATGAAAATTACCCAGATGAACCACTGAACACAGAATTTAAACAAACAACCATAAGTTACATCAAAGAATTAAAGGAGTTTAGAGAAAACACAAAGAAATGGCTCAACAAAATTACAGAGAAAGAACTTATGCAAAATAACTGAGTGATGCCCAAGAAACACAAATGTAAGGGTAATGGAAATGAAGATAATCCAGGACTTGAAAACACAACTCAGTAAAGACTCATTGAAGAAGGCTCAAGCTGGAATAAAGATAAAATATAAAAGTCCAGTGACCCAATTAGACTATTCAATAGAGAGCCTTACAAGTAAAATGGATCAAGCAGAAGATAGAATATCAGGACTCTAGATAAAGTAAGGAGATAGACCAAATAAGCAAGGAATATGAAAGAACATTTCAGAGCTATACCAAATCATCATCAGAGAGCCTTCCTCTGGCAGCAGATGGGAGCAGGTACAGAGACCCTTAGCCAGATGTTACACAGTGAGAGAGTCTAAATTGGAGATCTCCATTTGGTTGCTCCCCTCAAAGCTTGAGGATATCCATGGAAGAGGGAAAGGAAAGATTATGAACCAGAGGGGTTGAGGAAACCAGGAGAACATGGCCCACTGAATCAACTAAGCAGGGCGCAAATGGGTTCACAGAGACTGGTGTAGCAAGCACTGAACCTCCATGGGCCTGCACCAGGTCATCTGTCTATGTTAGGGCTGTGGTTTTGTGGGACTCTTAACAATGAGAGTGGAAGTGTCTCTGACTATTTTTCCTGCTCTTGGGACCCTTTTCCTCCTACTGAGTTGCCTTGTCCAGCATCAATATGAGGATTTGTGTCTTATCTTATTGTGTCTTATTGAGTCATGTTTGACTGATATTTTTTTTGGAAGGCTGCTCTTTTCTAAAGAGAAATGTAGAAGGAGTAGATCTGGGAGAGAAGGGAAGTGGCAGGAAGCTGGAAAGAGTGGAGGGAGGGGAAACTGTGGTCAAAGATATATTGTATAAGAGAAGAATTTATTTTCAATAAAAAAGGAGAAAAAAAATCTGAACACACAGGAACGGAACATACAGTAAATGTGAAATACCATAATAAAAATTAACCTTTATATTTTAAGCATAGGTGAGAGAAAAGAATCCCGCCAAGTGAATGGATCATATCTTCAACAAGATCATAGAAGAAAACCTCCCCAAACTAAGTAAAAACACCAAACAGCTATAAGTGGCACATATAACACCAAGTAGAAAAGACAAGAAAAAAAATCCCTGTAGTATAACATAATTAAAATACTAGGTATACATAACAAGGAAAGTGTTGAAAATCTGTAGAAGAAAAAAATGCTAAATCACATATGAAGAATAAACCAGCAGAATAACAGCTTGTTTCTCAATAAAGTTTTGAAACCAGAAAAGCAATGCATTTCAAATACTAAAAGAGTGTGATAGCCAATCTAGTCTAACATACACAGCAAAACTGTCTGCCATGATTGAAGGGTAAAGAAAAACTTTCCATGATATAAACATCTTTAAAAAAATCTAGATCCAACAAACCAAACATAAAGAATCACTATTTGGAGCTGAAGAGAAGAATGAGCATAGCAGAGAGACTATAGAAAGAACAACAAAACTATAACTACTAAAACACAAAATGCCACTGAGAACACAAACAACACCGCAATAAATCAACAACACAATGGTCACAATTAACACGTACATTTCAATAATAATTTTAACTGTCAATGGCCTCAATGCTCCAATCAAAACACAATGGCTGACTGAATGAATCAAAAAGTAAAATCCATTTGTCTGAGGTCTACAAGAAACACACCTTAGCTTGAAAGATAAGCACTGCCTTAGAGTAAAAGGGTAGTCAAAAGTACTTTACTTACCAGGAAGCAAGCAGACATTGCTATCCTAATATCTGACAAAATAGACTTCAAACTAAAACTAACCAGAAGAGAAAAAGAGGGACACTTCATTTTAATCAAGGGAAGAGTTAACCAACAAGACATTACTATCCTAAACATATATTCACCAAACTCTGGTGTACCCAATTTTATTAAAAATATATGACTGGAGTAATAGACTAACATAAACCCATTAATAGTAGGTGATTTCAATAGATGGTCAAAACAAAAATAAACAGAAAAACATCAGACTTAAATGAAATAATACATCAGTGGTCTTAAATATCTACAGAATGTTCCCCCCAAACACCAAAGAATAAACATTCTACTCAACAGCACACAAAAATCTCTAAAATAGACCACATCCTAGGAAACAAATCTTTACAATTTCAAAAAGAGAGAAATCACTCTTTGTTTCCCATCTGACCACAATGCATTAAGTCTTAAAATTAACAGCAAATAAATCTCAAGAAAATACAAAAACTCATGGAGAATAAACAACTTATTATTGAATTATGGATAGTCAAAGAAGAAATCAAGAAAGACAAAAAAGATTTTGGGGAACTAAATGAAAACAAAGAACATAAAAATTTCTGAGGCACACTGAAAGCAATCTTATAAAGAAATTTAAAGCTATAAGTGCCAACGTTAAAATTTCAGAAGGAAAACAATAAATGACTTAATGGTTCAGCTCAAAAAGTCAAAAACATAAGAAGAAAAAATCCAAACCCAGTTGAGGACAAAAAATAATAATAATCAAAGCAGGAATCAGTGAAATGCAAACAAAGAAAACCACACAAAGAATCAATAAATTTAAAAGCTGGTTCTTTGAGATGATAAACAAGATTGACATACCCTTGGCCCAACTAGCCAAAAGCAAGAACTAAGGGATCCAAACTAACAGACAAAAATGTACACTAAAAAAATTCAGAATATTATAAAGAAATATTTTTAAAACCTGTAACCCGTTAAGATGAAACACTTAAAAAAAATGGATGAATTTCTAGCTTAAGCTAAACTATCAAAATCAAATCAAGAAATCAATAAACTAATCAGCCCCATAAATAACAGATGAGATGGAAATAGAAATATACAGCCTTTCAATTAAAAATGTCAAGAGCCAGATGATTCACAGCAAAATTCTACCAGACATTAAAAGATCTATAGCCAATCTTTCTTAAACTACTCAAACAAATATACATAGAAGGAACACTCTCAAACTCCTTCTATGAGGCCAGTAGTGTCACTCTTATACCAAAACCAGATAAAGACAAAACAGAAAGAAAGAAAGAAAGAAAGAAAGAAAGAAAGAAAGAAAGAAAGAAAGAAAGAAAGAAAGAAAGAAAGAAAGAAAGAAAGAAAGAAAGAAAGAAAGAAAGGAAGAAAGGAAGGAAGAAAGAAAGGAAGAAAGAAAGAAAGAATCAGTATAGAGAATGCTCAGAAGTTAAAAATAAATCTCTCATATGACCCACCTATACCACTCCTTGGCATAGGCACAAAGGACTCAATATCTTACTCCACAAATACTTGCTTAGCCATGTTCATTGTTGCTATACTCAAAATAGCTAGGAAATGGAAACAGCCTAAATGTCTCACAAATGACAAATAAATAATGCAAATATGTCACACATATGCTACGGAATACTAGTCAATTATAAAGAAAACTGAAATTATGAACTTTTAAGGTAAATGAATAGAACGAGAAAAGAGCATATTGAATGGGGTAACTCCAGACTCAGAAAGACAAATGTCATGTTCTCTCTCATCTGAGGCTCCTAGTTCCAAATCTTGAGGTGTGAATATGTAACCTGAGTAACTGCTTAATGTAATGTATAAGGGGATTGTTTCTGGAGTAGGAGGTGGGGTGCAATAGAGAAGGTAATAGAAGGGTCCAAGTGACTTGATGGGAAAAAAAAAAAACCCATAAGATGCTCTAGCAAGAACCTCTAGTAATTGGGGATAGGGAGCCTAAACAGGCGGTCTCCTGTGGCCAGGCAAGACTTCCAGTGGTAGGACTTGGACATCACTCCAGCCAAAAAAAACCTCTAACCTATGGCCTATATTCCCTGCAGGATACGCTGGGACAATGGAAGGGCAGAACCTCATGCCAAAGCAGGGAAACCCTGTCTGAAACTGCAGGGCAGGCCAGGATCTAGAGAGTGGATATCCCAGAGATGATTTCTAATGATGTCATGATCTGCTCATAGACAATACCTAGCCCAGTCCTCAGCAGAGAGGCCCTCACCAACAGCTGATGGGAGCATATGCAGAGGTCCAGGGACAAACATCATGCAGAGCTAGGGGAACCCTGCAGAAGAGGGGGAGGAGGGATTGTGGGGACCAGACAGGAAAACCAGGACATCAGGAAAACCAGCACGACCAGCACTCTCAGGAGCTGACAGAGACTAAAGCAGCAGACATGGAACAAGCAGGATCCCCTAAATACATCTTATGGCTGTCTGGCTTGGTGTTCTTACAAAACTCTTACAAGCTGTGGTGGTGGAGTGACTCTGTCTCTTTTGGAACCCTATTGCCCTTGGGAACTTTTTGCTCCTGCTGGACTGCCTAATCCACCATTGATGTAGAGAGTAGTGCCCAGCTTTGTTCTATCTTGTTATGCAATGCTCTGTTTGAGCAGTAACCTTGGGAGGACTCTTCTTTTGTGGAGAGAAGGGGGAGGTTGGTTGGTGGGAGAGTAAGTCTGAGGGAGAGGGAAGATGGGGGGGGGGCTGGGAGAAGTGGAGAGAGGGGAGGAGGTGGTTGAGATTTACTGTATGAGAAAAAAAAATATATACCACAAGTAAAAAAGACAATGTTTCCTTTCCCCCACATTCTTGCCAATTTGTTTCCTGACCTTGGTTATTCTGCCTGAATAAAGACAAAATCTCAAAGTAGTTTTAATTTGCATTTCTCTGCTGCCTAGAAATGTGGGAAATTGTTTTAAGTGTCTCCCAGCCAATTGCGTTTCATCTCTTGAAAACCATGAGTTTAGCTCTATATCTCATTTTAAGTTGGGTTATTTGCTTTCTTGATGTTTAGTATTTTTTAGTTTTTAAATACATTCTAGATACTAATTGCTCTATCAGATGTATAATCAGTAAAGCTTTCCCCTGTTATGCAGGCTTCTGCTTTGCTCAGTTGATGCTTTATGTTGCTGTATAGAAGTTTTTGTTTGCTTCATGAGGTCCCATTCATTAATAATTAGTCTTAATACCTATGTTATCAGTGTCCTGTTCAATATGACACTGAGTTCAAGCCTATTCTTCACTCTCTCTTCTGTAAGATTCAGTGTACTTGACTTTATGTGGGTGTCTTTGATTCATGTGGAATGGAGTTTTGTGCAGAGTTGTAGATATTGATCTATTTTCATTCTCCCATGTGTACCCATTGAGTTTGACCGGCACCATTTGTTGATGATTTTTTTTTTCACTGTGTGTTTTTGTCTTCTCTGTCAAAATATAGTTGTCCATGAGTATGTGAGATTATGTCTTGAATTTTGATTCCATTGATCAATGTGTTTGTTTTTTGCTGATATCATGCTGGTTTTGTTGCTATACCTCTGTAACACAGCTTAAAATCTGAATGGTGATACCTCCAAGAGGTCTTTTATTATTCTTTTATATTTCAGAATTATTTTAGTTAACCTTCATTTTTGTGTGTTTCCACATGAAGTTGAAAATTATTACTTTAAATTTCTGTGAAAGATTGTGTTGGAATTTTGATGAAGAGTTCAATGAATCTTTAGATTGCTTTTGGCAAGATGGCCATTTTCATAATATCAATACTATTGATCTATGATCATGAGAGGTATTGCCATCATCTGGTTTATTCTTTAATTTTTTCTTTAACGTCTCCTTAATTCATTTCACTAATGTCTTATTTCACATATTTTTTTAATATTGACTAATAATGAACATATTCATCTCTCTTTTCCCAACATTTATTTCCCTGGGATGCCTTATTTTCTTTACTTTTAATGAATCTCTGCTGATTTTATTTTCTATTTCTGTTACTCTGGTTTTTGGTTTTCTGAGATTAATTTTGATAACTGTGTACAGGAGGAATAAAATTGGCACTATTACTTCCTATTTGACGCAAAGATAATGAATACACTTTTAAACATCATTAATTCTTTCTTTCTTTCCTAGAGTAATAATAAGAGAAGACCAGACCAGAGAGGAGAAAAACCTTAATTTTTTATGTACATTTTACAGTTTCACATGAATGATGACAATATCAGGAATTGATGATAATAAAGTCAATATGAGCTTGATTAAAAAGAATGGTTTTCATAAGGGTAAGATCTGGGTGAAATAATAGATGTCCTTGCAACTTCTAGCTCTTTGATAATGATGCAATCCTCTTTACAGAGTCACTGAAGGCTTGTTTCACTTGCTTGTTCCTTAAGGTATAAATAAAGGGGTTCAATAGAGGTGCAACAGAAGTAGTGAGAACGGAAACTCCTTTATTTATGGCCACTTCATCCTTAGCTGATGGCTTGATGTAGATGAAGATGCAACTTCCATAGGTGATGGAAACCACAATCATGTGGGATGAGCAAGTGGAGAAGGCCTTTTTTCTTTGCTGTACAGAGGGGAATCCCAGAATTGTTCTGATAATGTACATGTAGGATAGAACCACACAGATTAGGGTAATGATGAGTGCAAAGACAGCCACAAGTATAACCATCTGTTCTATTACCCATGTATCTGAGCATGAGATTTTTAGCAGGGGTCCTGCATCACAGCTGAAGTGATCAATGGCGTTAGAGTCACAGAAGTCGAGTTGGAGGCCCAAGCTAAGGGGTGGGACAATAATCATTAAGCCAGACACCCAACATGAGACGACTAGTAAGGTACACACCCTGGGGTTCATAATGGTCATATAGTGAAGGGGTTTACAGATGGCCACGTAGCGATCATAGGACATAGCTGCCAAGAGAAAAAATTCAGTTGCTCCAAAGAGAATCACAAAGAATATTTGACTTGCACAAGCATTATAGGTAATGGTTTTGTCTCCACTTGATATACTGTATAGGAATCTAGGAATACAGACTGTGGTAAAGGAAACTTCTAGGAACGAAAAGTTTCTGAGGAAAAAGTACATGGGTGTTTTAAGGTGAAGATCCATCAGGGTGAGGATGATGATCGTCATGTTTCCTGTTACACTCAGCATGTACGTGAGCAATAGGAAGATAAAAAGCATAACTTGAAGTTGTGGGTCGTCTGTTAGTCCCAGAAGGATGAAGGTTGTTATTGCTGTGTGGTTCCTCATTCCTGACCTTTGGAAATCATAATTTTATAAAGACACAATTAGTGAAAATCTCTAACAAAAGACTGTATATATTTATATATATAGAATGTATATATGCCAACAAGTCAGCCTATATTTATTTTATAACTTTATATCATAAGTGTTGCCATTGCTTGAATTTTGCAAGTAAGAATTGGAGCTTTCCTTAGGAGTTCAGGTTATTGTAAAAACATCCAACTCTAAATAATTACCTTTTGCCCTTAAAGATTTACAGATGTAGTTGATTTTAATTCAATATATACATAGAATTTACAAATGTGTTTAGAGAAAGATGATGCGACCCAATAAGCAGGCAAAACATTTTTGTCTAAGACAAATTCTGGATACTGAACCTGTATAGGTCTCTAAAAACAAACTCTTTTGAACTCCTTCTATTTGGGGATTGCTTTAAGCATGAGATGTATTTCTTCTGGAAAACAATTAAGCAACAGAAATGACAACAGAATTCTTTGAACTTTAAAGATGGTTGGGGTCCATCTATTTTGGCCATAGTGTCACAAATGCTGCGTTCAACATACGCATGGAAGGACTATACTCGTGTGCTGTTGTTATGTATTTTTATTGGTTGTTTGTAGCCATTTGCTTCTCAAATGCCTAAAAGCCACACTGAAGTTTACTATTATGAATTAGATCTTTCTAGGTTATGCCTTTTTTCAGGGTCTTATCAGTTTTTTTTAGATACAAGTGATCTGATGGGGAAAAGGAAATCAGGATGCTCTTTAGGGACAGTAAATAAACACAGGAGAAGGAAACAGGTAGGGAAAATAGCAATATGGGTGGCTGAAAAATACACAGGGAATCATACTATGAACTATTTACCTAAAAGCCTATAATGCATGTAACTCAGTTTATAAATATGCATATATAGTTTAAATGAAATTTTCTCATCTGAGCTGATGGTGCTCCCTCCAAAAACCAAAGGCCACATAACAAAAATCCTAAAACCAGACTGAGAAGCCTACTTTTGAGTTGTTGGCAAGGGCTGTTCAAGGCACTCTGAAAACATACAGCTATTGCCCTTGGCTACAACATCCCCAGAGGTGGAAGGTAAGACTCTATGGCTTAAGACACCACAAACTTCAAAAATACTACCCAGAAGCTCTGAGCTGGAGCTGACATAAATGTACCCTCCCTGAGGACTTGCACTCATGGCACCAGAAGGCACAATAGAAGCTTACAAATGAAGGAGTTAACTAGTAGTCCTACTTAGCTATGGTGCCTATGAATCACATCAATGGCCAGGATGGCACAATAACCCTATGGGTACAGTAGTGGCCTACATATCTTGGCAGTAACCAACTCTTTTCTAATTAGACTTAAGATGCACTCAAATAGTGGGATTCCATACATACCACTGGAAACCTAGATAACTACTCAGTGCTAGTGAAATCATGTCTATTAGATGGGAATCTACAACCACTAATTTACTAAACCATCAAAATCTTCAACAACAATCTGTAAATCTATAAACAATTTTCCATATTCTTATTGAAAAGGGCAGTTTTCACCCTCTTCAAGGAAATTTCTTTTCTTTGCAACATGTGAAGACCACTACAGAAAACTACAACCAATTAATATGTTGTGGATCTCAACAAAGCACTCCCAACCTACAGCTCAGAGAATATTACAGAAGAATAGGTGGGAAGATTATAAGAACCAGAGGATTGGGCACTTAGCTGTGAGATTGTGTCTCCTAGTAATATCAGAAGCTGTACCTGTAATATCTCACCAACATGACTGCCTAAACATGATCTGAACAAGGATGACCAATGACATGTGAAACCCCATGGGGAAAGCTTGTGAGACTTCAACCCTACACAAAGAACTACAGACCACTGAGTAAAACTGGGAGTGGCAGAGGTGATGATTCCCAGGGAGGAGCACACCAATTGGTTGTCCAGTAACAAGTAGTAGCCCTGAAAACATACATAAAACATACATAAAAGTAGCATCATATGGACTCAGCAGGTTATATTTAGGCATACACATGGATATGCTAATATTTATATGCTTTCAATAACAATTGATAAAATTGGCAGTTAATTTGAAGGAGAGCAGAGATGAGTAAAAGGGAGGGAGGAGAAATATTGCAATGAAAGCACAATCTCAAAAATAGACAACCAACCCGTCAAAGACAGTATCTCACTCCTATTTAGTTTAGGATTTTACTATTTGTGTTTTGACTTTAATTCCATTCCTGTAGTGTTTTTAAGACTCACAAAATTTTCATTTCTACTGAAGCTCAATGTCTAAATATTTCTCTTGCCTGCCATTGCCACAGCATTAAAATATAAAGTTCTATAGCTCTTTAAATTGATTCCATGTCGTTATTCTGAATTTTCTTGCAGCTTTAGTTCTCTATTTTTTGCTGCTTTTGTTTTAAGTTATCTATTTTCTCTATTGATATGTGAAATGCTGGACTACTCCAGTATGTTTTCATCAGACCTCTTGAATCAATTTTTCGTTTTCTTAAAATTCTCTATTTTCCATGAGTGATTCACTAAGTCAAATTTAGTATTTACATGATGCATTCTAAAAGTTAGATATATTCATATTATGAAGTATTACTCACCAAGCAGATCCACCCTTGTCTTTGCAAGCTGTTTCCAGGGTCCTCTTGCAGATACCATAGCATGCTCTGCACAAACAGGGTGTTCCATGGATACTCATTAATCATGTGCTTTAGATGAAGGCATCCCCCTTCCAGTTCTGACCCTCTTACGACATTAACTCTTTCTCGACATAGAGCAATCTCTTTCACTTAATGCGGAAGGCTGTTTATGGAAAGATCCTTCTTTCTAATTTCATCACTTGCTGTTCTCTCAGTTTACTTAATGCATGCCTTCAATTCCATTAGCATTGGCCACTTGCAAATCTTTATGTTTCTACATGTTCTTGCTTCTATAATGGCTATCATTATATATATATATATATATACATATATACATATATACATATATACATATATACATATATACATATATACATATATACATATATACATATTTACATACAGACTAATGCCTATTAGTTCTTCAGGGCTTTCCTGAAGTTTCACAACAGAAATTTTATGCACCCACTAAAGAATGTAAACTTTTTTGATGTGAATGTTTCCAAGGGTGACCGCTTTGTATTGGACAACCAGTAAGGAAGCTTCTCTCTGGGAGAGATAATTTTCTTTCTCCAAGAGTTCATCAGAAGCCACTGTCTAACAGCAAGCAGAAACCATCACAGAAAACCACAACAGTACACAATGCATAGATCAGCCAATCATGATGGAGTCCAGCTCTGCTGGATACAGCTACACCACAGCTTCTACATTTATGGCTCAGGGAACCTCATGGAAGGAGGAGTGTGAATAGTGTAAGAGAAAGAATACCAGGATGTCTTTTGTGAAATAGTCCTTACTGGAAAGGCCTGCACAAACAGGACTGGAACAATCGTAATATCCATGGGCATGTTAACAAGGAAGGAGGAAAACTTTCCAGAGTTTACCCTTAGACAAAGTACTCTATGCTGTATCTTTGATCCTATTGAAACTGCCTGATACAGAGCATATACTTAATAATATTAATTGCACGAGTGACTAAAACTTAAATTTTATTTTAACCTTTTACATAGAGAATGTCTCAAATAAGCCTCATAGCTAAAAAGATCCCTTGTACAATGTTAGCAAGATTTGAGCTGATGCTAAATTCATGGCAGATTTTTTAAATCTTTGTTTAATTTACTTTCTTACCTATGTTCTAAAACCTAGTATTCTCTGTCATAAGGATACTCATACTGTTTTTAATTCTACAATCAGAAAATAATCAGTTAAGTGAACTTTTCATAGATTATTGTTCTATCCTTTATACCAGCATTAGACTGTTCACTTAGCTGTCCATTTCTTTTGCTACTCAGAATCTATATCAGTGAGCAGTGTTTCTAGAAATAAAAAATGCTTTTCAAAAAGATAAGTAATCAGACCTATTTTAAATAATGAAATATGTCATCCCATAGATGTAGTCCAAAAATAATCTTCTTGAAAAGTTGTTATTCAACTCTTTGCTTATCTCATCGTATTTTTCTCATCACTATAAACTACTAAAGCACTACAAATATTATTACATTCTACATATTCCATTATCTACCACCTTTTAAAGTTATGTCGCACTCCTAATATCATAGTGAATCTCTGCTTCCTGCAGAGACTGGGAACCAGTTCCAGCATTCACTAAGGGACAAATGTATAAGAAAAGTTTAGCTTTCTAGTATGCTTATTTTTTGTCTTTTTTTGGTGAACCTACTACCACGTAGGAAGTATAATCATAGTTAACTATGTAGCTATACAGGATGGCTTAGATATTTAGAATCAAACAGTAAAAAATATTCTTACTATTTAGATTTCTATCAACTAATGCTATAAGTATAGAGCCAAATCTTTTGTTATTTAAAATGAAACAATTAACTTGGAATAATAATTTTGAGAATTATGTTTGAAGATGCAACCCATGAAATGGGAAAAGTATTTGCAGAACACAGATTGAAAAGAACTATTCTTCAAATTATATTATGGTCTCACACAATACAGTAGTAAAAAATGAAAAAATTCACTTTGCAAATGGACAAAATTTCTTCACGGAAGTATGAAAATGACCCAGCACACATGTAAAAAGGAGTCTGCCATTAGCAATCATCAGAAAAACAGGTGAAAATCATGATGGGATGTTACTTCATACCTACTAGGATATCATTAACCATACATGTATATATGGTTATATGTGTATGTGTATACATAAATATATAGTAAATATATACACATAAATAACCTTGTTATATATACATACATATATATAGCTTATATATATAAATAGATATAGATATATATCTTGTGGATATGCAGTATTTGGAACCTTATACAATGTTAATGAGAACCAACTACAGGAAATATTTTTTAACTCTTATCAAAAACAAAGCTGTGAAGTAATGTAGGAATGCCATTTTTTTCCAGCTATCCAAAAGAATGAATTAGTTGTCAAGGAAATACTTAATTTCTGTGTGTATTGTGGCATATTCATAAAAGGCAAGATATAGAAATGACCAAAATGTACCCCAACAGATAGTTTAAAAATGTGGCATATACCTACAGTGGTGGATTATTCATATCTGGAAATCCTACAATATTCAACAAAGATGAACCTGAAAGACATTTTTAAAGTGAATTATCCGGTTAGAGAAGGATGAGTAAATCCACTTATATGATGTATCTGAAATATTCAAACTGAAAGAGAGAGCTTGAATGGCAGTGGCCAGGTGTTGCAGACAGTGGCAAATGGGATGTTGTTCAATAGCTTTAAAATTTCAGTACAGAGATGAGTAAGTCTAGTATATGCTATACTATACTGTGCCATGATTTATAATTCCATACCATACACTGCAAAACACCAAGAATAAGCTACTGTGTTAAACACTACTATGGAATACTAACAAAGAAAGACAAAAGCTATGAAGAAATACAAGAAAAAATTTTAAAGGATGCATATTTTCTTTGTCTTCGATTAGTGGGGGTTTCATGGAAATGTATAAATGTCCGAGTTCATCAAATTGGATATCTATCTATATAACTACCAGTCTGTCTGTCTATCTGTAGTACTTCAATAAAGTATACCAAAGCATACTATTTAAATGAACTGTAACCTCCTTAATTATTTACAGGCTGTGACAGACTCTACACAGTGGCATCAATTCATGCACATACTGCTCACAGTCCCCTGTGATTGAGCTGTTTTTCAATCCTATCTGCTGTCTGCAGAATCATTTACAAATGATCTGGATGCTTATTCTGAGTTTCCTCTGGACTATATTTGGCTATTTATTTAAAAGGTTTCCCCTTTTTTATTTTATACAATCACAAACTTTAAATTTAACAAGCTTTCCATTTGTCCCTTTTGAAACAGTTCTTTCTAGTATTTGTATTTTATTGTATAAGATCAAGCTCCAACATCAAAAAAGAGATTCCTTCCATTTTCCTAATTTGTATGGATTGTATCTTCTCAGAAATCTTTCTGTAAATACAGGATATGAAAAGTTATGTTAAAGACATGGTTATTTTATAATATTGGCTCTCCATGGTCTTCTCCAAGAACTCCAAGCTTCCTTTTGCCTGTCCTTAGAGACACAGAGCTGGTGTACATTTGTTACATAGAATACTCTAACTTGAAACTCTTGTCTCTAGTACTCCTGAGGAGTGAAGAACACTACATCCTTCTTACACTAGAGAATATCACTTAATTTTAAGCTTGTTTCTCTTTAATTGTTGGAAAATGTGAAACACTCTAATTTCAAATGAAATGATTTCCTTTAGTGTCTATGATTCTTCTAGCAGTTGGTTAGGCTCCATATCTTAAAACTCACTTAATTTGTACTAAGAATCTATCAGTAATTTCATTGATTGCTTTACCACTAGCTTCCAGAAGTGCCTACCCTCAACCAAATTAGTAAATATGTGTAATTCTGTAAATAGTATCATCAAAATATTTCTCACGTATATCAATTCCAGAGAGTTAGTCAGCACCCATTTTCACCAGGAAACAGAGGAGTAAGTTTTGATGGTAGTGTAGAAAATACATACTGAAGTCTGATACACAAGAGCATCATAGAACATTAATGTATGGCAGTCATCTGGGCAAGACAATGTTTGCTGTTCGACACTGACATGATCATCTATGTCCTCCATCACTGCATCTTTATATCATAAGAAGTCTTCTAATTAATATCTATGCCTTATATTTCTGACACAAATGAAAGACCATTATTTGTTGCTCTTTTTACCTGCATTAATTCTCTCATTTTGGTGATGTCAAATCTGACTATTATGAATCTTATTCAGCAAAAGAAAAGGCTGGACTTCTGATCATGGAATGGTATCCGTTCCTATTCCACACACAGCATTAATTATTTAAAATGGTAGCAATGAACATTTACATCACCTGCAAGCACAGTCTCCAGAGTTCTTACTATTTCTTCATCACTGAATAAAGTGATGACATCTCCCAGGAGATAACAATTAGTTTCTTGTACAAATGATGTTTTACTTACTGTATTCCTAAAAATATTTCTGCAAATAATGTGAGCCCTCTGGGGTATAGAAAAACAATTCTTTCTTAGGTGTATGAGTCTTAAAAATATCCTACGGTGCACATGGCACAGCTCAGTTCCTTTTCCAAAGATCACAGAAAAGCAGACACTTACATTGCAAACCTAAGGGATTGTGCTGACCTGGAAGAATTTGTAGTAAGATGCTAGCAAAGCAGACCAGCCAGTGTCACACAGCTACAGCCTGCCACATGCATTGACTTCCCAGTGCACCTTCCCATGGTTTTCATGAAATCAAAAAAATGGAAGTTATTGTTTTGGATAACACTTAGTTCCCCTAGAACCGGTATTTTGATACACATTTTGGCAAACCTATACCCATTATTTTTGACAATAGCAATATGTTATTATTAGTTATAGTTCCAGTGTGTTAAATTGTGCTTGTTCAAAGTGAATTTGCTTATCTTTTCTCACCAAGGCCCTGGTTGTAGGACGCCAAACCAGCACTATGCTAAGATGGAGCCGGCTTCCGGACGGCTTAGTAGTAAACAACAGCTTTGCGCTTGCGCTACAGTTGAGAACAGCTTGGCTCTTAGTAACACACCCATAACAAACCCGCAAATGCGGATATGCAAATGAGGTGTTGCAGAGGTAGCCTATCAATAGGAACCACGATTCCTGCAGTGTATATAAGCAGCTTGCCCCTGGGATTCGGGGCCATTCTCTCCTGTTTTCAACCTCCTGATTAAACTGCCTTGAGAAGGAACCAGTCGTGTCGTGTTTCTTTCCTTGCTGGTCAAGGTCGGCGCGGCACAACTGGTGGCCCGTACGGGAACATTGAAGTCCCGGGGTTCCAGAACTCTTGGCGGACAGGGCAATCGATCGGTAAGTGCCTAGGTAAGTAGGCCAATATTCAAGTTCTCGGAAGGAGACTAGACTAAAGGACCGTGGTAAAACGGCGATAGTGTCAAGTTCTCGGAAGGAGACTAGACTAAAGGTCCGCGGTAAAGCGGCGATAGTGAATCTGTGTGTCCGTCGCGGATATATAGACCTAGAAAGTGAAACCATGGGTGCCTCACCTTCCTGTCCAATGAAATTGGCTCTACAAGAACTTCTCTGCACTCACGGAATTAAGATAAAAGATAAGATCATAGTTCATTTCTTGCAGGAGGTGGATACCATAGGTCCATGGTTTGCAGCTACAGGTAATATATCCATTCCAAGTTGGGATAAACTAGGAAGGGATTTAGACTTTGCCTGGGAACAAAAAACCTTAAAGGGTGGGGTGAGAAGAGTCTGGAAAATGATACGTAGCTGTCTAGAAGATGAAGACTGCCGAGAGTCTGTACAAGCCTCCGCTGATGCATTGGAGGCAGTGAAGGAAGCGCGCTCTGAAAGGTCATCTGTAGGTGGACAAAAGGGGCAGAAGAGAGAAAAGCTTTATCCAGACTTAAGGGAAGAGTTACAAAAGGCCGAAAGTAGCGGCAATAGTGTTTCAGAAGAGAGCCGCTCTAGTGATTCCGAAAGGAGCCACTCTAGTGATTCCGAACAGGATATAGAGAAAACAGAAAAAAGGGTTAAAAAATTATTGAACAAGATGGAGGCTCTTTCAAAGACAAAGAGAAAAAAGATGGAGGAAAAGGAAAGGGACCAAAAAAGAAACAGGAAGGAGACAGGGAAGCTCCGCCCAAGTGGGAGGAGCCTCCTTTGCCCTGCCCTGCTGCACCGCCCGCGGTGCCTCCTCCTTATGTGGAGACGGCGCCTAATACTTCAGCATGTTCTTTTTGTCCTCAGACATGGAAGGAGGCCTCCTCCGCTTTCCCTGTGTTTATAGATGCCAATAATCAGAGATATCACGAGCCTTTGGATTTCAAACAATTAAAAAATTTAGCGGAGTCAGCGAGAACTTATGGTGTAAATGCCTCCTTTACACAAGCATAGTTAGAACGTCTGGCGACGGCAGCCATGACTCCTAGTGATTGGATGAGTACAGTAAAAGCTTGCTTGACAATGGGACAATATTTGGATTGGAAATCAATTTATGCTGATTTAGTACAAGCACAAGCCCGAATTAACCCTGCGCTCCCTACTAATCAGCCAGCCTGGAATTTTGACATGCTTATGGGGCAAGGACAATGGGCAAATGATCAAATTGTTTTTCCTCCACAAGTGTATCAACAAATTAATGAAGCAGCCATAAAAGCTTGGAAGGCCTTGCCTAATAAAGGGGAGGTGTCAGGCAATCTCACCAGAATAATCCAGGGACCAACAGAGCCTTTCTCAGATTTTGTAGCCAGGATGATGGAGGCTGCAGGGAGAGTTTTTGGAGATCCTGATTCTGCCATGCCTTTAGTTGAACAATTAATTTTTGAACAATGTACAAAAGAATGTAGAACAGCTATTACCCCATGGAAACCTAAAGGATTGACAGCATGGATGAAGTCTTGTAGAGAAGTAGGAGGTCCGTTATCCAATGCTGGTTTAGCTGCCGCAGTTTTACAACTTAGCAGAGGAAAGGGAAACACTCCAGGGACATGTTTTAAATGTGGACGTCAAGGGCATCTTAAACGGAATTGCCCTGAAAAGGAGCTATCTAAAGAGAAACCTAAACCAGGACTATGTCCAAAATGTAAAAAGGGAAACCACTGGGCTAATGAGTGTAGATCCGTTAAGGATATTGATGGGCAACCACTAACTTCAGGATATGGTGGAGCTCGTCCAAAAAACGGTCAACAGGGCCCTCGACCCCAGGGCCCGACACAAATATATGGGGCAGTAGAGAATCAGGAGGGACAGACTCCCAACATACCAAATCGGAGAGTCCGAGAAGGGCCACACCCGGTTCTGCCAGATTGGACCTCTGTTGCACCACCAGACTCATATTAACCCCCCAAATGGGAGTACAGCCCGTGGATACTGACCTTAAGGGACCTTTGCCCCCAAATTCCGTGGGCTTAGTAATTGGCCGTGCATCTGCTACGCTTGGGGGATTGGTGATTCATCCCCGTGTAATTGATTCAGATTTTGAAGGAAGAGTTAAAATTATGATTTCATCCCCCTGAGGCATTACTGCAATCTCCCCCGGGGATAAAATTACCCAGTTGGTGTTACTTCCCAGTTTGCATTCTGCATTTGCAGCAAAACAAGAGAAAAGAGGAAACAAAAGCTTTGACTCCTCAAAACATGATGCTATGTTTCTTTCCCTTGATTTAGACCAGCGCCCATTAATAAAGTTGACAGTTAATGGAAAACCTATTTTGGGTCTGTTGGACACAGGAGCTGATCGTAGCATAATCGCTAGTAAAGATTGGCCTCTTGATTGGCCTATTCAAACTTCCTCACAAACATTACAAGGCCTTGGATATGCCAAATCACCTGACATGAGTGCCAGAGAACTTCCTTGGACAGATTCAGAGGGACACAAGGGGGCTATTAAGCCATTCGTTTTGGACCTGCCTGTCAGTCTATGGGGAAGAGATCTCTTAAAGGAAATGAGTTTAAAATTGACCAATGAGGGAAGTTATTCTTCAAACTCTAAGACAATGATGAAAAACATGGGATGGCACCCTTCTCATGGCCTTGGCAAATTTTTGCAAGGCCGTACAAGCCCAGTTCAAGTCTCCCCCAGACCACACCAACAAGGTCTGGGTTTTTCCTAGGGGCCACTGAGGAGAGTATACCTATTACCTGGAAAACTGAGGATCCAGTCTGGGTTCCTCAGTGGCCTTTGTCCTCAGAAAAATTAACGGCTGCTCGAACATTAGTGAAAATACAATTAGAGATGGGACATATTAGACCCTCGGTTTCGCCGTGGAATACTCCCATATTTGTTATTAAAAAGAAATCAGGGAAATGGAGATTGTTACATGATTTGTGTGCCATTAATGCCCAGATGCAAATTATGGGGCCTATTCAACGTGGACTTCCACTATTGACTACGTTACCCCGGGCGTGGCCCATTATAGTAATTGATATAAAAGATTGTTTTTTCTCCATTCCTCTATGTAACAAAGATTGTGAACGATTTGCTTTTACATTACCTTCTATAAATCATGAACAGCCAGACAATCGCTATGAATGGGTTGTGCTTCCTCAAGGGATGGCTAATAGTCCGACTATGTGTCAGTTGTTTGTTGCTACAGCCATTGAACCTATAAGATTAAAATTTCCTATGTTGAGATGTTTACATTATATGGATGATATTTTATTATCAACAAAAGATGAACATATTTTACAGGAAGCCTATGCTTTATTAGTAAAAATCTTACAAAAACAAGGATTGTTTATAGCCCCTGAGAAAGTTCAACAAGATTCTATAGTGTCCTATTTGGGAGCTAAGATTGAGCCTCTCGAGGTTAAGCCTCAAAAGGTTGAGATTCGTCTGGATTGCTTAAATACCTTAAATGATTTTCAAAAGTTGTTAGGAGATATTAATTGGATTAGGCCATATTTGAAAATTCCTAATTATCACTTCAACCCTTATATGATATTTTATGTGGAGATCCTGCTTTAGATTCACCTAGGATATTGACCACCGAGGGGCGAAAAGCCTTAGATTTAGTAGAAACAGAGCTAACAAAAACATCCTTACGACGATATCAGCCCGCAGAGGATATTTTATTGCTGATTTTTAAAACAAAGGTTCAACCCACCACGGTGTTATGGCAACATGGACCATTAAAATGGATTCATCCTAAAATTTCAGTAGCCTGAACTCTTGAATATTATCCCACTACTGTAGCTGTACTAGCCTTAGAAGGTGTACAACAGTGCTTACAATTTTTTGGTGTGGAGCCACCCAAAATTATTATACCCTTTAATAGTAATCAGTTGCAGATTTTGTGTGCTACCATAGATGATTGGGCAGTGCTAAAATGTGGGTGTAGTGCAGATTTTGATAATCATTATCCTCAACACCCTTTGATACAATTTTTTGAATCCCATCCTATTATTTTTCCAAAAATAACTAAAAGTAGCCCTTTAATTGGTGCTGCTGTTATATATACTGATGGTTCCAAAAATGGATGTGGATCATATAAATGTAATGATGATGATCCTATGGTGATTCAGTTTGCTCCCGCCTCTCCTCAAATTATAGAGCTAAAAATTGTTATAGAGGTTTTTGAGAAATTTAAAGAACCTTTTAATTTAGTATCAGACTCGTTATATGTGGTAAATATTTTGAAGGTTTTAGAAGCTACTGGTAAGATAGTTAGGTAGCCCTATTTATAGTTTGTTACAGTTATTACAAAATTTAGTATGGGAACGTAGATTTCCTTTCTTTGTGCAACATGTGCGAGCCCATACAGGGTTGCCTGGACCCATTAGTTCTGCTAATAATGAAGTTGATATGGCCACACGCAGAGAGTTTATTTTTACCAATATTTTGGATTCTCCGGTAGCGTTAGCTACCCAATTTCATAAAAATTTTCATGTTAATGCAAAAACTTTACAAATAAAATTTAAACTCCCCAGAGAACTAGCTAGACAAATAGTGGTCCATTGCCCAGATTGTAGCATCTATACTCACCCCCCGGGGTAGGAGTAAATCCGAAAGGCTTGTTGCCTTTACGATTATGGCAGATGGATGTGACCCATTTTTCTGAATTTAAAAAATTAAAATACGTTCATGTGTCTGTGGATACCTGCTCAGGTCTTATTTTCGCTTCCCCCTTGTAAGGCGAAAAGGCCAGAGATGTCATTCGCCACTGCCTGGAGGCATGGGCAGCATGGGGCAAACCCCAAGAATTAAAAACTGATAATGGTCCTGGCTATACAGCTGCCTCCTTTAAATCATTTTGTAACCAAATGCAGGTGTTCTTAAAACATGGATTGCCTTATAATCCACAAGGTCAGGGGATAGTGGAGAGGGCACATCGTACTCTTAAAGAATGCCTACTAAAACAAAAAGGGGGAATTGGTCATGGCCGTACCCCGAGAGAACGTATCTCCCTTGCCCTCTTTACTTTAAATGTTTTACAACTTGATGTAAATGGTTGCTCTTCTGCAGAGCGTCATGCCAGTATCTTCCCTGAAGACAATAAAATGGTAAAATGGAAGAATATCTTAACTGGCATCTGGAAAGGCCCGGATCCGGTACTGTCTAGATCCAGGGGAGCTGTTTGTGTTTTTCCGCAGGATCAAGAGAATCCAATTTGGGTGCCGGAGAGGCTGACACGGATGATAAAAACAGTTCCTAATCACCAGGATGAAGATGCACTCCCTGATTCAAGTGGTAACACTCCTACCGATGTTAATTCATTTGAGCCGAACTCTAGAGCTCTGGGCGATTGCCAGGACATGGCCAGTACCAATGCCGGTTCACAGTAATTCAACAACACTTCCGGCTTTCTTTTCTACAAGTTGTGTTGGAGATGTTCCCTGTATTATACCTTCGTTAGAGGAAAAATATTATTCTTCTACAAATTTTTCCTTGGCTGGCACTCTTTGCTTTCATATAAAGCCTGATAAGTCAAATTTACCATGTGTACAGCTTACAAGGGGTGTCTTGGCCAATTGGCTGGATCCTTGGGGACAGTGAGGTTGGCTCTGCTATGATTATTGATGTATTAAGGAAAGTGAGTTCAGGACAGTCTTCAGGAAATGGTGATATGAGCATCAATGATACAGTTTCATCAAATATTACCACACTAATTATGCTCCATAATGGTACTATACCTGTTAGATCCAATGTTTCTACCCAAATTTCCACAAATAGACGTGTACTTCCTTACTGCTCTCCATATCTAGAGTTTCCTCCTGTATTTTCTCCTTGTCAGAGCAGCATACATGGAATTAAACAAATTTCCAAAGGATTCGAATTTTCTCCACCATTAAATAGATATATGCTTAAAAATAATCATAGTTCTGGTAGGGAAAATACATGGCCTTGGTATCAGTGGATATTATCCAATGAGGCAGGAGCGTTCACTAGTTTATCAGCTTTTGCTGGGCTACAAGGACAAAGTTTTGAATTAAAAAACATATCTGCAGTAAAATCTAATGGTACTAAAAAGGTAATTCTTACACAAATTCGTCCAAATGGGGTATTATCCAATGTTTCATATGGCCCTCAAAGTGTATGCGTCAGACCACCATTTTTCTTTATCTTAACCAAAAATGATACCACAGATCAGATTAATTGTAATCAAACTGATATTATTTGTTACTTGGCTGAATGCTGGAACGGATCTTTCAGCCTTGCTCTTGTGGTGAAACTTCCCACATTCGTTCCCATACCTGTGAACGCCAATCCTAAAAATTTTCCGATTACAAATTTGTTGAGAGATAAGAGAGATTTTGGCATTACAGCTGCTATTATCTCTGCTATAGTTATTTCTGCAACAGCTACTACTACTGCTGCTGTTGCCATGGTTAATCAAGTTCAAACAGCTGAAACTATCAACTCGGTAGTGACACAAACAGCCACCGCCTTGATAACGCAGGAGAAAATTAATGCCCATCTGGCTTCAGGCATTTTGTTAGTTAATCAGAGAGTTGTTTTAGTACAAGAACAATTAGAAGAACTTTATAATATTGTACAAGTGTCATGTGTTTCCTCTCTTAAAGGATTGTGCATTACTCCTTTACGTGCTAACCATTCTCAGTTTATCAATCAGAGTCGTCAACTGTCGGAATACCTTAAAGGAAATTGGTCACAACAGGCGGAACAGATGACCAGAGATCTACTCTCTCAGATTGCCAGCCTTAATGGAACTCGAGTGGATCCCATCACCTTTGGAGACTTCACCTCCTGGATTACTAATGCCTTTTCCTTCTTTAAAGAGTGGGTAGGGGGTATTTTTATTTGGGGCTGTGCTTCTTGTTGGTAGTCTACTCCGCATTTGGCTGCTGTGTAAGCTCAAGAGGAGCCATGATAGACATAAGACTGTTGTTTACCAAGCACTGGTTGCCTTAGAAAAGAGAGAATCTCCCCAATGTTGGCTAGCCGCCATACAAGAAATATAACTGCAGCCAGGGAGTCAAGTGGGTACTTGACTAGGAGGATACATGGCACATGGTCTTCCTGGAAATATACCTGATTGCATGGAGGTTTGATGACACAAAATGCCTCCCCCTGAAAAAAAGGTCATCGAGGCGGGTGTAGGAGGCATGGCCTATGGTGCAACGACAGGGCAAACATCCTATTACAATGTCTCCTTTCGTTCCGTATGGAATCTTAAGGGATCAGGTCAATGTTTCCCCCTCTGCCTGAGACAATCCCTTGATCGGGACTGATTCCAACAAGAAGTCTGTCCTTTGATCGGGAATGTACTCTTCTTTTGTTTATTACAAGTAAGGGGGAGATGTAGGACGCCAAACCAGCACTATGCTAAGATGGCGCCGGCTTCCAGACGGCTTAGTAGTAAACAACAGCTTTGCGCATGCGCTGCAGTTGAGAACAGCTTGGCTCTTGGTAACACACCCATAACAAACCCGCAAATGCGAATATGCAAATGAGGTGTTGCAGAGGTAGCCTATCAATAGGAACCACGATTCCTGCAGTGTATATAAGCAGCTTGCCCCTGGGATTCGGGGCCATTCTCTCCTGTTTTCAACCTCCTGATTAAACTGCCTTGAGAAGGAACCAGTCGTGTCGTGTTTCTTTCCTTGCTGGTCGAGGTCGGTGCGGCACACCCGGTGATCACTGACATTTTTACATTCTGTGTAGTTTTGTCTTTTCCAGAATATTACTCAACTAGAATCATGTTTATGCTGTCTTTTCAGGAATGCTTCTAGCAGTCTGCATTCAAAGGTCATTTACATATTTTTGATTTAGTTTCTTATTTTCTTTGCTTACTGAGAAAAAGCTTTGTATGCCTCTAACACTGCTTTTAATCCATTCATCTGCTATTGAGCATGCTGAATGCTTTCAGTTGTGGTAGGTGTAACTAAAGCTGTTATAGACCTGTGTAGGTAGTTCTTATGTAGACCAAGGTTTGGTTTTAAATATTGTTTGACTAAAATATGGACACATAATTTTTCCTCTTCTCATCCATTAAACTTCTCCCACGTCTCCCAAATTCATGACCTCCCAAATTCCTATTAATACATGACTAAATCTGTAAACACACATGTAAATAGTACATTAATATGAATAAATACTGCAAACAAACATGTAAATTACTGCTGCTTATATGTGACGATTTTAGGGTTGACTCCTTGGTGTTAACCAGTTGGAGAACTCACATGGACTATTTCTCCTTGTTTCAGCAGTCATTAACTGACTGAAGTTTTTCATCTAGGGGTAGGGTTCTGTGAGATTCCTCCCATCCACATTGGCATGCCAGTTGTTGTTGTCATTGATGAGGATTTATTTAGCAGTCATCTTTTTGATATTTCATGGGTGTCACTTCCTTGTCATATCTAGAAGACACAATATCAAGAGAAACTTCCTGGATCTCTTGGTCTTACACTGTCTCCTCCCCTCTTTAAGAATGTTCCCTGAACCTTAGCTGTAGAAGTTGTGTTATAGATCTATCATTTATAGTTGGGTTCCCCATGGTTAATTGTTCTCTGCCTCTTGATCAGTTGTTGCTCTCTGCTGTGGTTCTATGCTCTGTAACAAGAAGATTCTTTTTATATGTAAGGTGTGACCTACACCTATCTGTGAATATAAAGTGAAGTATTTAGAATGCAGTTAGGAATTATATCTATTCAGAAAGGGGGCAGTAGACCCATGAACTCAAAGGCCACAAGAAGTAGGTTAGGTTTTCAATATCAAGTCTGATTTCCATCCTGTTGAATGGGCCTGAAGTTCAATTAAAGAGTTGTTTCTTTCAACTAGGATGTGAGTATCATTATTATTCCATTAGAGATAGTTTACATCATTTGTCATTGTGTTTGCTCATAGATGTCACAGATAGTTAAGATTATTGACTGATTTTCTTCCTGGCATCTTGCATAACATCTTCTATTTCTATGAAAGTCAGTCCTCAGTAGGAGAGTTTTGGTCTGCTCAATTCCTCTAAATCCTAAGTGTGTGTTGTCTTCAGCAATAAGAACTTATTTTAATAAGTTTTAAACCCAGGAGAAACAGAATACAACTGTAATTGCTAGACTATACAACAAAATACATTAAGATTTTAAATAACTTGCTAATTTCAGAGGTTGAAAATACCTCTGGGTCACAACCCCTTTGGGGGGTCAAACAGCCCTTTCACAGGATCTCCTAAAACCATCTGCATATCGTGTATTTACATTATGATTCATAACTAGCAAAATTACAGTTATGAAGAAGCAATGAAAAGAATTTTTGGTTGGGGGTCACCACAATATGAGGAACTGTATTAAAGGGTCACAGTATTAAGAAGGTTGAGAACCACTGTGCCAATTTATCTTGAAAACTGACTACTGTTTCTATATAGAGCTGAATATTGAGCTTTCTTTTTTCCCGTGTATTGAAAATAGATTTTTTTTCTCACATAATTTAACTAATTACAGTTTCTCCTAATTCAACTCCTCCCAACCTCCCATCTGCATCCATTCCCTTTATGTCTCTCATTATAGAACAAACAGATTCTATAAGATAATAATCAAATAAAATGTATGTTTTGGCTTAAGACCTACTCCACAGGAAGGAACCCTTATAAACAGTGCTTGTGTAAACAAGATCTAGAGACTAGATAGCCCAGAGATCCAGGGAAAAACCAAACACTACTGGTCTAAAAAAAAAAAGTATCAATAAAATGACTCTTAATGACATCCTTCTATACTCATTCATCAGTGCCTTATTAACGCATCATCATGGAAGCTTCCTCCTGCAGCAGATGGAAATAAATGCAAAGACCCATAGCCAGGCATTATGCAGAGAGAGTCTAAAGCGGAGGTCTCCCTCAATCTGTTCTGTTCAAGAAGTTGTCTCCTGTGCCAATGCTTCCAAAGCTGTTCCCCACTCTCTCTTCTATAGGGTGCAGTATATCTGGTTTTATGTTGAGTCCACTTGGACTTGAGTTTTTTGCAGGGTAACAAATATGGGTCTATTTGCATTCTTCTACATGCAGACATCCAGTTTGACCAGCACCATTTGTTGAAGATGTCTTTTTTCCAGTGTGTATTTATGGCTTCTTTATCAGAGATCAGGTGTCCATACGTGTGTGGACTTATGTCTGGATCTTTGATTTTTGTTCCATGATCAACACTGATCATCACTGATCAATCTTTCCATTTTCTGAGATCTTCAATTTCTTTCATCAAAAACTTAACGTTTTGGTCAAACAAATCTTTCACTTGCTTGATTAGAATCACTCCAAGATATTTCACATTGTTTGTGGCTATTGTGAAGGGTGTTGTTTTCTCAATTTTTGTCTCAGTCCATTTGTCTTTTGTATACAGGAAAGCTACTTATTTGTTTTAGTAGATCTTGTAGCCAGCAACTTCACTGAAGGTGCTGATCAGCTGTAGGTCTTTCCCTGGTAGCTTTTCTTGGGTCCCTTATATACACTATCATATCATCTGCAAATAAGGATACTTTGACTTCTTCCTTTGCAATTTCTATCCCCTTTATCTCCTGTTGTCTTATTGCTCTGGCTAAAACTTCAAATACTATATTAAATAGGTATGAGAGACAATAACCTTGTCTTAATACTGATTTTAGTGGAATTGCTTTGAGTTTCTCTCCATTTAATTTGATGTTGTCTGTAGGAATTGCTGTATATCACCTTTATTATGTCTAGGTATGTCCCCTGTATCCCAATCTGTCCAAGACTTTTATCATGAAAGGGTATTTAATTTTGTCAAAAGCTTTCTCAGCATCTAGTGAGATGATCAAGTGGTTTTTTTCCTTTTAGTTTGTTTATGTGGTGGGTTACATTGACTGATTGTCATATGCTGAACCACCACCATACCAGACATGAGAAATCCTCTTTTGAGTTGTTGGTCAAGGTTGTCCAAGAGACTCCCAAAACATACAGTCTGCTGCCATTGTACTTGGTGCCCCAGAAGTGGAAGGTACTGTAGTGGTAGATGTTGATGTTGATTTATCCAGATTTAGATGTTGATTCAAGACAGAGGACTGTTTTTTCTTTTATCTAATTAAATCACTGGTTCTTTAATTAAGTTAAAACCCTTGAGCCCTAGAGCCTTTTATCCTCTTTATAATCTAGTCTTAATCCTTGAACTGGAAGGTTTCAGCCTTCATTCAATCTAGAACATTTAAACTGTTAGCCCAGACCTAGAAGGCTTCCTTCCAGCCTATTGCTGACTGAGCCACTCTGACTAGCTCCTTCTGAACTCTTAGTCTTCTGGTTCAACTCATTCTCTGATCTATGCTTCTTCTGCCATGCTCTGCTGTGTTTCTCTGTCTCTCCCTGAGCTCTCAGTGCTCCATCGTCCCTCTGTAACTGACTATTCTGCAACATCACTCCACCCTTAGTTTCTGAAAGTCCTCTGAAACTGACTCTTCAACTTACTCTGTTAACTACTCCTCAACTGACTCTTCAGCCTGCTTCTCAACTAACACTTTCAGTCTGCTTTTCAACTTTTTTTCAAATGACTCCTCTGTCTGTTCCTGAACTGACTCTAACTCCTACATAACTCTCCTTAACTGCTGAGAGCCTGCCTTTTCTCATGAGAGTTGGGAATGTCCTTACTCTGATAACTCTTCCTCTGATTAGTCACTTTGTCTGACATTCACTCTGACTTGTCTCGTTGCTTCCTGTGTGATACTGGCTCCTTCTTAGTTCTGCTTCCTGTGTCCTCTTCCACTGTTTGTTTCCTAGGGATTAAAGCAGGAACTACCACTGCTTTCTGAATACTGGGATTAAAGGTGTGCATACATTCCATCCAGACCAGAAAGGCCTCTGAATGTAGACCCCTGGAATACAGACCCTAGCTTTTACACAGTGCTATTCTTCTACACGGTACCATGCACTTTAGACACTAGGCCCAGAGACCCCTGAGATGTAACTAACTGAACACCTCTTCCCTGAGGGCTGGCTTTTAATGTACTAAGACATACCACACAAGCTTCCAAAGGAGGGAATTAACCAATAGTCTTACCCAGCTATGATGCCTATGAACCACAACAACAACCAGCAGGGCACCATAGAACTAAGAGTACAACACTGGAGCACACACACTTTGGTGGTACCCAAAAGCTCTCTAATTGGACTTAAGACCCCACTCAATGAAAAGGAAACCATGCCTGGTACTGGAAACTTAGACAACTACCCAGGGCCTGAGTCATGAGTCTTAGAAAAGATCTGGTTCATTAAACCAGAATTGTTCCTACTAGATTCTCAATATTTGTCTTATGTTCACAAATAAGTGTAGTCCTCACCCTTCAACAAGAAAATTTCTCTTACAACATACAAACAGCATTACAGAAAACCACAACCAATCAAAATGCAGGGTTGTAAAGCCCAGTCTTAATGGATGCATCTGCAATACAACCCCAGTACCTAAGTATCAGAGACTACTGAAGAGGAGGCAGAAAGATTGTAAGAGCCAGATCAGGAAGTTTACTTTGAGATTGTGTCTCCTATTAATGTCAGAAACTACATATCTCACTGGACGATTTCTTTAAGGTAGCTTCCATTCCCAGGAAGTAGCTCCACCATGGCCAGTAGTGCAGCTCCAGGGAGGGAAGTGTAGGGCGTGTGTCTGCGGGTCCATGTGGTCCTCAATAGGAGGCTTCAGAGAGGCAGTGAGATGTAAATAATTCCTGGGAGCACATGACAGAGGGTGTTATTTGGTTTATTGTGGGAATGGGATCACATTAATAGGGAGAACAAGGGTTTCTGATATCCAGGGATGTCAGGGGAAGCTCATTGGTTAGGTTAGGGCAGGTTCAACAGCCCCTTTTGCATGTTGGTGCTTACTATATGGCCATATGGAGAGAAATAAGTCCCAGCTTCAGGTGAACAACCTGACAGGTCACATACCTTTGAGGGGGGTAGTACCTCGCTGTGAAAGCAGGCAGGTTTGTCAGAGCAGGGGTTGGAGAGGGACCACAGGCCTTCCACTCTCATAATGGGATTTCCAGGTTTCTAAGCACACTTCACCACACCTCAACTCTGGGACAGCCCCACATCTCATCAATATGACTGCCTAAACATGAGCTGAATAAGAACAGCAACACTATACATGCCAAAGTGTAAAAAAGCTCAAGATGCCACAACCCTGTGCAAAGAACTACAGGTAACTAAAGCATGCTCCTAGTGAGAGAAAGTCTTCTTCACAGAAGAACACACCAACTGGTTATCCAATACCAAATCATCAGCCCTGAAAACACACACAGGAGAAAAATTCTACATACTGAACAACTTTTATTTATGTATTTAGGGAAATACATAAATACCGTAACATGTGTAGTAGTACTCTGCTGCAGCTCACCAGGAGGGACAAGGAAGCATTTTCGTACATGGAAGCCCTGTCAGACTTCAGCAGAGGGAATCACCGTCGTGGCCAGTGCCATACTCATAGGGAACCCTGAGTGTCTGAGCTCAAGTGTGTTTTATTCTTTCAGAACTCCTCAAGTATTCTACTGATAGCACAGACCGATCGTTAGCAATTAAACATCTCCCACAGAAATCCAACACCTGTAGACAACACAGAACGCCAAGACCTAGGCAGTGCCTCACCCGACAGTACATAAAACATCTTATACATAACTAAAAATCAACTACCACAGTTTCCCTTTTCTGTATAATATTAAGAAAAAAATGCTGTAGCTCTGCAACCCAGTTTAGCATTACGCCAGCAAAACTGTTTAAAAGAGGGACAGTTATGAGGCTTCTTCTGCAAGTGGTCAAATGATACCAAACATCTATCAAGCTTTTCACAATGTCCTTGGACAGCAGAAAAACATTATCAATGTCCAATTGTCTGGAATTCACTCACCCTCTTCTGGGCTCCTCCAAAGGGCTTGGATCACTTTGCCAGCTATGCCCTCTGCAGCACACACAGCTTATTCTCCAGGCTCTGGCTGGCTTCATTTCACTGCTGCTGCTGTTCTTGGTGGTCATCCCATGTTACTGGCGTCTCAAAAAACTCTGGGGTCCCTTGCTGCAACTGAGCTGCACTTTCACCAATAGCCTCTCATAGGCTCTCTTCATGGTGCCAAGCCTCAAATTTTTTTACACGACCCCTTCATTCTGGGCCTTCAACTACTATTGAGACTGCACTTTTACCAATGGCCTTTCCTGGGCTTTCACAGTGCCAAGCCTCAGCTGCTTTCAAAACGAGAACCAGCTGAGTGACTCTTACAATACCAAGTTCTGCTGCCAGCATGAGAAACAAACTCAGCCAATTCTGGAAGACAGCTTCTGATGGTGACCCTATGAACACTCTTTCCAGATTTTAAGATAGAGTCTGGTATGCTGGAAAAATAACTAGTCCTTATCTTCAGGAAGAGTTCCCTTGAAGGGTGGAGTTACCACTTTTGACAGGTTTGTAGGGAAAAAAAAAACTGGCTTAACTAAGCCATGGCTTCCACAACAGGAGGTGTTCTGGACCATGGGAAGAATCTTCTGTTGAAACACTCTGGCCATTTGGTGATCTTTTTCAACACTGCTATGGGGAAATATATACCCTTCTTCACTGACCTCAAACACAAGACTCAATATGGCTTCACACATGCAAAACGCCATCAACAAACTCAGTTTATAGAACAATTTGCTCTGGTTTCCGTTTCCTGTGTCCTAGCTGCCACCAGCTGCAGGAAGGAACACTGGCTCCATGATCAGGAAAAGCAGTTAGAATCTTGCTTTTCCTGTTCCCGGCTGAACTCTGTTGTCACCATGAAAATGTTTTTCTCTAAAGGCCTCTCTTTTGTGGCTCTCTCTTTTGAGCTCTCCTTCTCACTTAATTTCACAATTTTCTCTTCATAGAGGGTTATTTCCTTTATCCTCTCCTCATTCTTCAGGAGACTTCAATTAATACCTTAATCTCTATCCTCTGGTAGCTTCTCTGAGCATACTTTACTGGACTCTGAGGTCTGGAGTTTCTTTCTCTTCCTCCTTGTCTCCACATTGGATTAGCTGGCATGATGTCCTGCCCCACATTGATGTACCATTTGTAGTAGTACACCATTGTGGCAGTTCACCAAACAGGACAAGGAGGCATTTTTCATAACTGCAAACTCTGCCAGACCTCAGCAGAGGGAAACACGTCGTGGCCAGTGCCGTACTCAACAATGGAACTTTGAGCGCCTGAGTTCAGGTGTGTTTTATTCTTTCAGTACTCCTCAGGTGTTCAATTGATAGCACATGCAGATCATCATTAGCAATTAAACATCCCCCACAGAAATCCAACACCTGCAGACAATACAGAATACCAAGACCTAGGCTAGCCCCTGACCCAACAGTACATGAAACATTTTATACATATCTAAAAATAGACTTCCACAACAATATGTATGTAACTGTAATATGTATGCAACAATTAATGAAAAATAAGACCATGCATTTGGAAGGGGGCAAGAAGAAGTATGTGAAAAGGTTTGTAGGCAGAAAAGGAGCAAATTATATAACTATATTATAATCTCAAAAAATAAAAGAAATTATTGTTTTAAATTTAAACAATGAAAAATAAAGCATATGAAAATGTTTAACACTCTTTAAAAAGTATCATATATCTAATTTCATAGTTTTGTAATATGACAAATTTTTCTATTGTTACCAGAGTTGTTATGGTCAGAACCTGGATCCTGGTAACCCTAACAAGCTAGGCTCAGCCATCGGTCTTTAATAGACCAATTAATGACAGAAATAGTAATAAAAAGTAGAGAAAGAAGATTCATCAATGTCAGGCATTCCGACAGAATGAGTCTTTGAGGGGGAGCGGGACCAGCCTGTCCCCCTCAGGGCTGAGCAGGATGGTGAGCATTGATGGCCCGACCACTCCCCCACCGGGAGAAAAGACACACACTGAGCCTGGAGAACTGTCAAAGCAGGAATTTGCTTTTATTATTACAAGCTGCCTTTTTATAGGCTGCGAATAAAGGGGAGGGTCTAGGAGACGAGGAGAGGTGACATAGAGTGTGAGGTAAAGTGGAGTGAGGGGGGAGAGCCAGTAAGATTTTCATATGTGGCAGTAACTAGGCAGAGTCACCACCAGAATAGGCTATGCTTAGTCACCATTATGCAGAACTAGAGGTGCCAAGACAGGTCTCTAAACTCGAGCTTGGTTTGAGTTTGGACCATAGGCCCCTCGCCCTGCCATAAGGCCCAACACATCAATGTGACCACATTGGGAAGAGGATAAAAAGTTCAGTGACACTGAACCCCAAGTTCATCTTCAGCCTCCTGGAATATAAAGTTTAAACAGAAACCAAGAGATATAAATAAATATATAAATAAATAAAGGTAACTTACCTTAAGTCCTGGTCAAATGACACCATGTCTCTGGCTCCAATCTTTCCTGATAGACAAGTTGTGAGAACTGTGTGAAATTCCTTTCCCAAGCTCATCTTCTGGCTGGCAGTAAGTGTCAGCCTTTTCTTCTCTCAGAATGAGATTCTTGGGGAAAATTCCAGTTTCCTGGAGGTCCATTGTTTCCATAGCTACAGGGGCAGCAGTCTCTTTAGAATTTCTTCATTTCTACAAAATTGCTGTGGTATCGCCCTCTTGTGGATGGATGGATTTATCTATCTATCTATCTATCTATCTATATAAAACCTTTGACCAAAAAGAAAAAAAAAACCCAAAACAAAACAGTATGCTGTACATTTTTAAGACAGGTATCTCATTTTATATAACTTAAATATTATTTAAAGTTCTATAATATTAAAGATGAAAAGGAGGCCTTCCAATTACAAGGGTTACAAGGGTTTCTCGGCTTATAAGTAAAATAATAAAGTCACAATGTACTTATATATCTGTATGTATGCATCTTTCACACTATATTTCCAGATCCTAAATGACTATCAAATATTTGTTGACTATAAAAACACATAAATACATCTAAGTTATAAAAATAATTACTATATAATTTATTTAAATCTTAATACACCATTGATTCATTTTCTCTGGATAATTATATATTAATGAAGATTACTAAGAACACGTACAAACACAGGACTCAGTTATTCTGAGTTTCACTTTAACTGGAGTTAAACTAGGACTGGATTTCATAAGACATTCCCTCTAATTCTACCTACCAAATATACGCACATACACTATATTTGTTCACACCTACAATCCAGAAAGTTCTGTTCTTTTAGTGATCAAAAACCAGAAAATGATCATTTTAAATAAGCATAAGAATCCTGGAGTTTAAAGAGTTTTCCACTTTTAATAACAAAATGGGTAAAAGACAGAGAAGGTAAGAAACTGACATGGGGGGCAGACTTCAGAAATTATTTTGGCCTTCTTTGTTGTTGAAGATAGTTCACATATCTAAGCCACAGCCATTGCTCCAGAGATCATTTGTCTTTACAACACTGGTGGATGACAATGAACATCCTCAGAGCCTCCTTATGAAAAAAGTGCTTTCTTCCACCTCTACAGTTCTATTAAAATAGCACCTATCCAGACTAAATCATAGAACTGATTTAGAACTGATCACTTACAATGATCCTGCCAGTGAAAAGAAAATGCCCATAAATTAAACCTCATGTCTTGAAATACACAGCTTGCTTTCCAAGATTGACAGAGTCTACAGAAAGACAGTATTTACAGAAATAGTAAATGAAGAAAATTGGTGAAATATCACAAAGTTTACATTGTAGGTTATCTCCTGTCCTTTTAAAAGCCATAGCGAACCATGTATACAAATTTAACAGTATTTGTAAAATGAATAAGATGAAAATTCAGTAATTCCGAAAGTTGGAAAGAATACTAAATGTTCATTTATATGACATGTAAAAGGGGAATCATTTCAATTTCTGAAAGGAATCTGTTACAGTTTCCTTCTGAAACCAGGTTCTCCACAAGCATGCACTATTAACAAAGTGCAATGAAATATTTGATAATTGTGAATGACACACAAACACAGAAGGCAGAGGATTTAAGGACTTTACAACCCTTACTGAAAAATCAAGTGAACTAGGAAATAAAAAGAAGAAATAAATGCAAATTTTCTCAAATACCACTTCTCAGATTTTATCCTGACTGTATGGAGAAACCATCTGAAGGACTATTAACTCAAGAAATTGGGTCTATCTAGAAATATTAGTTCAAACTCCTTCCTTTGTCCTCAGATTCAGTAGATCAGCTATTTTCAGCTCTTTTTTATTCTTTGAAAAATCTCACAGAATATTGCATCTTGGTCATAGCCACTCCCTCACTCTCTCCCTCCAACTCCCTCCAGATTCCCACCAACACATCCTGATCCCAACATGTCCCCTTTTAATCTTGCTAATCCACTGATTCTAAGTAGTGCTGCTCAAATGAACACAGGTCTGAGATAATCCACTGGTTCATGAGCAACCTTCCAGTAACCACCTCTATAACAAAAGTGGCTCTCACTCACTTAGGTCCCATTAATGGCTATTAGCTGTCTGATGGAGTGGCAAAGGTTGGGAACTCTCCCAAATTCATGCTGAAATTGTCAACTGGCTTGATCTTGTGCGGGTCTTGTGCAGGCAACCACAGCTACTATGAGTTCAGGTGTGTAACAGCCATGTCATGTGCAGTGGCCAGCATTTCACATCACTGTATTCTGTCGCTAACTCTCAGGATCTTTCTACTGTCTGTTTCACAAGGTTCCCTAGACCTTGTGTGTGTGTGTGTGTGTGTGTGTGTGTGTGTGTGTGTGTGTGTGTGTGAGAGAGAGAGAGAGAGAGAGAGAGACAGAGAGAGACAGAGAGAGAGAGAGAGAGTGGACGGTTATGGATAGTCCATTTATGGCTGAGCATTCACATTTAACCAGATTTCTGCATAAGAAACTTCTCTGACTAAAGTTGAGAGTAGGGTAAATCTATAAATGTAAATATATAGAAAGCATTCTTCTATATATAGAAGAATGGATAAGGAAATTGTGGTACATTTACTCAACTATTTAAAAAACTGACAAAATGAATTTTGCAGCAAATAGGTGGAAATAGAAAAAATCATTCTGAGTGAAGTAACCCAGGCCAGAAAGACAAACTCGGCATGTACTTATTTTTAAGTGGTTAAGGAACAGACAAAGTTGCTGCAACCCACAGACCCAGAGAGACTAAACAACAAGAAGGGACTTGGTTGTGACATGGTGATCTTTCTGGATGGTGTGGGGGTGTGGAATAGACAGGTGGGCTGGAGGACAAAGGGAATAGATGGAGAAGAGGCCAGATGTGGGGAGACGGATGGAAGGAGGAAGTGTATGGAGGGACAGCCAGAACTGGGGTCGTTGAGGGGGAATATGGAGACCAAGAGCAGTGGAAACTCACTGGATCCCATGATGGAGACCATGAAGAGGTCCTCTAGTAATGAGGGATGGGAAATCTGAACAGGCCATCTCATGGAGCTGACAGAGCTCCCAGTGGAGGGATTGGGATACCACCCCAGCCATAAAACATTCATCCTATAACCCATTGTCCCTACAAGATCCCCTGGGACAATGGAAATGTAAAACCCCATGTCAAAGGAGAAGACCCATGCCTGATTCTTCAGGGTAGAGCAGGAACTGGGGACTGGCTGGTAGGAGACGACTGCTATTCCTATGATACCCTGTTCTACTCACAGATCAGTACCTTGTCCAGTCTCCATCAGAGTGGCTTCTGCCAGAAGCTGATGGGAACAGATACAGAGGCCCAGAGCCAAACATCATGCAGAGATCAGGAAAACTTGCAAAAGAGGGGGAGGAGGCATTAGGGGGCCCAGAGGGGTTGGGGATATCAGAAGAGCAGGCCCCCTGGAGTCAACAAACCAGCACTCTTGGAGTCCCTCAGAGCCTGAAGCAGAAGATAGGGAACCTAAAGGGGCTCCTAGATATGTTATATAGCTGTCTGGCTTGGGGATCTTGCAGTGAGCCTGCAGGCCAGAGTGTATGTGGGGGTTCTCTGATGCTTTTGCCTGTCCTAGTGACCTATTTCCTCTAGCTGTGTTGCCTGTTCCACCCTTGATGTAGGAACTAGACCCTAGCCTTTTCCCATTTGCTGTGCCCTGTGAGAGCAGTGACCCTGGGCTTACTGGGCTCTTCTATGGGATTGATGAGTGGGTAGGGATGGGGAAAATACATAATAGGAGGAGAGGGAGGGTGGGGGAGCTGGGAGGAATGAGGGAGGGTAGGAGGGGTATTGATATGTATTACACAAGAGAAGAAAAATAAATTTAAAAAAAAAGAAAGAAAGAAATCAACTCCTGGCTTTCTAGCCTCTAATTCCTGGTCTCCCGTTGAGTATTAAGAATAGATTTCCTCCTTTGGCATGGGGGTGCTGCCATTCCATTGTCTCATTGGATCCTGCTGGGAGGATAGGTTATAGGTCAAAAGTTCTTAAATCATATTTTAAATAGCTTACAATATAGTTGAGTTTTGTAAGACTTCTGTACATATCCTAAGGTTTGGTTAACCTACCCTATCCTTTCTTGAGCTCTCTTCCTGCCCACATCCCAGCTGAAACCTTTAGCAGCCAGGATTCCTACCCTGACCTTTCAAAACACATAGGTTCTACTATTCTGTTTTTTATGTTATTTCTGAGTTACAAAATCACAGTTTCCTATGTCACTTCTTCATATGTCATTTTGGTTATTCTATTACTGCTTCAATATCATTGTAGCCTCTAGAAGTACTGAAATTATTTATTTCATCCTGGTTTGAACTGCATGTGTTGTATGCATCTAGGAATTTGTTCATTTCCTTTAGTTTTTCTAATTAAGAGGAAAGTATGTCTTTATGATTTTCTGAATTTTACACATATCTATTCTAATGTCTAATGTCTGCCTTTTTATTTCTAACTGGAAAATCTAAATAAAATGAATAATTTTCTCACTTATCAAAGTTAAATCAAGATCATATAAACAGAACTACAACCCCTAGTGAATAGAAGCATTAATTTAAAGTCTCCCAACCAAGAAAAAAAACAAAACCCATGGCCAGATGTTTTCACATAGAATTACACCAGAATTCAAAGAAGAGTTAACACCAATACTCCTAAAAGTAGTCTACAAAATAGAAACAGAAGGAACAATGCCCAACTCAGTTTACAAAGCCACAGGAACTCTGATATTAAAACCATATGGTCCTTCCCTATACAAATGACCAACTGATTGAGAATAAAACTAGGCAAACAACCTCTTTCAATCTTTCACAATAGCTTCAAATAAAATAGTATTGTGGTGACTCTAACCAAGCAAATGAAAGTCCATGACATCAAGGCAGAAAGCATGGCGTCATACAAGCAGACTTGCTGCTGGAGTAGCTGAGTGTTCTACATCTGGATCTGCAGGCAGCAGGAAGAGAGAGAGCTACTGGACATGGCTTGGGCTTCTCAAAACCTCACAGCCCACCTGCAGTGACACACTTTGTCCAACAAAGCCACATCTCCAAATCCTCTCAAATAATGCCACTCCCTGGTGACTAAGTATTCAAATCTATGCACCTCTGGGGGCCATTCTTATTCGGACCTCCATACCATCTAATCCCTTCCCTCATATTTCAGGGAATCCACCAGAAGAGGAGGCAAAGAGTGTAACAGCCAGAGGGGATAGAGGATGGACACACACACACACACACACACACACACACACACACAATTGTCTTCTAAGTCAACATAACCGATGCATATGTGAACTTAGAGACTGTGGCAGCATGCATACGGCCTACAATGTTCTGCACAAGATGGAGTCATAAAGCTTAAAGGAGAATTGCACACATGCTCCCATCCCTAAACCAGAATCATTCTCCAATTGATAATTACTTGCAAATGAAAATTTAGTTTCCACCAATGGAGTCTGACTGGAGGAAAAATGACTCCTGAGGTCGGGCTGCAGGCCTAGCAACAGACAGCTAGCAGGGAATGAACTCAGTGAGACCTTTGGAGGGCCATCGTCTCACAATGTCATGGCAGGGCTTTAAAACACTTTTATTTTATCGTATTGTTTTTTATTTCACTTTATTTATATTTGAATTATCTCTTCTTATCCTACAGATCTTTGTGTACATATTATGGCTCCTAGTTCAATATTTTTATGGAATTCCTGAGTAGATGAGCAAGTGAGTCTCTGTTCTTCTTCCTTCTCTTAGTCTCTTCCTCTGTTTTTGTTGTTTGTTTTGCCCAATTCTGATGTGTTTTTTGTCATATTTTATTTTATTTTATTTTATTATTACCCCTCAGCAGCCTGTTCCTTTTCTAAAGAGGAACAGAAGGGTTCAATCCGGATGTTAGTGGAGGGAAGGAGGGACTGAGATGAGCAGCTGAAGGGTAAACTGTATTCAGGCTCTATTTTGTTAGGAAGAAATCTATTTTCATTAAAATGAAAATAAATGTATAAATATAGCATAATATATGGTGAGTAACAATGGTGATTCACGTCGTTTCACAAAGATACCACACATGTATATATACAAGGTTAGGAAGAAAAGGACAGTTATTAAATATAAAGAATGTGGATTATTCTATCATTATTGATCAGAACAGAAGATAAGATTAATAGAGAAAAGATCAGAATCTGTAGTCTATAATAATAATAAACAATAATTAATTAATTATAAAAATTAATATATAGAAAATACCAAATTTTGTTACACAAATTTTACTCATTTGAGCTGTATATAATATTTTGTGTTATAAGAATATTCATATATTTGGTTTAAGAAAAATATCAACACAGAAGAAGTATTTTAAATGTCATAAATAATCTATAAAAAATGTGAAGAATGAAAATGATTGTTAACCAATAAAGAGAGAGAGAAAAAGGAAGTAAGAAAGGGAGAGAGGGGAGGGCGTAGGATGGAGGGAGGGAAGGGAGGAGGGACAGAGAGAAAAGCCTGGTCACAGGAAAGTGAAAGCATACAACTATTTTCAAAAGATGAAACAGAAAAATGACTCCAGCACAAAGATAATGAAATGAAATTCAAGGGAAGGAAGGTGAGAGGAGATCAGTGGACGAAGTAGAATGAATGGAGTGATGGAGAAATGGGTCAAAGGCTAAAAATATTGTAAAGCATTGGGTGCTTCTATTCCTCAAAGTATCATTAGCTAGTGTGAGCTCCCTCTCCACACACACACACACACACACACACACACACACACACACGTACACAGGCCCATGCACACACAGAGAGAAAATCTACATATGAAATAAAGATTCTCTTTTGTTTTTTAAAATGAGGACTCAAGGGATTCAACAGGGCTGGCAGAAACCATATTATCTTGGGAAAGAGGGCGCCCTCACAGACATTCCCTAAGGAGGTGACAGTCCTAAAAGTGCACACAGGCACACACACATACTCACATCCACACACAACCGTGCAGACAGTCACATAACAATTGTCACATGGCAATGTATAGCTCCTCTGTGTCCTCTCTAATAGACAGTGAATATGCAACGTTAGTGTCTGAAGCACACGTTAAACCTAGTCAATAAACTAATTTGTTCCTCCCTTGGTATTTTGCACAAACTAGTTATATTCTCATTATGCCTTCCGTGTTTTTGCAGATCTTTATATTTTAACATTTCCAAAAATAGAGACAGGAACTATTTCCATAAGTAGTTTCTGTTAGGTATCCTGATAAGGAAAAGGGGCAACAGCCTCTCCATCACAGCAGAAGTCAGCTCAAGCTGGGGTTGAACACTTCCTTCCTTCATTAAATATGTTCATAAAATAAGATGAACTGAGTCACCATATTTCTCTCGGAGAAGTCAGCTGCTATAATTGAACATAAATGAAATGCAATTTTATGAACAAAGAAAATTCAAATTCAACACCTATAACAAGCATGCTGCAGTTAAAAACTTTAGTGTCAGCAATACAGAATCACAGCGATACAGAAGACCCCAAGTTGTGTAATAGAGAAAATAAATCGGAGGACTATTTTGAAAATAAAAGGAAACTTCTTTTTTCTAACTTGAATTAGATAATCATTAAGAAAACAGTTTTGAAAAACTTTGAATACTAATTCTGTGAGTTGTGAAACTATTATCTCATTTTTTATGGTAACTTGATGGTGTGTCTATCTATTAACTACATCTTACCTAAATATTCAATACGTTTTATTATCAAATAAAATAATCACATGGCACATTTCATGTCCTGGTGGGTATTTCCTCTTGCTATTTTCAACTTGTTACATGTATATATGAAATGGGATTATATTACCTTTGTAAGTGTGTGTATTAAAAATATTGACTGAATGAAATACAAAAGAAATTTGGTGTTGTTTCTTCACTACTGCTCACACACTACATTTCTCCAGCATTGGATGTTTCAAAAGTTAATTTCTAAAATTCCCCTAATTATTTAGCTTAGTTTTAATGAACGTTCATCAACAACATCTCTCTCTAGAGACATTTGAACAGGATGTTCAGGAAGAACCCCCTGTGTCTGTTTTAAGGAGGTGGCAGAAACAGATAAGCCGAAATGCTTCTTCTGGAAACAATATTTAGAAACATCATTTCTAACAATGGTGCAAAAGGTAAAAATTTAGAATTACAACCCATCTGTCTTTCCCAAGAGTTACTGAAAGCCAAAAAGAAAAATGGTATTTGTCCGTTTTCATAGTTTCCAAGGTAAGGACGTTGCTCTTTCTTGGAATTTTAGGAAACAGGAGGTACCAGGTACTCAGAATTTCAGGTGATGTTCTCTCTCAACCATTTACATTCATAGGTCGCACAGCTTTCCATCGTCCACAGATGTCGATCCTTGATTCTCACTCACACTTTGTGTCTTTTGCTCCTTTACCAACTGAGAGCTTCATCTAGTGAGCAAACAAAATATACAGCTCTACTCCCTCCGCTTGCTGGCTAAGCTGTAAGTATTGCCTCAAATATCTTGACAGTGTGTATGTTTCTTTCCATTTCTTTCTTCATTCTTTCTTCCCCTCTCTCCTCCCTCTCCTCCTCCTTCCCCATTCTTCTCGCTCTCTCTATCTTAAATGTCCTTGGGAGTCTTGGCTACATTCCAAGATACTGTGACTTCTGGTTTTGAAACCCTGTTCAGTTTGTCAGCTTTCCTATTCATTTCCACACAGCTTTAGATTTACTACTAAATAATAAGTTGCAGACAGAGATGCTTTTACTCAATTAAAAAATGTTTTTTTCAGTTTTAGATTTTCATAAATAGTGTGCATTGACCCATTGACCCGGGTGTGCCCATTGAGCTTTTAGCTATTCACTGGGACCCAAGGATTTCTCAGCTTTCTTAGACCATGAATTGCAGAACAGATTACTACAGTGAGTTTGGGTTTCAGCCGTTTCTGTCATCACCCCAAACCATCTCACCTCTCAGATCTCCTCCTTCAGAGATTTCTTGAGATTCATCCTTGTGGTCTGCTTCCATTACTGTGTATAGCCAGTTATCTCCCCAACACTCAGTTTCACACTGCATATGTTGTCAGCATAAAAGTCACCAAGACATGAGTGAGCCATGTGCACAATGGTCCAAAAGCAAGGCACCAAGCACTCAGAGTCCATTAAAGAAACCCACCAAGCATTCAGAGTCCAGTCTTCGGCTGTGACCACATGGCATTATCCAATTGTAACTCATGTATTCTTTTTCCTTTTCTAATATTCTATGCCCATGGTTCTTCATCTGGCATTAGCATCTGAAAATATGTCATTTAGCTCGGTTACGAAATGCTATAAAAGTTATAAAGCTGGAAATTTCTGAGTTTGATTCTAGAAGGTCATATAAATATTTGTTTTGATGTTTCTGAGTCATTTGCTAAATCATGAATTTTTCATACAGTCAAGAATAGTTTTAAATATTTTATGAAATTGACAAATAACATTTAAAATGTTTCATTCACAAAAAGTAATGCATTCCTTTGTTGAGATAGTCTTGAGACTAAAATAATATTTTTACTTTTTAAATATCTTTATCTAGTTTTCAGATATGTCTACTCATACACCACAGCAAAAGACCAACAGTGTCAATATTTTCATCTGTCGATGTAATTACTAGGTTTACTAAGTGACCACTTCCACACTAAATAGCTGTAGATTCAAGGCAATTGCCAGACATGTAATTGTTTGTGGCAATTAATACTCACTTGTAACACTCAGTGTAATTTGGTGACTGATTTAATGTTTCAGATTGCATGTGGTTACAGTCTTGTATGAGGTGCTGGAACAAGCACGCATCACAACCAATATAATTCATATTATTATCCTGACTCTAATTCATGTCTCATTCCCAATTATAGACATGACAGAACACAAGGAGAAATGAAAAATCGAACATCTGTTACCGAGTGTATTCTCCTGGGATTAACAAATGACCCAAAGCTAAACATTTTGATTTTTACATTTTTATTTATCACTTATATTTTGAGCATTTCTGGAAACCTGACCATTATTACCCTCACTCTGGTAGATTCACACCTCAAGACACCCATGTATTTCTTCCTTTGGAATTTCTCTTTCCTGGAAATCTCATTTACAACAGTTTGCATCCCTCGGTTCCTTGTGAGCATTGTAACAGGAGATAAGACAATCTCCTATAATTCCTGCCTGGCCCAGGAATTCTTCTTCACATTCCTCGGTTCAACTGAATTTTTCCTTCTGACTGCTATGTCCTATGACCACTATGTGGCTATCTGTAAGCCCTTGCACTACACAACAATAATGAACAACAGGGTCTGCACCCAGCTTGTACTTGCTTCTTGGCTGGCTGGGTTTCTCATCATCTTTCCACCTGTGATCATTGGGCTCCAACTCGAATTCTGCGACTCCAACATCATTGACCATTTCACCTGTGACACCTCTCCCTTGCTGCTCATCTCCTGCTCAGACACAGCCTTCCTGGAGCTCATGGCATTCTTCCTGGCAATATTCACTCTCATGGTAACCTTAGCATTAGTGATTCTCTCCTATCTGTTCATCCTTAAGACAATTCTAAGATTCCCATCTGCTGAGCAGAGGAAAAAGGCCTTTTCTACCTGCTCCTCACACATGATTGTGGTCTCCATTTCCTATGGAAGCTGCATTTTCATGTATGTCAAGCCTACAGCAAAGGAAGGAGTGACTTTGACTAAAGGCATTTCAGTGCTCAATACCTCTGTTGCCCCAATGCTGAATCCTTTTATTTACTCTCTTAGAAACAAACAGGTAAAAGAATCCTTTAAGAACTTTGTCAAAAAATGTATGCCAAATAAAGTTTAATGGTAAAGAAACATATTGCTTCATTTTTAAAAAGAGCGTTCTATGCAGTGCATATTCACATTATTGTGTTTCCCTGTCCACTGCTGTATTCAACTTAGCTGGATATTTTATGTTTTTTTAATTTCATCTTTACTTGATACAGTCATCATTTTAAAATGTAGACACCCCATAAAATTTTCTGAATGCGACTGACTTGATGTCACCAAAATGTGAATGACATTTTAAAAGAATTTATTTTCAAAGAATTTATCATTTAACAACAAACAACTCTTAAAAACTCATTTCCCTGGTGTCTGCATACTGAGTAAAAGAACTCTCCATGCGGCAATGTGTCTCTGCTGTGTGTCCACTTCTTCCCGTGTCTCCAAGGGTCTGTGAATATTAAATCTTGCTCTGTGCTCTTCCGCGCACACGTATTACGTCTCTGTTGTGTCCTCCATCTTTATTATTCTAATGCATGGTACTTGGTGCTTTTTCTGGCTCGTATTACAAAAGCAGCTGTGTTGCTTCCATCAGGCTCCCAAACCCTGATCATTAAACACTGTGAGCATTTCTTCATGCTGATTTGCTAATTCTGCACTATGAGATCACCTAAGCCTTGCTCGGAAAGATTCTCTGGCAATCTATTTTCTGATCTATGGGTTTCTCTGGTAGTGAAAACTAGTATTTATTCTATGTCAGGTCGTTCTCAAAATCCCTGGCAAACTCATAATATCTTAAGTGGTTTTCTAATATTTTTACACTTTAATCCTTTTTTAAAGTATTGATTTTTGTAAACTTTGGCGGGTGTGGGGTTAAAAATGTTCACTATATACACTGATATTCACGGTTCCTATGAAAAGTTGTTAGAGGTGTGTGTGTGTGTGTCTGTGTGTGTGTGTGTCTGTGTGTGTAAAACCAACCTGCTCAGTCTGTATAATATTACTAGAGTGTATATATTTTCAAAGAACACTACACAAAACTAACCTGAAAAGGTTTATGTTAATCAATAAGTGAAAATGTATTCAACGCCAACTGAAGGGGAATAAGGTAAGAAACCCACAACTAAACATTTTCACAATAGAATTCATCTGCTTTTCCCTCATCAGATATGCCCCTTTTCTTCTGGGATGTTTTTCTTTGTAAGTAGATTCTAGAGTTGAAAACTGATTTGGATCCAGGCATAGTGGGACAGGTCTCTGATCCCAGTACTCAGAAGGTAGGGGCAAATGGATCTCTGTCAGTTGGAGGCCAGCTTGGTCTGCATAGTGAGTTCTAGAACAGCCAGGGGTGCATAATAGAGCTACTGCATCTCAAAATGACTTGATATCAGTCAATCTTGCTAGTTTAATGGTTTGTTCAGTTCGGAGACTGATGCCTCGAGTTTATTGATCTAGTGTTATTTTGTTTATTCCAAATATAAACATTTGGTTTGATAACGGACAAAAATATCATTTTGTGAATATTTTCTGAAGCACTGGTCTTGGCAAAGTGGGCATACTGTTCTCCAAGCGAGCATTTGCTTAGAGTGTTGGATCAATCTACATTCTGTAAGGTTCCTCTTAAAGAAAAGGAGGAAGGTATCATCAAGAAAATGAAAAGCAGCAAATGGTGGCCAGGACATGGGAGGAGGAATTCTTGTTCACTGTACGGGAATGTGCATTAGTGCTGTTACTATAGAAACTAGTATAACATTCAAAAACCCTGAAATTTGAGCAAAGGTGTGACTCAACTACACAATCTCTGGATACTCAGCTGAAGGAACCCAAACTAACGTACAACAGGGACACCTGCATATCTGCAGACTATGCACATTGGCAAAGTCACAGATAACAGTCAAGATGTCCTTCAACAGTTAAGTAGATAAAGAAAAATGTGGCACATGTACATGATGGGGAAGTGTTTAGCCATAAACAATTATGAAAATACGTTGTTCTCAAGAAAATAGACAGAACTGGATGTCATAAATTAAATGAAATGAGCCAGGCTCAGAAAGACACGAATCCCATGTTTTCTCTCATACGCAGAATCTAGTTTGGCTCTGTTTTAGCTGAGACTTGAAAGCAGAAGAGCTATTTGGGAAAGGGGAGAGGGACAGTGGGAGAGCAAGGGAGACAAAAGGGGGTAACAAGAAAAATAAAGTGATCAAATGACATTGTACACCTGTTTGAAAGTCACATACTGGAATTCATTCCTTTGGACAAATAATATTCACTATTAATTTTTAAAGAAACACATAAAAGGATAAAAGCAAAAGAATGTTGAATGTTAATGAGGACATTCACTCTCCAGAGCTGAGGATTCTGTGCTAACATTACTCCAGGAGTGACATGGCTTCCCCATCACATGCGAGGGAACCAAACAACTCAGCCTCACGGGATGCGTGTGCCTGACACTGTGACTTCAAGCCCACAAACACTCTCTGCCATCCCAACTATTAAGTACTGTTTTGTCTTGGATTTTCATTGGAAAGTATGAACCTCAGTCTGACATTCCCATTATTTGGAAGCCTATATTCTTTGATCAGCTGGGGTGTATGATGCTAATGAATTTTCTAAATGTAACTGTGAAATAACCAGTCTTATATCAGACTTCTCCTGTATCCTTTCTAAACCCTCAACTGCTCCGGCTTTACTTTGAGAAGTCTTTAGTACTTCTCAAATTCACTCAACTAGAACTCCAGGTCTTTCCCGTGGCCTTCACATCTATACTGGAGAATTATCTCTTCGATTTGATTTGTGGTATGGATTCTCCAGTTGGGATTTGTTTAATAACGCAGCTGTGTTCCAAACCTGCAATTCATGTTTTCTCTTGGAAAACTACTAGAGAACCAAAGTGAGTGTCCTTTTACTAAAAAGGCTAATTGAGAGGATCGTTTGAGGCAATTTCTCAGCAATCAATGTGTCCTTCATCAGTCTTTTTCTTTGCTTCACGTGAAGCCTCACAGTACAGATGACGTTCTACATTCTCACAATACATAATGTCTCCCAGGGGAACCAGACTGAAGGGTTGCCAAAGTAATTAGTCAGATATGTGCTCACTTTTCTATCTCCAGGGATGTGTATGCTGCTTCCCTTTCACATATTCCTTCAGTATTATATCCAAAAACATGCAAAATATGCATGTGAATTTCAAGGAGACTTTTGGAAAGCCTGCATGACTAAATAATATCAGAAAAGTTACAATATACACAGTATTTAGATGACATGACAAAAATTTTGGAAGTACGAGGACTCCATTTTTGGATCCCTACTAATTACATTTTAGATTAGAAGAGATGATTTAGGACAAAGAAGAACCTTAAAATACTATGTTTTAATAATTAAGTGATGACACAAGTGACTTAGTCTGATAAAGGGAATGAAAGGGAAGTATCACTTCTTACCTGAAATCGAGCATTTCCTTTATTACAGATAATCAGAAAAGTAAGTTGAGACTTTTCCTGGAAGGACATGAAACTGCGTGTTATATAGTCTACATCTGCACTGGTACTTACCTTTCTAAATCAAATAACAACAACTTTAAATGTATGCATGGGTATATTTTTCTCAAATTTTGTCTTGTGTTTCTGCCTAGATCTCAATTTGTCACAGCACGGTTGAGAAATATAGTCCACCAGCCGCAGGAGAGACATTTTCCTATCTACCATAAAAACCTCCACAGCTTAAAACATTATTTCTGTATGCTAACTCATCTGTAATGTGAGACAGATAACTATCAAGGTGGGCAGAAAATGGTTTAATTTATAAAATTAAATTGATTGCTTGATCCTTTCTAGCCCTGGCGACTTTGGCGCTAAGCTTTCACTTCAAATAGATAACTAGTTTGCCAATACTTTTTGTCTAATAACACAGTTTTTGTATTTCCTAATTATTTCTTTTTTTTGACATTACAATATGATTGTATTATTCCTTCTTGTTGAACATATCTAGTAAAATGTGTACCCAGAATAAAACACTATCCGTACATTTGAAATGCTATCGTTAGCTATCATTGGTTTTATCTTTAGATCTATCAGAATCCAGAGCTTAACCATACCAAACACAGCATACATTACAGAATTTATTGTCCTGGGCTCATAGACGAGACAACTGAGAGTTACAAATTGTGATATCATCCTTTTTTCTAGTCACATACCAATTGAGTGCAAGGGGAAGCATGACCATCTTTCTTACAAATTTCATTGTAACAGCCTGCATTGTACGATTTCTGATCAACATAGTTACAGGGACACAGCTATTTCCCATAATGCTTGTATGACACAAGTTTTTTGGGGAGTGTTGTTGTTTTGTTTTGTTTATTTGTTTGTTTTCCTTTTTCTAGGAATGACAGAATTTTTTCTACTGTCTGCAGAGTCCAATGATTGTTAGGTGGCCATCTGCAAACCTCTGCACTACACAGGTATCACAGCAACAAAGTCTGCAATCACATCCTGTAATTGTCCCTGTCAGAGTCCTCTTAGTCATCCCCCCTCCTGCTGGGTTGCATAGTCCAGCCTTGCTGTAGGGCTTGAGCCTGGCCTCATTCCATCCTGTAAAGTCCCATTTGTGTGATAACCCCGGGAGCCTTGCTCTTTTCTGAGGGGAAGAAGAGAGGTGGATGGGGGAAGAAAGGAGAAGGCATGAAGCTTGGAGGAATGGAGGGAGGAGGAATGAGGGTTTGGATGTATCATATAAAAGAAGACAAAATAAATTATAAAAATAGAATAGAATCCCTTTCCATACCTTTTCCTAGTTATATTTAGATATACTCATATCTGACAAGAGGATATTTCTATCTTGCTTTTTTCTTTCTGTGCCCCTTCCTTTGATTTCATTCGTTTTTTATAATTTGACTTCAAATACTTTTTAGAGTAATAATTTACCTTGTCCTTGCCTCTTCTCATAACGGTATTGGCAAGATGATTGGTGGCTTTAATTAATACAGATTGTATTCATGTATGTGGTTTGATATTCACACTGTTTTTCCTCTCGGTGGTACTGAAGAATGAGCCCTCAAAGGAAGGCTCACTCTCCCTGAAAACAAGACAAAGTAGATGCCCATTCCAGTAGTTGTGTAAATCACAAAATGAAGCATAGGAAACATGAAAATGCAAAACAAACAATTAAATAAAATGAATTTGAAAGAAAGGAAGGAGGTGCAAGGGAAGTGTTGGCGGAAAGAAAGGGAAGTGAAGCCGGGTTGTGATCCCAGCACTAGGGAGGCTGATGCAGGTGTAGTGCTATGAGTTCGAGGCCAGCCTGGTCTACAGAACCCAAGATGAGGGAAATCTTTTACAACCTAATATCACATACTCCGTCTTGTTCTTTGTGTTTTTACTATTTAGTTCCCAGTCCCAACCTACTTTTGAAAAAATATGCTGTTCAATTTTCCCTTCTTGTTCAGTCTGTAAAACCAGCCTTCAGGACTGTGCTACCACATTTAGTATGTGTCTTCCTTCTTCAGTTAAACTTCTCTGGAAACACCCTCAAACATACCCATATGTATCTTCTGAGTGTTTCCAAATCCAGGCTTATTGACAACAAAGATTAACAATCACCACATCCTACCAATCAAACCACTAGCCAATACTCATGGATCGGTGAACTTCAAGCCATCCTCTTCCAGACAAAAGAGACTCAGATTTACACTACCAAAAGTTCTTCACAAAAGACAGTGTTCTCTTCTCCACTGTTCCTCAGACCACATCTTTTTGTTTTTCTTTGTTTAATTTTAAATGAATTTTTTAATATATACATTCTGATTACAGTTTCCCATGTCCCAATTCCTCCCAGGTCGTCCCCACTTCACAACCCTTTCTTTCTCTATCCTATTAGAAATCAAACACGCATCTAATAATAATAAATATAATCATAAACCAGAATAAGATAAAGCAAACAAAGAAGCATAGGAAAGAAGGGAAGGAAGAAAGCAAAGAAGGAGGAAGGGAGAGAGGAAGGAAAGAAGGCAAAGTGAAAAGACGAGAAACAAGAAACATGTATAAACACCGAGACACACATATTTGGACACACAGAAAACCCACAAAAGCAAGCTCATAACTATAATGTATGTGCAAATGGTTTATCAAGGATAAAGAGTTGCCCAGACAAAGGGTTATGAGAGAAAAACTTCCAAAAAAATCCCATTGAGTTCATTTTGTGTTGGACATACAGTGCTGGTCTGGAGGCCTGCCTTTAAGTGTAGTTTGTATGTGTACCCAGTGAGAGTCCATTGGTGAAAACTAACTTTTCCTTTGTGGGCAGTTATCAATTGAGGATGCATTGGGTCTGTGTGGTGTTATGTCGGCCTCTCTTCTCAGCTCTAGGATCCCATCTGGTGTAGATCCATGTAGGCCTGCTGACAGAGTCTCTGCTAATTTATATGCACATCAGTTCTGCTGTGTCTGGAAGGCCTTGTTTCATTGGTGCCTTCTATTCCCATTGGCTTTTATAATCTTTCTGCCTCCTATTCCACAGAGCTCTTTGAGCTCTAAGGGGAGGGATTTGATGGAAACATTGGACTGAGTGTTTCAGGATCTCACACTCTTCACATTATCCAGTTAGGTCTCTGTATTGTCCCCATATACTACAGGAGGATGTTTCTCTGATGGTGGTTGATTAAGACACTGATCTATGAGTACATCAGAATGCCAGTAGGCGTTATTTTATTGCTATGTTCCTTTAACAGAACAGTAGTATTTGATTTTCCTCTAATTCTATCTAGTCTCAGGCTCTTGACCATCTGGGTTAGCGTGAAGCATGGGTTCCATCTCAAAGAGTGGGCCTTAATTCCAATTTTGTGCCATTATTTCACCAGTGTATTTTGCAGGCAGGTCACTATTGTAGATCACAGAGTTCGTAGTTGGTTTTGTATTTACCTTTCTCCTCTGGTAGCATTCAGTACCTGCCAGCACCATGAACAATAGTCAGTAGGGGTGAAGGTTCTAGATATCACCACATCTTATTGCAGATGCATTGAGACAATAGTTCATATTTAATGTTATTTGTAAAGTAGGCTTAAGTGGTTTTTTTCTTCTACTATCTAGTCTGAAGGTCAAAGGCAGGAATATGCTCACTGAGTGTATTTACTGAAATAATAGGCTATTATACTGAAATAATGCCCTTGTAACTTTGGGGATTTCCAAGTATCACATTGCATAAACCTCTCAAATGTGGAGTGTTTTTTATTGGCCACCCAGATTTTTTCTGAAACTTGGTTTTGCTATGTGGCTTAAACTGGCCTGCAACTCAATAGACAGCCCAGATTGGATTCAAACTTGTGATCCACCTACCTTAGCTACTGTGCTCAGTTATGTAGTTTTATTAATCATATAATAGTCAGCTCATGAAAGTAAGCTCAGATTGCGTGGTCACCTACTGACTCAAGTCAAGTATTTATCTTCTGCCAAATAGCAAAGAACTGCATCTCAAAACTACAGTGGTTATCTGTTAAAAGCACAGATTTATTATGGATACTTTTCCCTTCTGCAGTTCTGTGATTGGGAACTTTCCACCAATTGGCTCAAAACACCAATTCGTCCACAGTCACTCTACCGCTCTCAGACCTCTTTAGTTATAAAATCCAGTGGTGGAGCTATCTGCATTGAAGTCTGGACCAACCAAAAGCTATATTTGCTCTAGAGTATGGAAAAGCCAGTTTTATGAATTTAGATAAAAACCTGAAAACATAAACACCCTAAAAACCTGTTTTTTTCCCCCTTAATCTGTTCAGAGAAGTAATTAGCTGCATCCAAAGACACTGTCATTAAATTCCTTATTTCCCCAACATTGTGCTAAGAAGCTATCAATAGCATATTGTTTAGTGACTAACATGAAAGGCTATCAGTTTTTCAAGTTCTGATGATACCTGGCTCTCGACATTTTTAAACCCAATGTCTTCTAATGATGGACCCTAAATTTCCACTTCAAAGATATTTCTAGCATTAAACATTATATAAATATATTAGCCAAGATTCATTGCAAAATTTTTTAAAAATTCTACCATAGCTAATTTATCCATAAATATATTCGATTCATAAAATTAAATATCAATAGTTCAATTTTAGGGGAGGACTGGAAGGATGCACCCTAAGAAAGCCTCTAGGAACACCTGTAGTACACCAGCACAGAAGACAATGCTAGCCAAGGAACATACCACCATTGCGAAGGTGGAGAGATTAGGACAACTACACATCTCAAAGAGGAGAACTAAAAATAGATATATATATAAATTAAAATCCACCCATTCAAAAAATGGGCTTAGGACTTGAACATAGGATCTCAAAAGAAGAAAAAATGGCTAAGTAATATCTCAACAAGTGTTCATTATCCCTAGCAATTAGGGAAATTCAAATTAAAGCAACTTTGAGATTTCATCTTACTCCAGTCAGAATGGCAAAGATCAACAAAATAACCAACAATAAATGCTGAAGAGAGTGTGGGAAAAAGGAAACCTTCGTCTACTGTTGGTGGGATTGTAAACTGTTGCAGCCACTCTGGAAATCAGTGAAGGAATTCTCAAAAGTCTAAAAATAAATCTACCCTATGACCCAACTATACCACTCCTTGGCATATGACAAAGGACTCAAACCTAAAAATCTATCATATGACCTAGCTAGTCTACTCCTTGACATATGCTCTAAGAACTCAGCACCCTACCCCACAGATACTTGCTCAGCCATGCTCATTGCTGTTCTAGTCACATTAGCTAGGAAATGGAAACAAACTAAATGTCCTTCAACTGATGAATATATGATGAAAATGTGGTACATATATACTATGGAATACTATTCATCTGTAAATAAAAACAAAACCATGAACATTAGAGAGGTAAATGGATGGAATTTGGAAAGATCATATTGAGTGAGGTAAGTCAAATCCAGAAAGATAAATATTACATGTTCTCTTCCACTGGAGGCCCTCATCTCCAAATCTTCAGATATGAGTTTCTCTCCTTGAGTAATTATGGAAACAGGTAAGGATCATTGCGAAGATAGAGGGTGTTGGGAAGCAACAGAGAGAGGAATATCAAGGTGAGTGATCTAATTAGGAAAATGGGAAAATGGGGTTTAACTAGGGAAGAGCAAGGGAGATAAATACAGAAGAATGAGAGAGGAGGGTAAAATAACAGTAAGGATGTCATGAAAGGTCATAAGAAATCATGTGATTAATTATTTACTAAAAACTAATCTAACTCAGTGTATAAATATACTTACGTAATTTAATGGACTTTTCTCATCTGGACTGCTAATGCTCCCTCCAAGAGCCAAAGACCATCTAAGAAAAACCCCAACACGAGGCATGAGAAGCTATCTTTTGAGTTGTTAGTCAGGGTTATCCAAAAAAACTCCAAAAAATTTAAAGGCTCTTACTGTTGCCCTTGGTTGCTCCCGAGAGGTAGAAGATAAGTCCCTATTGCTGAAAGCACTATGCATTTCAGAGAGGGGGCCCAGAGACACCTGAGTTAAAACTGACCTGAATGCTATCTCACTGGACTTTCAGGGTACCAGAAGGTACCATGCAAGCTTCCAGAGGAGAGAAGCAACCAACAGTCCCATTTAACTATTATGCCTGTGAACCAAAATGACATGGCAACCTTAAGAGTGCAGTACATCTACAAAACACTCCTATACTAAGGCTCAGGAAATACATGGAAGAGACGTTAGGGAGATTTTAAGAGCCAAAAGACTCGGGAGTTTTCTGTGAAACTATGACTCCTAGTAATGTCAAAATCTACACCTATAAGGTCTCACCAAATGACTGCCCAAACATGAGCTGAACAAGGACAAAAATCTTCTGCCCTACGTCTGCCCTCTATTCCTCCTCCAGAAGCTTCAGCTTGGCAATAGCCATCTCATATACAGAAACTGATGCATGAGTGAGCTTGGAGGATGTATTTTAGCTTTCTAAACTCCAGAAGATATGAAAGTGGCCGTGCAGTATGAAGAGTTGGAATAGAATTAAATGAGGAATCTGTGATTTGTGTCAAAACTCTCCCTCTATGCAGCAGTCTCTTCCAACCCTAAAACAATCACTATAAACACAGCAAAATCTTCTCTGTCTCTTGTAGTGGAAAAGAGCTGGGCTAAGTGCCCAAATAAAAAACAAACATGAGCAAGCCCCACATAGTCAATGGACCAGCACTCTTGGGTCCCTCAGAGCCTGAAGCAGCAAAGAACCTGCAGGCTCTCCTAGATATGTCATGTGGTTGTCTGGCTTGGTGGTCTTACAGAGAACCTTCAGGTTAGAGTGTATGTGGGGGTTCTCTGATGCATTTACCTGCCCTTGAGACCCATTTCCTCCAGATGGGTTGCCTAGTCCATCCTTGATGTCGGGACTAGTGCCTGGCCTTGTACCATCTTGTGCTCTGTTTGAGCAATAACTCTGGGAGAACTGCTCTCTTCTATGAGGAGAAGAATGAGTAGGAATGAGTGGTCAGAGGTGGAGAGGGTGTATAATAGGAGGAGAGGGAAGATGGGAGGAGCTGGAGAAATGGAGGGAAGGTAGGAGGGGTGTTGATATGTATTATACGAGTGAAGAAAAGTAAAAATAATAATAATCATTTAAAAACAGTTAGTTACTGATGTAGTTAAAATAAACACACACACACACACACACACACACACACACACATATTTATACCACACCAGCTGCCACAACTACAGGTAGGCTAAGAGGAGGCTCCCTGCTTGGACCAGAGGCCACCCAAGCTGCCACAACTGCACGTAGGCTGCTCTTTGTACCACAGAATCTCCCCACTCTTAGTGTTCCCCCTCTCCAATCCTCCATCTCTTCGAAGTTGCCACCTTGTGCCATCTCCCAACTCTTCTGGAGGCTCCCTGCTTGGATCAGAGGCCACCCCAACCTCCTCAACTCCAGAAGCTAAGCCAGCCTTGCCCACACCGTCCCAAACCCCACCCACCAACTCCAGTGGAAATCCCCAGCCCTACCCCAAGCCACACAGACCAGAAGACCAGAGAAGAAACAGAACTCAAGGAACTAAACTCTTATTCAATAATGAAAAACTCTAAACTATAATTTGGAATCTAAACTGTAATAATGCACAGATGCCTAAATGCCAGCATAAGAATACAATCAACAGCCAGGTGGTGGTGGAGCATGCCTTTAATCCCAACACTCAGTAGGCAGAGTCAGAGTCAGGCAGATCTCTGTGAGCTCAAGGCCAGCCTGGTCTACAGAGTGAGTTCCAGGACAGCCAGAGTTACAACAGGGAAACCGTGTCTCAAAATAAAAAATTAAAAACAGACCTACCACACGACTCAGAAACTCCACCTTGAATATATATGCAAAAGAACTAATACAATAACCTTCAAAGGGCATTTTTATATTCACATATTTTCATCATTGTTTTTACTATGCATTCATAAAAATAACCTAAATGTCTATCTGCAGATTAGTGGATAAATAAATTATAGTATAACATCAAAAATAAAAAGTAATTCAACAAAGAAAATGCATGAAATGCATAAGATGGAATATTATTCAGCCTTAAGTTATAAGGAAATACATGCAACACATAAATGAACTTAGAAGATACTATTCTAAACCAAGCAGTTTGGTCATACAATGAGAAGTAATGCATGACTCCTCACTCAGGAGGCACTGCAAACCAGATCAGAACAGAGGGTAGAATGGTAGTTGCCAGAGTTGAGGAATTATAGAAATTAGGAGTTTCTGGCCAAGGATTCTATCATTTTAGCTATCCAGTTAACTAAGTCCTAAAGATCTACAGCATAACAAGTTCATAGTTGACAATATTATATGGTTCACTTGGTATTTTGTAAGGGAAGATTTCATGTTGAACATTCTTTCTTAATTATAAAACAAAGATAAAAAGGAGACAGGCAGTGAGTTTTGGAGCTGATGGATATTTTTATCAAGTTATTCACTTTTTAAATGCATAGTTTTTTATATATCAACTATCTATGTCTCCATATATCTACTGTCAAATTAAAAAAAAATAAAAACAAGAGCTATTTAAGGATGATTTGGAGTCTGCAGAGAACTGTACTACTTATTATATGCCAGAAGACTGTCTTTTATAGAAGGAAGAAAACAAAAATCCTGGTATATTAAAAAAAGAGTCAAGAGAAACATGCATCCCAGAGCAATTGATAATAATAACTTACGATATTCGTGAATATTCTTTGCAGCTTCTGAGATTAGCACAATCTTCCTAGACCTCGAAAATCTTCCTTACATCTTAAATATATTAAAGTCTTTCCTCCAACACGCTCTTATCTCTTTAATTACCACAGATTTTTGTGTAAAACAATGAGTTTCTTTATGGCATTTTCATACATGATACAATGCACTTCAATCATATTTAATCCATCCATTACTATCCGTCGTCTCCTCCACTTGGTGGTAAATTTCCTCCTTCCAAATGGTCCTGCTTCTATTTTAATGTCTTACTTCTAAAGCACATATATTCTACATTTGAGAGAAAGTCTATATTTATCTGAATTTTGTTTATGTTTCTTAACATGACGATTCCTAGTAATAAAAATTTTCCTGAAAAATGATATAATTTTATTCTTCATGTATGAGAAAGCTCCATTGTGTGTGTGTGTGTGTGTGTGTATATATATATATATATATATATATATATATATATATATGTATATCACATATTTTTAATCCATTTATCTGTTGATGAATTCCTTGACTGATTCTTAGCTATTATAAATAGTATCAAAATAAGCGTGTACAAGTTTCTTTTTAGTATGCTGATACAATCCTTAAGATATGTACCAAAGAAGTGATACTTTAAAATTTTCAAGTACAAAATATCATACAAAGTTTATCACAGAAGCAAGTTTTTTTTTGTGAAGTTTTATATAATGTCAATATTAAAAGACTTCTTTATTGTTGCTTATTTTATTTTCTTTATAGTACTATTGAATGGAGCCTGCTGTTCAGGTTTGAGCAGTATTTGGATAGAAGTGAGGATTAGAAAATGGAAGGGGCTGAGGGTTAAGGGAAAGAAGAGAGGTAAGGCTCGCTGCTGGCCGTCAGTAGGGGACTGCTGTCCCACTTTATTTTTCAGCTCCTCTTATACAGTACAAAAGCTACTTCTTACAAGTTAACAAAGAAACTTAGTATGCCCTTCTAAGCAAGACAGTAGGTGATTCTAGGCTAGACACACAGGTATAATAACTACAGATAAGGTTTGACCTTGGCTCTCAGGCAAACAGAGTACAAAGAACAATAATATCTGCTAGAGCTTGGGTTCAGTGAACTCAGCTTCTGTCTTTGTCTCTGCACACAGCATGTTTTTGCTGTGTGTAATTCATTGTGTGTGAAGCAATTTATTGCTGTAAAGCAAGCTCACTGTAAACTGCAAAGTCATCTCCAAGATGGCTTCAGAGGACAAGATGGAGTTTATTAAGATAACAGCTCCCCACATTTTATGGTAAAAAATGTATTGGATCTTAAAAAACATTTCAGTTTTCCTTTAAGTACCATTCAAATATTAGCACTTCCTATACATAGTAAGTGAAGAAACATAAAAATAATTATAATTTATTGCAAAATGTTTATAATCATTGTGGCATAATGGAGTAATGAGATGTGTTTAGGTGATGAATTTCAAGGGGGATAACTGAGTTGAACATTAAAGGATGAATGGGAACTTGCCAGGTGGACATGGTGGGTAAGATGTATGTGGAGACTTTCTGAAAGAATTGCTTTATGAAAAGACACAGACATATTAAAAGACTTCATGGGAACAGGAGGTTCTGTGGAAGTGAATTTAGGAGAAGAGACAGGTGTGAATACAGATTTATGTGGTTAAATTATTCCTCAAGAGAAAGAATGTCTGTGAGGCCAAAGGGTATTGGAAGGATCTTCTGGAAAAAGGTTCCCCCAACCCTAGTTCCTCACACAGTCAAACCTGTCCTCCCTTCACACTGGTGTCTTGGGAGAATGAATTGTGTAACTGGTACCCTCAGACACTCTTCCTCTTGAAGGGGACAGCATAGCAAATATATCTCTAAGAAGACAAAAGCTCACCCAAGTAGAAGAAAATATAACCCAAAACTATTTAATTCCTCTTCAGGCTCTAGGGGCATGTTAGTTGGAGGTCAAGTTCATAGACATCTGCCTTCATGACTTATACGGCCCTCTGGCCATTGATGTGGCCATGGCAGTCACCTTGCCCAAGATCTAAGACAATTTAGAAGATGTTCTTTTTCCAAGGCAAGGGTCTCTTCCATTCTACTGCTTCCTAGTAACCCCAACTCTGATAGTGAATCCGGGGTATGGATTAAGAGATAAGATATGGTTCATCTGTGTTCAATTCCAGCACTTTATACGAGGTGGGCTTATTTACTTGAGGTTTATCTATGGATTCTGTTAGGCTGAAGTTTAAGTTGAATACCTGAAGGATGGGAGGAGGAACAACTAGTGAATGAGTAGAAATACCTCAGTCCCCCCGCAGGGTTAGGGAACTTGCCTCCTCAGCAGGTGTTTTAGTGCCCCTGTTACCTCCTTGTTACGGAGGGTGTAAATGATGGGGTTGAGCATGGGTGTGACAACTGTGTAGAAGAGACTAAGGATTCGGTCTGTGGTGACAGAAGATCCTCCTCGGGGCCGGATGTACGTGATACTGGCCGTTCCAAAGAAGAGAGACACCACAAGCAAGTGGGAGGAGCAGGTAGAGAAGACCTTTCGGCGGCTCTGGGTGGAAGCCATTGCCAGGATGGCTCCCAGGATTCGGGCATAAGAAGTGACTATCAGAGAGAAAGGGATCATGATGAAGACCACAGTGGCTGTCATCACAGAGATTTCGCTCCTGTGCTTCCTAGCAGTTGCCAGCCTCAGTACTGGCAGGATGTCACAGAGGAAGTGTGGGATTATGGGGCGGCTGGAGAAAGGCAGAGTGAAGATGAGGGAGGAATGAGTAGAAGCTGTAATGATGCCCATGATCCACGAGGTTCCCACCATGGCTGCACAGGCCCGCGGGTTCATTAAGTTGGTGTAGTGCAGGGGCTGACATATGGCTGCATAACGGTCATAGGCCATGGCTGTGAGCAGGCAGCACTCTGAGATGCCCAGGACAATGAATAAATACATCTGGGCTGCACAACTCCAGAAGGAGATGGCCTGGGGGTGAGAATATGTCAGATCAACCAGGACTCTGGGCACAATGTCTGTGGTGTAGAGAAGCTCCATCACAGAGAGATGGCGTAGGAAGAAATACATGGGAGAGTGCAGCACAGGGCTGACTTGCATAAGAAAGATGATCAGGGAGTTGCCCAGCAAAGTTATGAGGTAGACCAGAAGCACCAACCAGAACAGTGGACCCTGAAGGGCTCTGAGGTCAGAGAACCCCAGTAGGAGAAACTCAGGTGTTGCAGTTTGGTTTTTAATAGCCATCACTCCAGGGTACAAGCTTTGCACAGCTAAGAAAGAAATAATTTTGAAGTAACCAACATTTCTGTAACTCAGTAAAACCCTTTCCATACAGTCCTTCTCAAATCAAGAGAGCTGGTGTCTTTCATTTTCAGATGATCCATGGGTCTCAGAAATTAAACTCATCTGAACTAATAATGAGAAAATAGCATAGCTGTTATTTTATCTAACATATTTTGATGTCAAAGTCTGTGCATCTCCCATGTTCACTTTCTCTGTCTCAGACCTCACATTCCACGTGGAGAGACCCAACTTTGTACTTTAGGTGGAGCAATTGTTGTGCCCTTTGTTCTCAACACATTGAAACCAAAACCCAAATGGCCACACCAGAGACTATCCCAAGGTAGTGTCTAATAATCACCACAATGTGCTTAGGATTTAGGGTGTCTATAATAATGTGAGTATTTGTTACATCACAGCATAGATACATCATAATTAGGGATTCTAGTACCTGACCTGATCACTTTATTGTCATTTTATCTGGGTCCTTGTGGTCAGCTATACAAGATACACTGTCCTAGTATACCAGAGTGGATGTTTTGTTAAAATCATACTTAATCCTTCAAGTTTCAGTTCAAGCCCCATGAAAGCATGTGTATTATTCATAATTAGAAATACTTATCCATGGCATTTCAGGATTAAAGGAGACATTTAGGGTTAAATATCTCTATGCACAATATTAACACTTTATGTACAATATTTTAGAAAGGTGTTCAGTGTATTTAAACAGCAGTGGTGACAGGGATTCACTATGGGATTGGTTAGTGCCTTCTAGCATTAGCCTTCCTTGCCTATAAGAAAATTCTTCATTATAGTGGGTTTGAACAAATGTGTAGTAGCTTACTGAAGTTCTAACCCCTCTTGTATGAGACAGTGCTCAGGTATTTAAAGAAAATATATCTTGAAGAAAATATTTTCTGATTCATATTCTCACAAGATATGTGCCACAGATCCAGGACTTCTTAGTGTTGCTTCCAGTGTGAGATTCTACAGGACATGGTGGGCAGAAGTTGCTAATATTTCCCAAGTGCCTCATTGCTGCAGTGCGCTCTGCCTTGGCCATAGTATTCATCAAACCACTGGATCTTCACAGTCATGCTACAACACAGAAACCCTCATCTTCCCTGTTTTGAAGACAAGGGAATGGAATTTCAGACAACCTTAGTAATGTCCTCCAAGCCATTTATCTAGTAAGTAATATTGGGCTCAAGTCCAAATCTTTCTAGCTCCAGAGTCTGTGTTGATAGCCACTAAATTATCAAGTATCACAGAGGTTAATTTAACTAGCGTAGTACTTGAAATGTCAATTCTTCCCCAGACATATATAAGATGAATTAATGAACCTAAATTGTATAGTTGGGAATGCATGATAGAAAAATTAAATGACATTTAAAGTTAGGTAACTAATTAAGAAAAGACAGAACATTGTGCCTTCAGTTTCCAGAAGTCCTAGGTCCTAAGGTTTACCAACCATTCATTGTCTATGGCCATCTCTTACATGAGTTTAGTTCAACCATTTGCTTGCCTACTTACTTTCTCAGGCAAAGGGGTGGTAGTTCCTACCATTTGCTCATGTACCTAACCTTTACTGCACCTGCTGTCCTTTTACCACGTATTTTGCCTAGAGCTTAGATTTAGAGATTGCTGGGAATTCTATGGTTTCTAAGTTGTATGTATACAGACATGAGTACTAATCTAATTGTTTTTGTAGACAAGGAACAAGAGCCTGGGGTTTAAACTACGCATTTAGGATAACATAGTAGGGAGTAGAGCCAGAATGGTATATTTAAACCATGTACTTTGAAAAAAATGAATTTTCAGTGAGTTTGAACAGGATTATCTAGTCTCAGTTGCCACAGATTCTTCCAGTGCCCACACCTTCTTAGATAACATGCAATAGAACCTCTGTTTTCAAAATTTCAAGTGTTATTTTTTCCAATTAAAATATTTAGGAGATATCTGATATAAAGGCATTTGTGGTTTTGATCATCTCTGCTGGATTTCATTCTTTCCTCTAAGTTGCTCTTTCTCAGGCTTTTGTTTCACTGAACGCCTATGTGACATACTTGTGACTATACTATACACATTACTTTGTTTTCCTCCAACATTTCATTACTTCATGTAGGCATTTTCAAATAAAATCACACAATGAACCAAATGTTCCTGAAGAAACAAACAATAGCAATGATAGTAACAATAAAAGAATGTGTTCTTATAATAATTGATTGATTTTTCTCCAGTAACATTTAAAAATTCTATGCATACTTTTGCGATTTAAACTGTGCTACTTTGTGGGTATTGTATATATGCAAACAACATCTTTGTGTATCTTTCCATTTATTTTGCTTAACGTATTTTTCTAGGGTAAATTTCTAGAAATGGAAGTATTGTTTGAGTTTGAACATTTTTGTGTGTGTCCGGTTGTATTGCATGTTTTTTAAAATGCCTAAAGGTTTACATGAAAGCAATCTCCATCTTCCTTCCTGAGAAGGCTGAGGAAATCTGTCTATCCTCCCCTCCATTTCCATGTTACCTTTGCCATATGTGAGTATCCTTCACTCTCAGTCATTGAGCTAAATTTCGCCTTAATATGCCATTCAAAAGGGTAGATACCAGAGTTTCCCCAAGATCCTCAGCAGCTCCCTCTCCTATATCTCAGGCACCCCTCCTCCTGTTTCTATTCTGACTGCTTACTTCTCTCTTAAGCTTGTTTTATTGGTCATTTGTCTGCCATAGCTGGGACAGTCTTCACAGAGACACTGGCATTGAAGCTACTTTTCAAAATTTCCCAGATGATAGAGATGACAAATAATTTCTACTCTCTGAGCCATAGATGGGATGAGGATTTAAAAATATTATTATTATTATTATTATTATTACTTGGTTTTGAAGAGGTCTCACTATATATTCCATGAACGTCTGATGTTTATATTTATATTTTTAATTTTGGTAAACACATAAAACTTACCATCTTAATGTTCATATTTCAGGACTATTGAGTACATCTGTATGTATTTCTCTGCAACGAAACTCCAGAATTTTTTCGTCTTTCAAAGCTAAAACACTTTACCCATTTAACAATTCTCCACTTTATATGTCTCACAGTTGGTTCCCCTGTACCGCAAAAATAATCTCACTTACACAAACAACTAGATAAGTTGATCAGCTACTGCAAATTCAACTGGAGACACAGGTGGTGCCTCTAGCTGACAGTGATGTGTCTGTCTGTCTGGTACCTGGTAGACCTGTTATCTCTGAATGTAGAGGTTGAGGAGCTTAGAGGATGGATGCAGTAGAAAACAGGTCTTAAGGGATAGGATGGGCACCATGGGTGCAGAGAAAATGGGGATTCTGGAGAATAGTTGAGGGTGTGGAATATGAAAGGGTGACAGTCTTTATGGATCAATGAGGGCAGGGAACACGGCCAGATATTTCTTCTTTGGTTTGTTAGGCTTTGATTTCATTCTTTTGCATAAAGTATCAGAAGAAGATATGCATGTTAAGTGAACTTGTGTGCATGCATGTGTTTGTGTGCACTGTGTATTTGTGTGCGAGTGCCCACTCATCAGGGCAGGTGTAGGATAGCAAAGTAGAACACAGGCAGCTCTGTCTGAAAACCCTGAGATGGAGACCATTAGGAGGACCTAAGAGTCATTGGTCATAGAAATATGGAAGCTATGATTACCACCTGACAGTCCACATGGAAATTCTCAGATTTATATGCAACTCATTATTTTACCTTGCACAACATGATTACGTACAACATATACTCATAACATCACACAGCATATCTTCCCAACAATAGTATATTTGCTTACCTTACAAAGCAAAGATTTGCATAGTCTGTTTGTATATAAATTGGCTTTGCTATATTATGTGAAATTTTATCTGGAAGAAATTCCTCACCATTCTCTATATCCTTTTTAGATCTTTTTCCTGCCAAGAGAGCATGGTGACATTTGAATTATACATCTGTAAAGAAAATAGTCAAGACTCAGAAACTTCTCCAGGATTCTTTTCTCCTTTGCCAAGGAATATGTATTGCTTCCCCAAACACAGGGTTCTAAGACCCGAGTGGGTTCTGCTGTGCCCTTTGCCCTTATTTTTCTGTTTTTGGCAGAGTCTAGTTTATCAGACAAAAACCCAAGTGTGTACATCCCTGTGAAGGGTCCTTACCCAGGGTGTGTATATGGTCGCCCAGTCAGGGAAAGATATGTGGGCACAGGAGAGACTACCCTTTCCTTCTTCTTCTTGGAAAGGTTTAGCCTCTGTGGTGCCCACAGTTATCTTGAGGTTAGTAGAGTGCCTTTATCCCTGGGGGACCTTGAGGCCCTGAGCTATGATAGTGTTGTGGGTAAGATAATTGTGTCTATGTCTCCAATGTCAGCTTTAACCATCTTCTTTCCTTAAAATAGTATCTAATGGCTGTCCCTGCTTTCCCTCCTGTTCTTTCTCTTGGATGCCATGGCTTTCTCCATTGTGTTTTCTTGGTTACAGATGATATGAAACCTGAGGGTCTCCCTGCCTCATATGTGGACTCTCTCCTGGGACATTAACAGGGACAAGTTTCATGTCCCTGTTAAATAGAAGTACTTCTGGAAGATACTCTTAGTTAAGAACTGAATCTTGACTTGGTCATATTGTTCTCCCCGCTTAGTTTGCATTGCAAATGAAAGTGTTCTAATGAAGTCATTGCCTGAGTGGTTACTTTAGGGCTTTATAGAAGAAGGACGAGTAATCTGAGAATCTCATGTTTCTCTCATGTTGTTCTGAGAAGCACCTCAGAGTTCAGCCTTATGAATATTGTTGGTCTGAGGAAAGAGGAGTACATGGTGGAGGCTGGACAAGTCTGGGGGTAGAATAAATAACACCTTTGTGTTATCTGAAGCAACCCGGACTTGCCCCTCAATCCCTGATGCCCTCTGGCTGACACTGACATCTTCACTTCTGCCTTACTTCCTCCATTTATCCCAGTTGAAATGACTAACCAGCTCCATGTTGCTTATTCTAGCTGTGACTTTTTAATTTTCATTTTATGTAATATGGGAGATATTTCTTTCCTTTCTTTTCCTAAATATTTTTTTCTTATTTCTATGATTTCCACTCATCTGTCTTTGGCTCTGGCTTCTCGTCATATATACAACTGAGCATCTTCTCTTACACATTTTAGAGGTATCTCAACGTGAATGTGTTCTAATGACTCTCGTTTCCCTCTCACTCTTCCTAACCAAGTAAATGAGCAGATTACACACAATTGCCCAGACAAAAAATATGGCTAATTCTTTTAATCAATGTCTTTCCCTAATGCCTGCCATTGAGCTAAGAGCAATTTCTTTTAGCTCTGCCTCAAAAGGTCTTATATTGGATAGAGCAAGAGCTCTGTCAACACAGGGCTTTTTTATTTTTTATTTTTGAAATTATAATTTAATTAGAGTTATCCAAACCCCCTATATAATCCTCTCCACTTTCCTTCAAATTGATATTCTCTTTTTTACTTTTTATTTTTACTAATTATTATTGCATTTTATATGAATTTTCAGTAGTGAAGTCTCAGCTGAAATTTTACTTATTTAGAAATACCTTGAACACACATGACTACCTTATTTCATAATGCTATTTTCACATATCTCCAAGAGAATGATCATATTTGCTTTTTAAAAAATTTTAAGTTTTATATATTTAAAAAATTATTCTCTCATGTAGTACATCCCAACATCCTTCTTCCCCACCCTCCACTCCTCCTAACTCCCCCGGTCTTCCCTCCCCCATGTCTACCCCCAACCTCCCATCCGCATCTCTGCCTCTCCCCAAGAAAGAGCAGTCCTCCCAGGGTTATTGCTCAAATATGACACAACAAGATAGAACAGAGTCAGGTACTTTTCCCTACTTCAAGGGTGGGCTAGGCAATCCAGAAGGGGGAGAAGAGTTCCAAGGGCAGGCAAAAAGGTTTAGAGACACACACATACCCATTCCTGTCTGTATGAGTTCTGAAAAAGCACCAAGCCAGGCAATCTCAAGACATATTTGGGGGACCCAGCAGGTTCCATGTCTGCTGCTTCAGGCTCTGTGAGACTCTAAGAGTGCTGATCAGTTGGCTCCATGGGGTTTGTTCTCCTGGTGTCCTTGACCCTTCTGGTCCCCACAATTCCTTCTCCACCTCTTCCATGGGGTTCCCCAAGCTCTGAACTTTATTTGTCCCTGGGCATCTGTATCTGTTCCCATCAGCTGCCAGAGGAATCCTCTCTGATGAAGATTGGGCTAGGCACCAAGCTATGAGAAGAGTAGGATAGCTTTAGAAGTCTGTTCCTGGCTATCCAGTTTCTAGTTCCTAGCATGCCCTGGAGTATTGGTCATGGGTTCTCTCCTTTAGCATGGTGTTCTGTCCTTACATTGTCCTAGCAAATCCATGTTTGTCTTTTTGAGACTGGGTTAACTCACTCAGGATGATTATTTTTCTAGTTCTATTCACTTGCCTGCAAAGTTCATGTAGTCAATTTTTAAAAAAAAATAGTTGAGTAGTTCTCAATTGTGTAGATGTGCCATGGTTTCTTTATCCATTCTTCAACTGAAGTTGTTTCCAATATCTGGCTATTACGAACAAAGTTGCTATAAACATAGTTGAGCAACTGTCCTTGTGGTAAGATGGAAATCCTTTGGATATATATCCAGGAGTGGTATAGCTGGGTCTTGAGGTAGGTCGATTTCCAATTTTCTGAGGAATCACCATATTGATTTCCATAGTGGCTGTACAAGTTTGAATTCCCACCAGCTATGAAGTAGTGTTCCCCTTGCTCTATAGCCTCGCCAGCATGAGCCATTCTGACAGGTGTAAGATGGAGTCTCAGAGTAATTTTAATTTACAATTCTTGGATGACTAAGGATGTTGAACTTTTCTTTAAGCATTTCCCACCCATTTGAGATTCCTCTTTTGAGAATTCTTGCTTTAGATCTGCACCCCATTGCTTAATTGGGTTATTTGTTGTGTTGACGTGTAATTTCTTGAGTTCTTTATATATTTTGGATATTAGCCTTCTATCAGAAGTGGAGTTGGTGAAGATTTTTTCCCATTCTGTAGTCTGCTGTTTTGTCTGTTGATGGTGTCCTTTGCCTTACAGAAGCTTTTCAGTTTCATGAGACCCCATTTATCAATCATTATTCTTAGTGCCTGAGCTATCAATGTTCTGTTCAGGAAGTTGTCTCATGTGCCAATATGTTCAAGACTATCCCCCACTGTCTCTTCTATCAGGTCCAGTTATCTGGTTTTATGTTGAGGTCTTTGATCTACTTGAACTTGAGTTTTCTGCAGGGTGACAAATATGGGTATATTTGCATTCTACATGCAGACATCCCATTTGACCAGCACCATTTGTTGAAGATGTTGTGTATTTATGGCTTCTTTATCAAAGATCAGGTATCCAAGAGTGTGTAGATTTATGTCTGGATCTTTGCTTTGGTTCCATTGATCCATGTGTCTGCTTTTATGCCAATACCATGAAGTTTTTATTACAACGGCTCCAAGAATGTTAATACCTCTGGAAGTTCTTTTATTTTTCAGGATTATTGTAGCTATCTTGGGTTTTTTTCCATATGAAGTTGAATATTATCATTTCAAAATCTGTAAAGAGTTGTATTGGTATTTTGATAGGAATTGTGCTGAATCTGTAGATTGCTTTTGGTAAGATGGCCATTTTTATTATGTTAATCCTATTAATCCAGAAGCATGGATTTCTTTCCATTTTCTATAATCTTCTTCAATTTTCCTCCTTAAGGTCTTAAAGTTTTTGTCATTCATGTCTTCCACTTGCTTGGTTAGAGTCACTCCAAGATATTTTATGCTAGTTGTAGCTATTGTGAAGGGTATTGTTCCCTAATTTCTTTCTAAGTTCATTTGTCATTTGTATATAGGAGAGATCTCTATTTTTCCTTCCTTCCTTCCTTCCTTCTTTCCTTCCTTCCTTCCTTTCTTCCTTCCTTCCTTCATTTCTTCTTTTCTTCCTTTCTTAGTTGATCTTGTAGCCAGCCACTTTACTGAAGTTGTTTATCAGCTGTATGAATTCCCTGGTCGAATTATTGGGGTTATTTATATATACTATCATCTCATTTTCAAATAAGGATACTTTCACTTCTTTTCTAATTTCTATCCATTTGATCTCCTTCTGCTGTCTTATTACTCTAGCTATACAAGTACTATTTTGAATAGGTATGGAAAGAGTGGACAACCTTGTGTTTTTCCTGATTTTAGTGGAATTGCTTAGAGTCTTGTTGGGAGCTGAGTTGAAACGCCATTATAAGATGGCTCCGGTTTCCTGTTTCCGGGCTCTTCTTGATCGGTTCTGGAGTAAACAAGTAACAGCACAGGCGCAAGTTGAGTAATCCTTGCCGCCTCCCTCTATGCTAATGAGGTTCTGGACATGCATCCAATCGTTGATGGTCACGTTGCCTTTTGCCCTATATAAGCAGGGTGCCTCACACATTCAGGGTCTTTTCGCTCTCAACACTCAATCAAGCTAAAGTCCTCAATAAAGCGTGAACCAGAAGAATCCTGTGTGCGGCGTCTTCCTTGCAGGCGAGGCGGGCGTCCACATTTGGTGCCGAAACCCGGGAACCTGACCATCAGCTGAGCACCGGCGAAGACCCCTGTTTTCAGGAGGATTCAGAACTGGAGCGCGGGACGAAAGTGGATCCAGACTCTTTCTGAGAGGTATGCTGTTTTGTGAGATTGACCCTGCACTAGGCGCGGTCATTTTGGCTTGTATGGTTATTGTTGTTCTTGCTTGTCGCCCTTGTCTAAATTGTCATCGTGCAGGAACCACCGGGTCTCTTACAATCCCTTCTTGGGGTAAACTAGGAGGAGATTTGCAAAGGGAAAAGGAAAAGGAAGGTCTCCGCGCTGGCACATGGCCATTATGGCATATGGTTAAAGCTTGCTTAGAAGATAAGCAATGTCAAGAAAGGGTAAAAGAAGGACAGCATACATTGGCAGAACATCAAGACAGCATGTCAGAAACAGAAAAGAGGGAGAGGCCTAAAAAAGAGATAAAAAGGGTAGAAAAAGAGAAAAAAGAAAAAAAGAAAGAACAAATGAATAGTCAGAAAAGGGTATACCCAGTACTAGTAGAATTTGAAAATTTAAAAATAACCAGTGATGAAACTAGTAGTTCCTCTTCTGACTCAGAAACCACAGACTCAGAAACTTCGGGGTCAGAAGAGAAACTGGATACAGAGGAACAAACAGAACTAGAAGAGGAAGCTGTGCGCTATGAGGAAGAACGTTACCGTCCTGAGCCATACGCTCCGGCGGCTCCCTCTGTGCCCCCTCTTCTTAACCTGCCTAAGGCTAAGAAAAAACAGAGAGATAAAACCTCAAAAACTTCAATAAATGTCAAGTGGAAAGATGTATTGTCTAATCAATGGAAGGGCCCGGATCAAGTTTTAATAAGATCCAGGGGAGCTGTTTGTGTTTTTCCTCAGGACCAAGAAAACCCCATTTGGGTGCCTGCTCGTCTGACAAGAACGGTAAAACAGCCCTTAGAAGATCAAGAACAGGATGAGGATCTTGAAAACGCTACTGGCTCTACAGATGATCCTGATAAAGTGGCCCCCGATACGCACAGAACAACGATGGGGAATACTAACAACACTCCCCATACCAATGCCAGTGATGCATGATGCTCAAGTTTTCCAACGCTTCTTTGCTACGAACTCTAGTCTTGATCTTGCCTATTTGCTTTATGACTCTCAAAATAGTGGTATAGGGGAAAATCGTACACTCCCCCTAAATGGAATACTCTGTTTTACTTTGGTTGATGAAACTGGTTGCATACAACTTTCCAACTCTGGTGCAGTTTGGGTAAATGAAGATGATTGGATAGGAGGCGATAGCGATGAGGATTATGCTAATGGCACATATATTTTGTGATGATTGCTTCTGTATTTGTATGCTTTTGGTGCCTTTGTAAAATGTATAGACAGAGACAGCGATGATTATTCAAGCATTTGCCGCCCTTGATGTGAGACATTCCCCTGCAGCCTGGTTAGCAACGCTTAAACAATAGGCTATCGTTAGGTCGATGGTTGGTATGTAATATCCAACCCTCCTTTTGATTGTTGAGCTGTATGTTGTCAGAACCAATGCGACAGAAGTTCATCTCCACCACATGTCTCCCTTTTAGACAATTTAGGGCATGTGGCCTTTGCACCTTGAGGACTTGCTTCCATTGCACCAAGAATAGGCACATCCCTTATTCGACCCAAGGTTAGCCTTTGCACATCTCAGAGGTTCTCCTCACTGCACGAGATAAGGTAACCTGGGTATTTAGGACATGCTTAACTTCCTTGATCCTCACCTCTGTAGATGGAGGGGTTGATCGGTGACTTAGCATGTTCCTTTGTCCTCAATTTAATATAAAAGGGGGAGATGTTGGGAGCCGAGTTGAAACGCCATTATAAGATGGGCCGGTTTCCTGTTTCCGGGCTCTTCTTGATCGGTTCTGGAGTAAACAAGTAACAGCGCAGGCTCAAGTTGAGTAATCCTTGCCGCCTCCCTCTATGCTAATGAGGTTCTGAACATGCATCCAATCGTTGATGGTCACGTTGCCTTTTGCCCTATATAAGCAGGGTGCCTCACACATTCAGGGTCTTTTCGCTCTCAACACTCAATCAAGCTAAAGTCCTCAATAAAGCGTGAACCAGAAGAATCCTGTGTGCGGCGTCTTCCTTGCAGGTGAGGCGGGCGTCCACAGAGTCTCTCCATTTTATTTGATGTTGGCAGTAGGTTTGCTGTAAATTGCCTTTACTATGTTGAGGTGTGTCCCCTGTATCCCCAATGTCTCCAATACTTATATCATGAAGTGGTGTTGGATTTTGTCAAAAGCTTTCTCAGCATCTAAGGAGATGATCATGTGGTTCTTTCTTTAGTTTGATTATATGGAGGATCACAGTGACTGATTTTCATACGTCAAATCATCCCAGCATCTCTGGGATGAAGCCTACTTGATCACGGTTGATGATCATTTTGGTGTGTTCTTGGATTCAGTTTGCAAGTATTTTATTGAATACATTTGCATTTATGTTCATGAGAAAAATTGGTTTGTAATCTTTCTTTGTTGAATCTTTGTGTGGTTTGGGTATCAGGGTGACTGTAGCCCGTAGAATGAGTTTGGAGTGTTCCTCCTGTTTCTATTTTGTGGAGTAACTTAAGGTGCACTGGTGTTAATTCTTCTTTGAATATCTGATAGAATTCTGAACTAAAACCATCTGGCCCTGGACTTCTTTTTGTTGACAGACATCTAATGACCTCATTTATTTCCTTGGGTGTTATAGGTCTGTTTAAATTGTTTATCTGACTTGATTCAATTTTGGTAGATGGTATCTGTCAAGAGAATTATCTATTTCTTTTAGATTTTCCAATTTTGCAGAGCATTGTTTTCTGTGTATCCAAATATGTGTGCCTCAGTGTTTGTACATTTTTCTTGTTTCTTGTGTTTTCACTTTGTCTTCTTTTCTTCTTCCCTCCCTTCCTCCTTCTTTCCTTCCTTCCTTCCTTCCTTCCTTCCTCCCTCCCTCCCTCCCTCCCTTCCTTTTTTCTCTCTCTCTTTCTCTCTCTCTCCTCCCTCTCCCTTCCTCTCTCTCTGTCTCTTTCCCTCCCTCCCTCTCTCCTCAACTGAAAAAGTATAACTACACAATAGAGTATTACTCAACTATTACAAAAAAAATGACTACATGAACTTTGCAGAAACAGAATATCCAAATCAACAAAATAATAAACAAAAGGGGGATATAACTAGAGACACCAAGGAAATCAAAAAAAAATCATTAGTTCATACTTGTGCCTTCAGTTTCCAGAAGTCCTAGGTCCTAAGGTTTACCAACCATTCATTGTCTATGGCCATCTCTTACATGAGTTTAGTTCAACCATTTGCTTGCCTACTTACTTTCTTAGGCAAAGGGGTGGTAGTTCCTACCATTTGCTCATGTACCTAACCTTTACTGCACCCTCTCCCTTCCTCTCTCTCTGTCTCTTTCCCTCCCTCCTTTCTTTCTTTGTTTGCTTTGTCTTATTCTGGTTTATATTTATGTCCTATACATATAATTTATATTATATTGCTATTAGATGCTGGTTTGATTTCTGATGAGATAGAAAAAGAAAGGGTTGTGAAGTAGGGACTCTTTGGGAGGAATTGGGGCATGGGAAACTGTAATCAGGATATATTCTATTAAAAATTCATTTTCAATTAAACAAAGAAAAAAAAGGTGTGGTCTGAGGAACAGTGGAGAAGAGAACACTATCTTTTGTGAAGAACTTTTGGTAGTGTAAATCTGAGTCTCTTTTGTCTGGAAGAGGGTGGCTTGAAGTTCACCAATCCATCAGTATTGGCTAGTGGTTTGATTGGTAGGATGTGGTGATTGTTAATCTTTGTTGTCAATGAGCCTGGATTTGGAAACACTCAGAAGATACATATGGGTATGTTTGAGGGTGTTTCCAGAGAAGTTTAGCTGAAGAAGGAAGACACACACTAAATGTGGTAGCACAGTCCTGAAGGCTGGTTTTACAGACTGAACAAGAAGGGAAAATTGAGCAGCATATTTTTTCAAAAGTAGGTTGGGACTGGGGACTAAATAGGAAAAACACAAAGAACAAGACGGAGTATCTGATATTAGGTTGTAAAAGATTTCCCTCATCTTGGGTTCTGTAGACCAGGCTGGCCTCAAACACATAGCACTACACCTGCATCTGCCTCCCGAGTGCTGGGATCACCATCCGGCTTCCCTTCCCTTTCTTTCCGCCAACACTTCCCTTGCACCTCCTTCCTTTCTTTCAAATTCATTTTATTTAATTGTTTGTTTTGCATTTTAATGGTTCTTATGCTTCATTTTGTGATTTAGACAACTACTGGAATGGGCATCTACTTTGTCTTGTTTTCAGGGAGAGTGAGCCTTCTTTTGAGGGCTCATTCTTCAGTACTACTGAGAGGAAAAACAGTGTGAATATCAAACCACATACATGAATACAATCAGTATTAATTAAAGCCACCAATCATCTTGCCAATACTGTTATGAGAAGAGGCAAGGACAATGTAAATTATTACTCTAAAAAGTATTTGAAGTCAAATTATAATAAGCGAATGAAATCAAAGGAAGGAGCACAGAAAGAAAAAAGCAAGATAGAAATATCCTCTTGTCAGATATGAGTATATCTAAATATAACTAGGAAAAGGTATGGAAAGGGATTCTATTCTATTTTTATAATTTATTTTGTCTTCTTTTATATGATACATCCAAACCCTCATTCCCCCTCCCTCCATTCCTCCAAGCTCCATGCCTTCTCCTTTCTTCCCCCATCCACCTCTCTGCTTCCCCTCAGAAAAGAGCAGGGCTCCTGGGGTTACCACACAAATGGGACATTACAGGACGGAATGAGGCCAGGCTCAAGCCCTACAGCAAGGCTGGACTATGCAACCCAGCAGTAGAGGGGATGACTAAGAGGAAGCTGACAGGGGCAATTACAGGATGTGATTGCAGACTTTGTTGCTGTGATACCTGTGTAGTGCAGAGGTTTGCAGATGGCCACCTAACAATCATTGGACTCTGCAGACAGTAGAAAAAATTCTGTCATTCCTAGAAAAAGGAAAACAAACAAATAAACAAAACAAAACAACAACACTCCCCAAAAAACTTGTGTCATACAAGCATTATGGGAAATAGCTGTGTCCCTGTAACTATGTTGATCAGAAATCGTACAATGCAGGCTGTTACAATGAAATTTGTAAGAAAGATGGTCATGCTTCCCCTTGCACTCAATTGGTATGTGACTAGAAAAAAGGATGATATCACAATTTGTAACTCTCAGTTGTCTCGTCTATGAGCCCAGGACAATAAATTCTGTAATGTATGCTGTGTTTGGTATGGTTAAGCTCTGGATTCTGATAGATCTAAAGATAAAACCAATGATAGCTAACGATAGCATTTCAAATGTACGGATAGTGTTTTATTCTGGGTACACATTTTACTAGATATGTTCAACAAGAAGGAATAATACAATCATATTGTAATGTCAAAAAAAAGAAATAATTAGGAAATACAAAAACTGTGTTATTAGACAAAAAGTATTGGCAAACTAGTTATCTATTTGAAGTGAAAGCTTAGCGCCAAAGTCGCCAGGGCTAGAAAGGATCAAGCAATCAATTTAATTTTATAAATTAAACCATTTTCTGCCCACCTTGATAGTTATCTGTCTCACATTACAGATGAGTTAGCATACAGAAATAATGTTTTAAGCTGTGGAGGTTTTTATGGTAGATAGGAAAATGTCTCTCCTGCGGCTGGTGGACTATATTTCTCAACCGTGCTGTGACAAATTGAGATCTAGGCAGAAACACTAAGGCAAAAGTTGACAAAAATGTACCCATGCATACATTTAAAGAGGTTGTTATTTGATTTAGAAAGGTAAGTACCAGTGCAGATGTAGACTATATAACACGCAGTTTCATGTCCTTCCAGGAAAAGTCTCAACTTACTTTTCTGATTATCTGTAATAAAGGAAATGCTCGATTTCAGGTAAGAAGTGATACTTCCCTTTCATTCCCTTTATCAGACTAAGTCACTTGTGTCATCACTTAATTATTAAAACATAGTATTTTAAGGTTCTTCTTTGTCCTAAATCATCTCTTTCTAATCTAAAATGTAATTAGCAGGGATCCAAAAATGGAGTCCTCGTACTTCCAAAATTTTTGTCATGTCATCTAAATACTGTGTATATTGTAACTTTTCTGATATTATTTAGTCATGCAGGCTTTCCAAAAGTCTCCTTGAAATTCACATGCATATTTTGCATGTTTTTGGATATAATACTGAAGGAATATGTGAAAGGGAAGCAGCATACACATCCCTGGAGATAGAAAAGTGAGCACATATCTGACTAATTACTTTGGCAACCCTTCAGTCTGGTTCCCCTGGGAGACATTATGTATTGTGAGAATGTAGAACGTCATCTGTACTGTGAGGCTTCACGTGAAGCAAAGAAAAAGACTGATGAAGGACACATTGATTGCTGAGAAATTGCCTCAAACGATCCTCTCAATTAGCCTTTTTAGTAAAAGGACACTCACTTTGGTTCTCTAGTAGTTTTCCAAGAGAAAACATGAATTGCAGGTTTGGAACACAGCTGCGTTATTAAACAAATCCCAACTGGAGAATCCATACCACAAATCAAATCGAAGAGATAATTCTCCAGTATAGATGTGAAGGCCACGGGAAAGACCTGGAGTTCTAGTTGAGTGAATTTGAGAAGTACTAAAGACTTCTCAAAGTAAAGCCGGAGCAGTTGAGGGTTTAGAAAGGATACAGGAGAAGTCTGATATAAGACTGGTTATTTCACAGTTACATTTAGAAAATTCATTAGCATCATACACCCCAGCTGATCAAAGAATATAGGCTTCCAAATAATGGGAATGTCAGACTGAGGTTCATACTTTCCAATGAAAATCCAAGATAAAACAGTACTTAATAGTTGGGATGGCAGGGAGTGTTTGTGGGCTTGAAGTCACAGTGTCAGGCACACGCATCCCGTGAGGCTGAGTTGTTTGGTTCCCTCGCATGTGATGGGGAAGCCATGTCACTCCTGGAGTAATGTTAGCACAGAATCCTCAGCTCTGGAGAGTGAATGTCCTCATTAACATTCAACATTCTTTTGCTTTTATCCTTTTATGTGTTTCTTTAAAAATTAATAGTGAATATTATTTGTCCAAAGGAATGAATTCCAGTATGTGACTTTCAAACAGGTGTACAATGTCATTTGATCACTTTATTTTTCTTGTTACCCCCTTTTGTCTCCCTTGCTCTCCCACTGTCCCTCTCCCCTTTCCCAAATAGCTCTTCTGCTTTCAAGTCTCAGCTAAAACAGAGCCAAACTAGATTCTGCGTATGAGAGAAAACATGGGATTCGTGTCTTTCTGAGCCTGGCTCATTTCATTTAATTTATGACATCCAGTTCTGTCTATTTTCTTGAGAACAACATATTTTCATAATTGTTTATGGCTAAACACTTCCCCATCATGTACATGTGCCACATTTTTCTTTATCTACTTAACTGTTGAAGGACATCTTGATTGTTATCTGTGACTTTGCCAATGTGCATAGTCTGCAGATATGCAGGTGTCCCTGTTGTACGTTAGTTTGGGTTCCTTCAGCTGAGTATCCAGAGATTGTGTAGTTGAGTCACACCTTTGCTCAAATTTCAGGGTTTTGAATGTTATACTAGTTTCTATAGTAACAGCACTAATGCACATTCCCGTACAGTGAACAAGAATTCCTCCTCCCATGTCCTGGCCACCATTTGCTGCTTTTCATTTTCTTGATGACACCTTCTTCCTTTTTTGATAAGATGAACCTTACAGAATGTAGATTGATCCAACACTCTAAGAAAATGCTCACTTGGAGAACAGTATGCTCACTTTGTTAAGACCAGTGCTTCAGAAAATATTCATAAAATGATATTTTTGTCTGTTATCAAACCAAATGTTTATATTTGGGATAAACAAAATAACACTAGATCAATAAACTCGAGGCATCAGTCTCCAAACTGAACAAACCATTAAACTAGCAAGATTGACTGATATCAAGTCATTTTGAGATGCAGTAGCTCTATTATGCACCCCTGGCTGTTCTAGAACTCACTATGCAGACCAAGCTGGCCTCCAACTGACAGAGATCCACTTGCCCCTACCTTCTGAGTACTGGGATCAGAGACCTGTCCCACTATGCCTGGATCCAAATCAGTTTTCAACTCTAGAATCTACTTACAAAGAAAAACATCCCAGAAGAAAAGGGGCATATCTGATGAGGGAAAAGCAGATGAATTCTATTGTGAAAATGTTTAGTTGTGGGTTTCTTACCTTATTCCCCTTCAATTGGCGTTGAATACATTTTCACTTATTGATTAACATAAACCTTTTCAGGTTAGTTTTGTGTAGTGTTCTTTGAAAATATATACACTCTAGTAATATTATACAGACTGAGCAGGTTGGTTTTACACACACAGACACACACACACACACACAGACACACACACAAACACCTCTAACAACTTTTCATAGGAACCGTGCATATCAGTGTATATAGTGAACATTTTTAACCCCACACCCGCCAAAGTTTACAAAAATCAATACTTTAAAAAAGGATTAAAGCGTAAAAATATTAGAAAACCACTTAAGATATTATGAGTTTGCCAGGGATTTTGAGAACGACCTGACATAGAATAAATACTAGTTTTCACTACCAGAGAAACCCATAGATCAGAAAATAGATTGCCAGAGAATCTTTCTGAGGAAGGCTTAGGTGATCTCATAGTGCAGAATTAGCAAATCAGCATAAAGAAATGCTCACGGTGTTTAATGATCAGGGTTTGGGAGCCTGATGGAAGCAACACAGCTGCTTTTGGAATACGAGCCAGAGAAAGCACCAAGTACCATGCATTAGAATAATAAAGATGGAGGACACAACAGAGACGTAATACGTGTGCGCGGAAGAGCACAGAGCAAGATTTAATATTCACAGACCCTTGGAGACACGGGGAGAAGTGGACACACAGCAGAGACACATTGCCGCATGGAGAGTTCTTTTACTCAGTATGCAGACACCAGGGAAATGAGTTTTTAGAGTTGTTTGTTGTTAAATGATAAATTCTTTGAAAATAAATTCTTTTAAAATGTCATTCACATTTTGGTGACATCAAGTCAGTCGCATTCAGAAAATTTTATGGGGTGTCTACATTTTAAAATGATGACTGTATCAAGTAAAGCTGAAATTTAAAATAAAAACATAAAATATCCAGCTAAGTTGAATACAGCAGTGGACAGGGAAACACTAATGTGAATATGCACTGCATAGAACGCTCTTTTTAAAAATGAAGCAATAGGTTTCTTTACCATTAAACTTTATTTGGCATACATTTTTTGACAAAGTTCTTAAAGGATTCTTTTACCTGTTTGTTTCTAAGAGAGTAAATAAAAGGATTCAGCATTGGGGCAACAGAGGTATTGAGCACTGCAATGCCTTTAGTCAAAGTCACTCCTTCCTTTGCTGTAGGCTTGACATACATGAAGATGCAGCTTCCATAGGAAATGGAGACCACAATCATGTGTGAGGAGCAGGTAGAAAAGGCCTTTTTCCTCTGCTCAGCAGATGGGAATCTTAGAATTGTCTTAAGGATGAACAGATAGGAGAGAATCACTAATGCTAAGGTTACCATGAGAGTGAATATTGCCAGGAAGAATGCCATGAGCTCCAGGAAGGCTGTGTCTGAGCAGGAGATGAGCAGCAAGGGAGAGGTGTCACAGGTGAAATGGTCAATGATGTTGGAGTCGCAGAATTCGAGTTGGAGCCCAATGATCACAGGTGGAAAGATGATGAGAAACCCAGCCAGCCAAGAAGCAAGTACAAGCTGGGTGCAGACCCTGTTGTTCATTATTGTTGTGTAGTGCAAGGGCTTACAGATAGCCACATAGCGGTCATAGGACATAGCAGTCAGAAGGAAAAATTCAGTTGAACCGAGGAATATGAAGAAGAATTCCTGGGCCAGGCAGGAATTATAGGAATTATTGTCTTATCTCCTGTTACAATGCTCACAAGGAACCGAGGGATGCAAACTGTTGTAAATGAGATTTCCAGGAAAGAGAAATTCTGAAGGAAGAAATACATGGGTGTCTTGAGGTGTGAATCTACCAGAGTGAGGGTAATAATGGTCAGGTTTCCAGAAATGCTCAAAATATAAGTGATAAATAAAAATGTAAAAATCAAAATGTTTAGCTTTGGGTCATTTGTTAATCCCAGGAGAATACACTCGGTAACAGATGTTCGATTTTTCATTTCTCCTTGTGTTCTGTCATGTCTATAATTGGGAATGAGACATGAATTAGAGTCAGGATAATAATATGAATTATATTGGTTGTGATGCGTGCTTGTTCCAGCACCTCATACAAGACTGTAACCTCATGCAATCTGAAACATTAAATCAGTCACCAAATTACACTGAGTGTTACAAGTGAGTATTAATTGCCACAAACAATTACATGTCTGGCAATTGCCTTGAATCTACAGCTATTTAGTGTGGAAGTGGTCACTTAGTAAATCTAGTAATTACATCGACAGATGAAAATATTGACACTGTTGGTCTTTTGCTGTGGTGTATGAGTAGACATATCTGAAAACTAGATAAAGATATTTAAAAAGTAAAAATATTATTTTAGTCTCAAAACTATCTCAACAAAGGAATGCATTACTTTTTGTGAATGAAACATTTTAAATGTTATTTGTCAATTTCATAAAATATTTAAAACTATCCTTGACTGTATGAAAAATTCATGATTTAGCAAATGACTCAGAAACATCAAAACAAATATTTATATGACCTTCTAGAATCAAACTCAGAAATTTCCAGCTTTAAAACTTTTATAGCATTTCTTAACCGAACTAAATGACATATTTTCAGATGCTAATGCCAGATGAAGAACCATGGGCATAGAATATTAGAAAAGGAAAAAGAATACATGAGTTACAATTGGATAATGCCATGTGGTCACAGCCGAAGACTGGACTCTGAATGCTTGGTGGGTTTCTTTAATGGACTCTGAGTGCTTGGTGCCTTGCTTTTGGACCATTGTGCAGATGGCTCACTCATGTCTTGGTGACTTTTATGCAAACAACATATGCAGTGTGAAACTGAGTGTTGGGGAGATAACTGGCTATACACAGTAATGGAAGCAGACCACAAGGATGAATCTCAAGAAATCTCTGAAGGAGGAGATCTGAGAGGTGAGATGGTTTGGGATGATGACAGAAACGGCTGAAACCCAAACTCACTGTAGTAATCTGTTCTGCAATTCATGGTCTAAGAAAGCTGAGAAATCCTTGGGTCCCAGTGAATAGCAAAAAGCTCAATGGGCACACCTGGGTCAATGGGTCAATGCACACTATTTATGAAAATCTAAAACTGAAAAAAACATTTTTTAATTGAGTAAAAGCATCTCTGTCTGCAACTTATTATTTAGTAGTAAATCTAAAGCTCTGTGGAAATGAATAGGAAAGCTGACAAACTGAACAGGGTTTCAAAACCAGAAGTCACAGTATCTTGGAATGTAGCCAAGACTCCCAAGGACATTTAAGATAGAGAGAGCGAGAAGAATGGGGAAGGAGGAGGAGAGGGAGGAGAGAGGAGAAGAAAGGGACAAAATGAAGAAAGAAATGGAAAGAAACATACACACTGTCAAGATATTTGAGGCAATACTTACAGCTAAGCCAACAAGCAGAGGCAGTAGAGCTGTATATTTTGTTTGCTCACTAGATGAAGCTCTCAGTTGGTAAAGGCGGAAAAGACACAAAGTGTGAGTGAGAATCAAGGATCAACATCTGTGGACGATGGAAAGCTGTGCGACCTATGAATGGAAATGGTTGAGAGAGAACAGCACCTGAAATTCTGAGTACCTGGCACCTCCTGTTTCCTAAAATTCCAAGAAAGAGCAACGTCCTTACCTTGGAAACTATGAAAACGGACAAATACCATTTTTCTTTTTGGCTTTCAGTAACTCTTGGGAAAGACAGATGGGTTGTAATTCTAAATATTTTCTTTTTGCACCATTGTTAGAAAACGATGTTTCTAAACATTGTTTCCAGAAGAAGCATTTCGGCTTATCTGTTTTTGCTATCTCCTTAAAACAGACACAGGGGATTCTTCCTGAACATCCTGGTCAAACGTCTCCAGAGAGAGATGCTGTTGATGAACGTTCATTAAAACTAAGCTAAATAATTAGGGGAATTTTAGAAATTATCTTTTGAAACACCCAATGCTGGAGAAATGTAGTATGTGAGCAGTAGTGAAGAAACAACACCAAATTTCTTTTGTATTTCATTCAGTCAATATTTTTAATACACACACTTACACAGGTAATATAATCCCATTTCATATATACATGTAACAAGTTGAAAATAGCAAGAGGAGATACCCACCAGGACATGAAATGTGCCATGTGATTATTTTATTTGATAATAAAACGTATTGAATATTTAGGTAAGATGTAGTTAATAGATAGACACACCATCAAGATACCATAAAAAATGAGACAATAGTTTTACAACTCACAGAATTAGTATTCAAAGTTTTTCAAAACTGTTTTCTTAATGATTATCTAATTCAAGTTAGAAAAAAGAAGTTTCCTTTTATTTTCAAAATAGTCCTCCGATTTATTTTCTCTATTACACAACTTGGGGTCTTCTGTATTGCTGTGATTCTGTATTGCTGACACTAAAGTTTTTAACTGCAGCATGCTTGTTATAGGTGTTGAATTTGAATTTTCTTTGTTCATAAAATTGCATTTCATTTATGTTCAATTATAGCAGCTGACTTCTCCGAGAGAAATATGGTGACTCAGTTCATCTTATTTTATGAACATATTTAATGAAGGAAGGAAGTGTTCAACCCCAGCTTGAGCTGACTTCTGCTGTGATGGAGAGGCTGTTGCCCCTTTTCCTTATCAGGATACCTAACAGAAACTACTTATGGAAATAGTTCCTGTCTCTATTTTTGGAAATGTTAAAATATAAAGATCTGCAAAAACACGGAAGGCATAATGAGAATATAACTAGTTTGTGCAAAATACCAAGGGAGGAACAAATTAGTTTATTGACTAGGTTTAACGTGTGCTTCAGACACTAACGTTTCATATTCACTGTCTATTAGAGAGGACACAGAGGAGCTATACATTGCCATGTGACAATTGTTATGTGACTGTCTGCACGGTTGTGTGTGGATGTGAGTATGTGTGTGTGCCTGTATGCTTTCTAGGACTGTCACCTCCTTAGGGAATGTCTGTGAGGGCGCCCTCTTTCCCAAGATAATATGGTTTCTGCCAGCCCTGTTGAATCCCTTGAGTCCTCATTTTAAAAAACAAAAGAGAATCTTTATTTCATATGTAGATTTTCTCTCTGTGTGTTCATGGGCCTGTGTACGTGTGTGTGTGTGTGTTTGTGTGTGTGTGTGTGCACGCGTGTGTGTGTGTGTGTGTGTGTGTGTGTGTGTGGAGAGGGAGCTCACACTAGCTAATGATACTTTGAGGAATAGAAGCACTCAATGCTTTATAATATTTTTAGCCTTTGACCCATTTCTCCATCACTCCATTCATTCTACTTCGTCCACTGATCTCCTCTCACCCTTCCTTCCCTTGAATTTCATTTCGTTATCTTTGCACTGGAGTCATTTTTCTGTTTCATCTTTTGAAAATAGTTGTATGCTTTCACTTTCCTGTGACCAGGCTTTTCTCTCTGTCCCTCCTCCCTTCCCTCCCTCCATCCTACCCCCTCCCCTCTCTCCCTTTCTTACTTCCTTCTTCTCTCTCTCTTTATTGGCTAACAATCATTTTCATTCTTCACATTTTTTATAGATTATTTATGACATTTAAAATACTTCTTCTGTGTTGATATTTTTCTTAAACCAAATATATGAATATTCTTATAACACAAAATATTATATACAGATCAAAGAGTAAAATTTTGTAACAAAATTTGGTATTTTCTATATATTAATTTCTATAATTAATTAATTATTGTTTATTATTATTATAGAATACACATTCTTATCTTTTCTCTATTAATCTTATCTTCTGTTCTGATGAATTATGATAGAATAATCCACATGCTTTATATTTAATAACTGTCCTTTTCCTCTTAACCTTGTATACATGTGTGGTATCTTTGTGAACACGACATGAATCACCATGGTTACTCACCATATATTATGCTATATTTATACATTTATTTTCATTTTAATGAAAATAGATTTCTTCCTAACAAAATAGAGCCTGAAGACAGTTTACCCTTCAGCTGCTCTTCTCAGTCCCTCCTTCCCTCCACTAACATCCGGATTGAACCCTTCTGTTCCTCTTTAGAAAAGGAACAGGCTGCTGAGGGGTAATAATAAAATAAAATAAAATAAAATATGACAAAAAACACATCAGAATTGGGCAAAACAAACAAACAGAGGAAGAGACTAAGAGAAGGAAGAAGAACAGAGACTCACTTGCTCATCTACTCAGGAATTCCATAAAAACATTGAACTAGGAGCCATAATATGTACACAAAGATCTGTAGGATAAGAAGAGATAATTCAAATGTAAATAAAGTGAAATAAAAAACAATAAGATAAAATAAAAGTGTTTTAAACCTGCCATGACGTTGTGAGACGACAGCCCTCCAAAGTTCTCACTGAGTTCATTCCCTGCTAGCCATCTGTTGCTAGGCCTGCAGCCCGACCTCAGGAGTCATTTTTCCTCCAGTCAGACTCCATTGGAGGAAGCTCAATTTTCATTTGCAAGTAATTATCGATTGGAGAATGATTCTGGTTTAGGGATGGGAGCATGTGTGCAATTCTCCTTTAAGCTTTATGACTCCATCTTGTGCAGAACGTTGTAGGCCGCATGCATGCTGCCACAGTCTCTAAGTTCACATATGCATCGGTCATGTTGACTTAGAAGACAATTGTGTGTGTGTGTGTGTCCGTGTGTCCGTGTGTCCATACTCTATCCCCTCTGGCTCTTACACCCTTTGCCTCCTCTTCTGGTAGATTCCCTGAACTATGAGGGAAGGGATTAGATGGTATGGAGGTCTGAATGAGAATGGCCCCCAGAGGTGCATAGATTTGAATACTTAGTCACCAGGGAGTGGCATTATTTGAGAGGATTTGGAGATGTGGCTTTGTTGGACAAACTGTGTCACTGCAGGTGGGCTGTGAGGTTTTGAGAAGCCCAAGCTATGTCCAGTAGCTCTCTCTCTTCCTGCTGCCTGCAGATCCAGATGTAGAACACTCAGCTACTCTAGCAGCAAGTCTGCTTGTATGACGCCATGCTTTCTGCCTTGATGTCATGGACTTTCATTTGCTGATTAGAGTCACCATAATACTATTTTATTTGAAGCTATTGCGAAAGATTGAAAGAAGTTGTTTGCCTAGTTTTATTCTCAATCAGTTGGTCATTTGTATAGGGAAGGACCATATGGTTTTAATATCAGAGTTCCTGTGGCTTTGTAAACTGAGTTGGGCATCGTTCCTTCTGTTTCTATTTTGTAGACTACTTTTAGGAGTATTGGTGTTAACTCTTCTTTGAATTCTGGTGTAATTCTATGCGAAAACATCTGGGTTTTGTTTTGTTTTGTTTCTTGGTTGGGAGACTTTAAATTAATGCTTCTATTTCACTAGGGGTTGTAGGTCTGTTTATATGATCTTTATTTAACTTTGGTAAGTGAGAAAATTATTCATTTCATTTAGATTTTCCAGTTAGAAATAAAAAGGCAGACATTAGAATAGATATCTGTAAAATTCAGAAAATCATAAAGACATACTTTCCTCTTAATTGGAAAAACTAAAGGAAATGAACAAATTCCTAGATGCAGTTCAAACCAGGATGAAATAAATAATTTCAGTACTTCTAGAGGCTACAATGATATTGAAGCAGTAATAGAATAACCAAAATGACATATGAAGAAGTGACATAGGAACCTGTGATTTTGTAACTCAGAAATAACATAAAAAAGAGAATAGTAGAACCTATGTGTTTTGAAAGGTCAGGGTAGGAATCCTGGCTGCTAAAGGTTTCAGCTGGGATGTGGGCAGGAAGAGAGCTCAAGAAAGGATGGGGTGGGTTAACCAAACCTTAGGATATGTACAGAAGTCTTACAAAACTCAACTATATTGTAAGCTATTTAAAATATGATTTAAGAACTTTTGACCTATAACCTATCCTCCCAGCAGGATCCAATGAGACAATGGAATGGCAGCACCCCATGCCAAAGGAGGGAATCTATTCTTAATACTGAATGGGAGACCATGATTTAGAGGCTAGAAAGCCAGGAGATGATTTCTTTCTTTCTTTTTTTTTAAATTTATTTTTCTTCTCTTGTGTAATACATATCAATACCCCTCCTACCCTCCCTCATTCTTCTCAGCTCCCCTACCCTCCCTCTCCTCCTATTATGTATTTTCCCCATCCCTACCCACTCATCAATCCCATAGAAGAGCCCAGTAAGCCCAGGGTCACCGCTCTCACAGGACACAGCAAATGGGAAAAGGCTAGGGTCTAGTTCCTACATCAAGGGAGGAACAGGCAGCACAGCTAGAGGAAATAGGTCACTAGGACAGGCAAAAGCATCAGAGAACCCCCACATACACTCTGGCCTGCAGGCTCACTGCAAGATCCCCAAGCCAGACAGCTACATAACATATCTAGGAGCCCCTTTAGGTTCCCTATCTTCTGCTTCAGGCTCTGAGGGACTCCAAGAGTGCTGGTTTGTTGACTCCACGGGCCTATTTTTCTGATATCCCCAACCCCTCTGGGCCTCCTAATGCCTCCTCCCCCTCTTTGGCAAGTTTTCCTGAGCTCTGCATGATGTTTGGCTCTGGGCCTCTGTATCTGTTCCCTTCAGCTGCTGACAAAAGCCACTCTGATGGAGACTGGACAAGGTACTGATCTGTGAGTAGAACAGGATCTCATAGGAATAGCAGTCGTCTCCTCCTAGCCAGTCCCCAGTTACTGCTCTACCCTGAAGAATCAGGCATGGGTTCTCTCCTTGGCATAGGGTTCTGCCCTTCCATCGTCCCGGTGGGTCTTGTAGGGAGGATGGATTATGGGATGAAGGTTGTATGGCTGCGACAGTGTCCCAATGCCTCCATTGGGAGCCTTGTCAGCTCCATGAGATGGCCCATTCAGGTTCCTCATCCCCATTGCTAGAGGTCCTCTCCAAGGTTTCCATCATGGGCTCCAGTGAGCTTCCACTGCTCTTGGTCTCCAGATTCCCTCTCAATGACTCCAGTTCTGGCTGTCCCTCTATACAATCCCTCCCTCCATTCCTCTCCCCACATCTGGCCTCCCCTCATCCATTCCCATCCTCCCACAGCCCACCTTTCTGTTCCACAGCCCCATACCTCCCAGGGAGATCACCATGTCACAACCTAGCCCCTCCTTGTTGTTTAGTTTCTCTGAGTCTGTGGATTGCAGCAACTTTGTCTGTTCCTTAACCACTTAAAAATAAGTACATGCCGAGTTTGTCTTTCTGGCCTGGGTTACTTCACTCAGAATGATTTTTTCTATTTCCACCTATTTGCTGCAAAATTCATTTTGTCAGTTTTTTAAATAGTTGAGTAAATGTACCACAATTTCCTTATCCATTCTTCTACATATAGAAGAATGCTTTCTATATATTTACATTTATAGATTTACCCTACTCTCAACTTTAGTCAGAGAAGTTTCTTATGCAGAAATCTGGTTAAATGTGAATGCTCAGCCATAAATGGACTATCCATAACAGTCCACTTCCCCCCCCCCTCTCTCTCTGTCTCTCTCTCCTCCCCCCCCCACACACACAAGGTCTAGGGAACCTTGTGAAACAGACGGTAGAAAGATCCTGAGAGTTAGCGACAGAATACAGTGATGTGAAATGCTGGCCACTGCACATGACATGGCTGTTACACACCTGAACTCATAGTAGCTGTGGTTGCCTGCACAAGACCCGCACAACATCAAGCCAGGTGACAATTTCAGCATGAATTTGGGAGAGTTCCCAACCTTTGCCACTCCATCAGACAGCTAATAGCCATTAATGGGACCTAAGTGAGTGAGAGCCACTTTTCTTATAGAGGTGGTTACTTGAAGGTTGCTCATGAACCAGTGGATTATCTCAGACCTGTGTTCATTTGAGCAGCACTACTTAGAATCAGTGGATTAGCAAGATTAAAAGGGGACATGTTGGGATCAGGATGTGTTGGTGGGAATCTGGAGGGAGTTGGAGGGAGAGAGTGAGGGAGTGGCTATGACCAAGATGCAATATTCTGTGAGATTTTTCAAAGAATAAAAAAGAGCTGAAAATAGCTGATCTACTGAATCTGAGGACAAAGGAAGGAGTTTGAACTAATATTTCTAGATAGACCAATTTCTTGAGTTAATAGTCCTTCAGATGGTTTCTCCATACAGTCAGGATAAAATCTGAGAAGTGGTATTTGAGAAAATTTGCATTTATTTCTTCTTTTTATTTCCTAGTTCACTTGATTTTTCAGTAAGGGTTGTAAAGTCCTTAAATCCTCTGCCTTCTGTGTTTGTGTGTCATTCACAATTTTCCAATATTTCATTACATTTTTATTGTCAATAGTGCATGCTTGTGGAGAACCTGGTTTCAGAAGAAAACTGTAACAGATTCCTTTCAGAAATTGTAATGATTCCCCTTTTACATGTCATATAAATGAACATTTAGTATTCTTTCCAACTTTCAGAAATACTGAATTTTCATCTTATTCATTTTACAAATACTGTTAAATTTGTATACATGGTTCGCTATGGCTTTTAAAAGGACAGGAGATAACCTACAATGTAAACTTTGTGATATTTCACCAATTTTCTTCATTTACTATTTCTGTAAATATTGTCTTTCGGTGGACTCTGTCAATCTTGGAAAGCAAGCTGTGTGTTTCAGATATGAGGTTTAATTTATGGGCATTTTCTTTTCACTGGCAGGGTCCTTGTAAGCGATGAGTTCTAAAGGCTTCCACATGATTTTGTCTGGATAGGTGCTATTTTAATAGAACTGTAGAGGTGGAAGAAAGCACTTTTTTCATAAGGAGGCTCTGAGGATGTTCATTGTCATCCACCAGTGTTGTAAAGACAAATGATCTCTGGAGCAATGGCTGTGGCTTAGATATGTGAACTATCTTCAACAACAAAGAAGGCCAAAATAATTTCTGAAGTCTGCCCCCCATGTCAGTTTCTTACCTTCTCTGTCTTTTACCCATTTTGTTATTAAAAGTGGAAAACTCTTTAAACTCCAGGATTCTTATGCTTATTTAAAATGATCATTTTCTGGTTTTTGATCACTAAAAGAACAGAACTTTCTGGATTGTAGGTGTGAACAAATATAGTGTATGTGCGTATATTTGGTAGGTAGAATTAGAGGGAATGTCTTATGAAATCCAGTCCTAGTTTAACTCCAGTTAAAGTGAAACTCAGAATAACTGAGTCCTGTGTTTGTACGTGTTCTTAGTAATCTTCATTAATATATAATTACCCAGAGAAAACGAATCAATGGTGTATTAAGATTTAAATAAATTATATAGTAATTATTTTTATAACTTAGATGTATTTATGTGTTTTTATAGTCAACAAATATTTGATAGTCATTTAGGATCTGGAAATATAGTGTGAAAGATGCATACATACAGATATATAAGTACATTGTGACTTTATTATTTTACTTATAAGCCGAGAAACCCTTGTAACCCTTGTAATTGGAAGGCCTCCTTTTCATCTTTAATATTATAGAACTTTAAATAATGTTTAAGTTATATAAAATGAGATACCTGTCTTAAAAATGTACAAATACTGGTTTTTTTTTTTTTTTCCTTTTTGGTCAAAGATTATATATATCCATCCATCCACAAGAGGGCGATAGCACAGCAATATTGTAGAAATGAAGAAATTCTAAAGAGACTCTGCTGTCCCTGTAGCTATGGAAACAACGGATCCCCAGGAAACTGGAATTTTCCCCAGGAATCTCATTCTGAGAGAGAAAAAGGCTGAAGCTTACTGCCAGCCAGAAGATGAGCTTGGGAAAGGACTTATGGTTAGTTATCTTTATTTATTTATTTATATATTTATTTATATGTCTTGGTTTCTATTTAAACTTTATTCCAGGAGGCTGAAGATGAATTTGGGGCATGGTGTCACTGAACTTCTTTTTTTCCTCTTCCCAATGTGGTCACATTGATGAATCTTCTTTCTCTACTGTTTACTACTATTTCTGTCATTAATTGGTCTATTAAAGACCGATGGCTGAGCCTAGCTTGTTAGGGTTACCAGGATCCAGGTTCTGACCATAACAACTCTGGTAACAATAGAAAAATTTGTTATATTACAAAACTATGAAATTAGATATATGATACTTTTTTAAAGACTGTTAAACATTTTCATATGCTTTATTTTTCATTGTTTAAATTTAAAACAATAATTTCTTTTATTTTTTGAGATTATAATAGAGTTATACTTTGTTCCTCTTCTGCCTACAAACCTTTTCACATACTTCTACTTGCCCCCTTCCAAATGCATGGTCTTATTTTTCATTAATTGTTGCATACATATTACAGTTACATACATATTGTTGTGGAAGTCCACTTTTAGTTATGTATAAAATGTTTCATGTACTGTTGGGTCAGGGGCTAGCCTAGGTCTTGGTATTCTGTATTGTCTGCAGGTGTTGGATTTCTGTGGGGGGTGTTTAATTGCTAATGATGATCTGCATGTGCTATCAGTAGAACACCTGAGGAGTACTGAAAGAATAAAACACACCTGAACTCAGGTGCTCAAAGTTCCATTGTTCAGTACGGCACTGGCCATGACGTGTTTCCCTCTGCTGAGGTCTGGCAGAGTTTACAGTTATGAAAAATGCCTCCTTGTCCTGTTTGGTGAACTGCCACAATGGTGTACTACTACAAATGGTACATCAATGTGGGGCAGGACATCATGCCAGCTAATCCAATGTGGAGACAAGGAGGAAGAGAAAGAAACTCCAGACCTCAGAGTCCAGTAAAGTATGCTCAGAGAAGCTACCAGAGGATAGAGATTAAGGTATTAATTGAAGTCTCCTGAAGAACAAGGAGAGAATAAAGGAAATAAGCCTCTATGAAGAGAAAATTGTGAAATTAAGTGAGAAGGAGAGCTCAAAAGAGAGAGCCACAGAATGGAGGCCCTTAAAGAAAGACATTTTCATGGTTACCCAAGCGCTGTCTACAAGGGTGCCTTCCTGTGGAGTAGGACTTAAGCCAAAATGGACATTTTATTTTATTATTATCTTATAGAAGCTGTTTGTTCTCTAATGAGAGACAGAAAGGGGGTGGATCCTGATGGGAGGTGGGGAGAAGTTGAGAGGAGTTGAGAGGAAAAACTGTAATTAGTTAAATTATGTGAGAAAAAAATCTATTTTCAATAAAAGGGAAAAAAATAATGATTAATTTTCAGCTCTATATAGAAACAGTAGTCAGTTTTCAAGATCAATAAGCTCAGTGGTTCTCAACCTTCCTAATGCTGTGACCCTTTAATACAGTTCCTCATGTTGTGGTGACCCCAACCAAAAATTATTTTCATTGCTACTTCATAACTGTAATTTTTCTAATTATGAATCATAATGTAAATAAATGATATGCAGATAGTCTTAGGAGACCCTGTGAAAGAGTTGTTTAACCCCAAAGGGGTTGTGACCCACTGGTGTTTTCAACCTCTGATATTAGCATGTTATTTAAAATCTTAGTGTATTTTGTTGTATAGTCTAGCAATTGCAATTTGGATTCTGTCTCACCTAGGTTTAAAACTTATGAAAATAAGTTCCTATTGCTGAAGACAACATGTACTTTGTACATAGGACTTAGATATTCAGCTGACCCAAAACTCTCCTACTGAGGACTAGCTTTCATAGAATCGGAAGTTATTATGCAAAATGCCAGGAAGAAAATCAATCAATAATCTTAGCCATCTGTGACATTTCTGTACGAGAACAATGACAAGTGATATAAACTGTCTCTAATGGAATAATAATGAGACTCACATCCTAGTTGAAACAAGAAACTCTTTAATTGAACTTCAGGCCCATTCAACAGGATGGAAATCATACTTGATACTGAAAACCTAGCCTACTTCTTGTGGCTTTTGAGTTCATGGGTCTAAGAGGAGAGCCTACTACTGTCCCTTTTCTAAATAGACATAATTCCTAACGGCATTTTAAATACTTCACTTTATATCCACAGATAGGTGTAGGTCACACCTTACATAAAAAGAATCTTCTTGTTACAGAGCATAGAACCACAGCAGAGAGCAACAACTGATCAAGAACAATTAACCATGGGGAACCCAACCATAAACGATAGATCTATAGCACAACTTCTACAGCTAAGGCTCAGGGAACATTCTTAAAGAGCGGATGAAACAGTGTACGACCCAGAGGTCCAGGAAGTGTCCCATGATATTGTGTCTTCTAGATATGACAAGGAAGTGACACCCATGAAATATCAAAAAGATGACTGCTAAATAAATCCTCATCAATGACAACAACAACTGGCATGCCAATGTGGATGGGAGGAATCTCACAGAACCCTACCCCTAGATGAAAAACTTCAGTCAGTTAATGACTGCTGAAACAAGGAGAAATAGTCCATGTGAGTTCTCTAACTGGTTGACACCAAGGAGTCAACCCTAAAATCGTCACATATAAGCAGCAGTAATTTACATGTTGGTTTGCAGTATTTACTCATATTAATGTACTATTTACATGTGTGTTTACAGATTTAGTCATGTACTGATAGGAATTTGGGAGGTCATGAATTTGGGAGACGTGGGAGAAGTTTAATGGATGAGAAGAGGAGAAATGATGTGTCTATATTTTAAGTTAAACAGTATTTAAAATCAAACCTTTTTCTACACAAGAACTACCTACACGGGTCTCTAACAGCTTTAGTCACACCTACCACAACTGGAATAATGACAACAAACAACAACAAAACAACAACAAATATACTGTTAATGAGAAGGTAAATGGTTCAATCATTACAGAGAACAACATAACTGTTCCTTAAAAAATTAAAAACACAGTCGGGCGATGGCGGTGCACGTCTTTAATCCCAGTACTTGTGAGGCCGTTGATTTCTATCAACTAATGTTAAAAGTGTAGAGTCTACTCCTTTGTTCATATATAATGAAAAAATTAACTGGAATAATATTTTTCAGAATTGTGTTTGAAACTGCAACCTATGAAATGGGAAAAGTATTTGCAAAACATAGATTGAAATGCACATACTGCTCTCAGCCCCTTGTGAATAAGCTGTTTTTCAATCCTGCTGAACTAGTCTTCAAATTACATGGTGGTCTCTCACAATACAGTAGTAAAAATCGAAACAATTCATTTTGCCAATGGGCAAATGTCTTCAAGGAGACATGAAAATAGCCCAACGTGCCTGTGAAAGGGAGTCTACCATTAGTAATCATCAGAAAAACAAGTGAAAATCATGATGAGATGTTATTTCATACCTACTAGGATACATATATATATATATATACATATATATGTATATATATATATACTGTATATGTATATTTATATTTTGTACCTAACCTTAATTTATTTATTATATTATTTATTGCTTCTATTTACTTATTTATAATTTATTTATTACTTTCATTTCCATGTTAAATGTAAGATAAAGACCCTATTTTATTTTATTTTTTTTTGTGTGTAACTATCCAGTTTCTCAACTCTACTTAATCATAGAGTCTAACTCTTATTGTTATGGATTTGTGGTGTCTTGTCAAAAATCAGTTTTCTATGCATTCAGGAACTTACCTATACATTCTCCCAGCTATATAATTGGTTTGCATTTTGGTCTCTGTACCAATCCCACACTGGGTTACTATGTTAGCCTTCACATATACTTTGAAATCGGGAAGCTTAATATCCCTAACTATGGTATTCGATTGATTATGTTATTCTTTCTCAAGATTGATTTAACAATTCAAAATTTGGCAGTCTGTACCCTTTCTTCTTTCTCTGAAAAATACTATTGAAATCTTTTCAGAAATTGTGCTGAATCTAGTTGAAATAAAATGACCAGCATAACATTATAAAGTCAAGTTAAATCTATCTGCTTGTTTCCTAATTCGTTTAGTAGTCTCACCAACAACCCATTCATCGTCTTGTTTAAATTTACGTTTTTATACTATCATAAATGAGACTGTGTATCTGATTTTGTCAAAGTGTTTGCTGTTACTATATAAAAATGCAGACTGTTATGTATATTGGTTTAACATCTTGGCGCTTTATTTTGTTTATTGGTTCTAACAGTGTGGGGTGTGTGTGTGTGTGTGTAAGTGAGCAGAGACAGAGACAGAGAGATTCTGCTCCTGTCCCACATGAGTGACCACATAGAAACAGATGCTGTACTGTGTCCTATGTGAAAGAACAGGGAAAGATCCTGCACTTGCATCCACAGGAAATGTTGTGGAGAGGACAACTCCGCAGCCAGACACACTGCTCTTTATTCTCCTTTATGAATCCCTTGTTTCATACTTAATTTTTTAATTTACATACCAGCTTTGTCTTGTCATATTTGACCTCACCTTTTTCTTTTTTTTGTCTTCTTCTTTTGGAAGGAGGATCCACAGAGAGCCCAGCCCCAGCCCCAGCCTCAGCCCCACATGTTCTAGGATTATTACAAGGTGTCTTTGTGCATTTCTCCTTCCCTTCTCTTAACATGCTTCCTTTAGCTGGGCTGCCTTATCTCATCTTTTCCTTGCTTCCCCTTTCATATGATTTGCTCTCATCTGCATTTTTCTGCTGCTCTAATAATAATACTTACTCTTACTCAATTAAGTTTCTTTACACTTCTACTCTTTATAGCTAAAATCGCAGTATACACAGTATATGTTTTTCTTTTACTTCACAAAAGTTCTTGCCATTGAGAAGTAAATGGTTTTAATTGACAATTACTGTATTTTCATTGCAGGCCTATCTGTCATTTGTGGTCATTTCTGTGTTGTATTACACTCTTAGGGTAGTGCTGAAGATTATTCCTAGTGTCCTGGTCATGTGGACTGAGGGCTTAGCCACTGAGGTCTTCTCCCAGTCAGTGGGGAGAAGTGACACTGCAACCCAACTATGTTGATAACAACAAAATCCCACTTGAGCACTGCAAACATGTTAATTAAAAAACTAAAGATGATTTTAAAGACCCAATAGATTAGCTGAGCATGGTGGCACACACTTTTAAACCAATCGCTCAGCAGGCAGAGGCAAGTGGATCTCTGTTAGCTCAAGGCCAGCCTGGTCTACATAGTGAGTTCCTGGACAGTCAGAGATACATAGTGAGATTCTAAGAAAAAAAAAAAGAACTCCTCATTGTTTGCTCAGCCTGCTTTCTTAAAACACCCAGGACCACCTGCTTGATGTGATACCACTCACAGTGTCCTGGACTCTTCCACATTTAACATCAGTCAAGAAAATCCCCCCCACAGACTTGCCCACAGACCAATCTAATAAGAGTACTTTCTCAACTGAAGTTCTCACTACCCAAATGTGTCAAGTTTACGAAAAATCTAGCCAGAACAGAAGTCAATACAGGGTATTAAAGAGAAAGTAAGAGAAGGGGAGGGAAGAGAGGACGAGAGAGAGAGAGATCAAAGTCCTGAAAAAAGGAAAATAAAATTGAAATATGTGAAACAAAATGTTCAGTGAGTCACAGTAGAACTATATAAATCAGAGTAGAATGCTTCACTAACCTAATAAATCAAGTAGTAGACAAACCATCAAGACTTGAAGACATAGCAAAAGAACTAGAACATTAGAACCAATAAAGATAAAATGATCCAAAATTATAAATAAAGCATGCAAGCTATATTGATTATTAAAAAGCCAAATTTATGGGAGGCAGAGACAGGAAGATCTTTGTGAGTTGAGGTCAGCCCAGTCTACAGACTGAGTTAGGACAGTCAGAGTTACAACAGAGAAACCCTGTTTCAAAAAACAAAGCAAAAAAAAAAAAAGCTAAATTTATAAATCATGGGTATAGTGGGCATACAGAAGGAGAAATATCTCTAAAAATGTAGAAATTATTTCAATAAAACCATGGCAGAAATTTTCCAAAATCTAGGGAAAAGGCAATACAGAGGCACAGCAAACAAACAAGCCTCAGAAAATAAACTCATCACATCAGAATCAAGAAGGGATTTTGAAGGCTGTGATAGTTGATCTTGATAATAAGCTTGACATACCTAAAATGACAGAACTTCAACTGGAAGTCACCTCCATCAAATTTGCCTGTGAGCATTTGGGACATTTTCTTTATTGCTGGTTGATATCGGGATTTCAGCCCACTGTGGCACCATCCACACACAGGTGGGACTGGGATGTAGAAGGCAGTTGATCATGATCCTTGGAGCAAACCAACAAGCAGTGTTCCTCCTCGGCTTCTGCCTCACGTGATGAACCAGCATGACTCCATCTTAAGATCAGAAGCCACCTTGTAACAAGGTCAAATTAAGTTTGTTTTTGTTCTCTATAAAATTTAAGTTTCTTTTTCTTGGGATTTGACATGTTCCACACCTTATACCCTGACCATACATTGACCTCCGCACTCATAAGAAATTCTGTCAAATAATTTTGAGATGTTCTGCCAACATCCTACATAACCAAATTCCTCTGGAAATCTCCCAACCCTTGGAACCTCCCTATCCTTGCAGTTTGGGAGCTTTGAAAACCTCACTTCCATACTCAGGGCTGACTTCTCAATCTCACATTTAGAGAGAGACAGTTACCTGAATAACTATATTGTGCACACACAATAAAGCTTGCTTAAGTTGACTAAAATTATATTTGGGTCGATGGTCTTTAGTTCAGTGGGATTAACACAAGCTCTTGCCTTGACTTCTCTTAATGATAGGCTGTTGTGGAGGAACACTTGGAATTTTTATGTTAAGAAAAGCTTTTTGGTTTAACTGACTAGCCATTAGAGGTTGGCGTTCCCACCCCAGCTGTGGTACGGTTGCTTACAAGTTGGAATCGGAATGCCTGATGCAGGTGGCTATAATTTGGTTGGGTGCAGTCATTCCAGCACCTGTAGCTTATCTTTGGGATTCTGTGTTGCATGGGTTTAAGGGAACTTTTGTCTTAGTGCATAAAATGTCTAAAGCCCAGAGAGTCAGGGTGTTGAGTGTTGGTTGGTGGTTCGTTGGTTGGGTTGCTGCTGTTAGTGAAAGAACACAGGTTGGAGAGATTTGATCTTCGGACAGCCTAAAAAGAGGCTGTGAATATTTCTACCTTTCTCATTTTCTGTATTAAGGTGCTTGTAAAAGCAGTGAAGATTTCTATCTTTCCTTTCTCCTTCCCTAAATTGAGGGTAAAAGATTGTAGCGTACTGCTGCAGGCTGTAATCTGTAAGATGAAATAAACCCTTTCCTCCCCAGGTTGGTCATGGTTGTTTATCGCAGTAGCAGAAAGCCAATTAGAACAAAGGTTGTGAAAGAAGAGCACCAAGTCACATATTAAAGCAACCTGTCATCATAGTAGCAAATTTCTCAACAAAACTGTAAAAGCCAGGACGGCATGAAGTGACATGCAAGCTCCGAAGATAGTAACTGCCAACCTTAATAAATGAAGTAGAAAATTTTTTCGTGACAAACACAAATTGAAAGAATTCATAATCACTAATCCAGCACTACTAAAGATACTTTGAAAAAACTTACACACTTAAGAGAACGATATAAACCTGAGGTCAAAGAAAAAAATAATCTATACTAGAAAACAAAAAAAAAATCTCAGAAGTCTATATGATTTCAATAAAAATTCCAATGACATTCCTCATATAAACTTTAAAAAGATATGAAAACAAGAAAGAACTACATAGCCAAAGCAATTCTAAGCAATACTGTAGGTATCACAAAACCTAATCCAATTTCCATTACAGAACCGTCTTACCAAAATTAATGGCACAAAACAGACATGTAGATTGATGCCATGAAGACCAGAATAAATTAGAACTATAATAAATGCATGCATCTACATCTATCGGAGCTTTGACAAAGTTGCTAAAAATATACAGTAAAGAGAAACTCTTTAAAAAGTGATTCAGGGGAAATTAGATAGCTACATGTAGAGAACTGAAACTAGATTCCTATGTATAAGACTGTATGCGGAAAGTAAGGGGTAATAATGTAAGACCTGACCCTGTAAACTGTTAGAGGGAAGCATACGGGAATGAACTTCAAGATACAAGCATAGGCAATGACTTTGAGTAGATAAAGGATGTTAATAACTCAGGCACTAAAACCAAAACTTTACACAGGGAATTGAATGAAACTTTAAAAGCTTCTGCACAGCAGAGGAAGTAACTTATTGGAGAGACAGCCTACAGAACAGGAGAAAACCTCTGCCGCATATACACCTGATAGAAGATCTCTGTCTGAATACATAAAAATACTTTCAAAATTAGCGCCAAAAACTTAGCAAACCAATCAAACCAAAAGCTAATAAAATGAATAAAGTTATCAAACTATGAAGTACAAATGGACAGTGAGCATATGAAAAATGTTCAATATTCTTCCCATGAGGTACATTATTCTTATTCTATCTCACCCAGTCATATTTCACCCCAGTCAGAATGGCTACCATTAAGAAAACAAACAATAGCTGGGTGGTGGTGATGGTGTACGCTTTTGATCCACAGCACTCTGTAGGCAGAGGCAAGTGGATCTCTGTGAGTTCAAAGCCAGCCTGGTCTACAGAGTGAGTTCCAGGACAGCCAGAGTTACAACAGAGAAACCCTGTCACAACAAAAACAGAAAAAGAAAAAAAAAGAAATAACAAGTGTTGGAGAAGATGTGGGGCAAAGTAATGGTGGAAATATACATTATTCTAGCCACTGTGGAAATCAGTATGAGGTTCCTAGAAAAAAATCAGAACTTTTATATAAGCCCTATATTCCTGGATATTGCCCAAAAGACTCCAAACCAACAAAGCACCAAGATATTTTTGCATACATTCACTTCACAATGGTCAAGTCATGTAATCAGCCAAAATGAAAATCAATGAGTCAATGAATAAAGAAAGTAAAGTGTATATATACACACTAAAAATTATTAATCAAATATAAAATTGAATTTAAAGTGTTTATACAAAAAAAAAAAGAATACAACCGGAGATCATCATACTGAGCAAAGTAAGCCAGACTCAGAAGGCAAAGACTGTGTGTTTTTTCCCATTTGTAGATATTAGATTTTACATAGATACATAAGATCATTTATCTATTATACAAAATCAGAAACAAGACTAGGGAAATAAAAGGGACTAACAAGAGGAGGGACTGGGAAAGAGGGAAAATGGAAAGTGTAATATGGACAAAGTGCATGATGATGAACTGTTGCCTTTATGAACCCCACTTTTTCTGTTTCCTTTTCGTAGCTGTGGGATGCAACTTGGGGAGGAAAGGATTTACCTGACTTACAGGTTATAGTCCATCATTGAGGCAAGGTAGGACAGAAGCTCAAGGCAGGAACCTGGAGGCAGGAACCGAAAGACCGTGGAGGACTGCTCCTTACTGGCTTGCTTCCTCTGGCTTGCTCACTCAGGCCCACCTGCTCAGGGATAGCACCGCCCACGGTGAGAGGGACCATCCTACATCAATTAGCAATTAAGAAAATTCCTCACAAACATGGTCATAGGACGATCCAGTGGAGACAATTCCTCGATTGAGGTTTCTTCTTTCAGGTGTGTCGAGTTGACAACTTAAGCTAGCTATGACATCATCATTATGCACAATTATTATATGCAGTAAATAAATAAAGTTGCAAGATGGTAATTGGGAGCTTGGAAAGTGGCTTAGTATTAAAAGTACTTTTTACTCATCCAGAGGACCCAAAAACCTGTAACTTGTCATTTTGGCCCCATTGGGCCTACGCTCTCCTCTGGCTTCCATGGGCACTGGATACATTTGAGATAGACTCACAAAAGCACACATGTACACTTAAATAAAAATAAATATCTAAAATAAAAAGATGGCGATAATTGGCCTCCTTTTGAATAGGTTTTAATCACCAAACCACATTACAAGATATAATGCTTACCCAATGCCGCTTGGGTAAGTGAAATCTTGTCACTAGACATCCCAGGGACCTAGGGTAAAATCTAATACTGTTTGACTAAAGAAATGTAACAATAAAATGACTCCTAATGATATTCTACTATCCTCATAGATCACTGCCTTGTTCAGCCATCAAAATAGAGAACCACAGCCAAACAATGTGCAGAGAGTAAGAGGTATTAGACACTCATCCCTAAGCAAGATGTCTCCAACAAATCCCTTCTTGGGTCTCAAGGAACCCTGCAGAAGAGGAATCAGAAAGAGTGTAAGAATCAGAGGTGATGGAGGACACCAAGGAAAAAAGGCCCTCTAAATCAACAGGATCGACACACATATAAACTCACAGAGACTCAGGCAGCATGCACAGCACCTGCATGGGTTTGCACCAGGTGGGGTCCTAAAACTTAAAGGAGAAGTGGACACATGCCCCCATCCCTAGGCCAGAAGCAATCCAATTGATAATCACTTGCAGAATCTCACTGGAGAAACAAACTACTTTTAAGAGAGGGGAGGAGGGGGCTGGGATGTATTCTGTAAGTTGTATGGGAGAAGAAAAATTAAAATAGATCTTTTATAGAGGGGGTAGGCCTCTTACACAACGGTAGATGGCTAACAGAAAATGAACTTGACAGCATCTTTCGAGGTTCCTTGTCTCGTAACGCTGTGTCGGGTCTTTTTTTTTTTTAATTTTTTTTAATTTAACTTTTTAATTCGTACAGGTCTTTTGCATATATATCATGATTTCTGGGCGGGGGGGGTTGTTTATATGAGATTCCTGAATATGCGAATCAGTGTGTCTCTGCATCTACATCTGTTTCTCGTGCCTTTTTTAGGAGGCTCTTTTCATTCATCTATAATTCCAGTATTGAGGAGGTAGAAGCAGGAGAATCAGGAGTTAGAGTCTAGCCTGAGCTACAAAATAAGTTCTAGGCAAACCTAACATAAGTTAGAAGTTCTAGGCTAGCTAGGGCTACATAGATGCTATTTCCAAAAAACAAAGTTATCATCAATAACAACAATAACATCATGGTGGTTTAAATGATAATGACTCCTGTAGGCTCAAATATTGGAAAGTTTGATTACCAGTTAGTGGACTGTTTAGGAAGGATTAGGACAGTGGTTCTCAACATGTGGGTTGCCACCCCTTTGGGGTCAAATGAACTTTCACAGAGGTAGACTAAGACCATTGTATCAGATATGTACATTATGATTCATAACAGTAGCAAAATTGCAGTTATTAAGTAGCAATCAAAATAACTTTATGGTTGGTGTCACCACAACACAAGGAAGTATATTAAAGTGTCACAGCATTAGAAAGGTTGAGAACCACTAAATTAGGAGGTATGACCTTGTTGGAGGAGGTATGTCCTGGGGATGGGCTCTGAGGTTTCAAAAGCCCTCACTAGGCCCAGTCTTACTCTCTGCCTCTGTCTTACAGATCAGATGTAAGCACCTTGCCTGCCTGCCCTGATCCTCTGAAGCTGTAAGCAAACCCCAATTAAATGTTTCCTTTTATAAGTTGCCTTGATCATGGTGTCTTTTCATACAATAGAACAGTAATTAAGACAACAGCCACCACCACCATCATCATTGTCATTGTGACCATCATTTCAAGATAATCATGGAAACACTGCAGCAAAGGAGAAGGTCACATACATACATACGTACATACATACATACATACACACACATACATACATACATACATGCATACATACACACATACATACATACATACATACATACATACATACACACATACGTACATAAATGTATGCCACCACAGAAAGATAATTATTTTGTAGGGATATTCAAGCTAATTCCTTTTGGGAAACAATGCCCCTACAGGATGTATTCTGTTTCCCAACATGAAGTTATTACTAGGACAACAGTATCTGAAAACCTAATCTAAATATTATGCCTACTGTTTTTCTTTTTTAAAGAAAAATATAACATGTTTATACTATGATTTAAGAATGAATTTTTGAGTATTTTCTGCAGGGAAGGATTATAGACAACCAATTTCAATCTTTATTCATAGTGCTGATTCTTATAACACTCACTGTTCATGAAGCACTTTTCTAATTGTTAAATATATGTTACCAAATCATAATAACAGCTTAAGGAGGTATAACCAAGAACTATTGCTGTTGAGAAACTTGAGTGTTGTTATATACTCTCATGATAGTTCAGAAGTTATGCAAACAGGGTCAGAATGAGTCTTTTGTTTTCAAAAAACATTATATCATATTTCCAATAAATAAAATGGAAAAATAGTTGATCAATAAAAGACTGATAAACAAATGATATTTAATTAAGAAAATAATGAATAATCTAATGCTTGATGCCTGGCATATTAATATTGAATGATATTTTCCTAAATAAAACTGCACAATCACAAATAACCTTTTTAATTTAAGTTATATTTTTGAGAATTTCGTATTTGGGTATTGTATTTACACCATTTCTACACCTCCCTCTCTCTTTTCTTAATCCTCTAATGCCCTCCACTCCCTCTCAAATTAATAACCTCTTCTTTGATTTTTGTTACATATATATGTATGTGTAAGTATATATGACTTAGTGATTCTATTTAATATTGTTCATACATAATAGTGTTCATGTATCTTGAAGATTGTATCTCATTCTTCCATGAACTCCCACAAAAAAAAAATACTATTAAACACAGGAAACTTTTTAAAGGCCAAATCTGCAAAAAACAGAATAACTCTTACGAGAAAATACAGATACTCCTTGACTTCTTACGGGGCTACGTCCCAACAAATTCATCACAAATTGAAAACATCATAAATCCAAGGGCAGTTAATACACAGCACCGTAACTTAACAACTTAACACTGTAACTTAACAATGCACTGTAGAATTCTGTGCATAGGCTGCTACCTTCAGATTATGTAACTGACTAGAGTTGCATCTCAGCACTGAGAGAATCTTATGACCTAGTACCAGGTAAGGAAAAGGTAAATTTGAAATATTGTTTCTACTCTATGCTTATCAGTTTCACACCAGTGTTAAATTATGAAGTCATTAGTTGAGACATTGTTACTCAAATACCATCTACAATTATTTAAGAGAAAATCTACAACATCACTGCAAATATAGATGCATGTATGGTTATGAATAGAGATGTGGAGGGGAATATACACAGAAATATAAACTATGGAAGAATTCTAGCACAATTATTTATGCTTTATGAATAAAGTGTAGATGCAGATTCAGGTCAAAATATCAGTTTATTCTTTTCTAATTCAATCCCCAGTCCTTAGAGGGTTTTAGCCTCCATACAATATAATAGGTTTAAGCCTCTGAGACTTACTTCTGACTGAGCCACTATGACTAGATCCTTCTGAGCTGTACTGAACTCGACTACTCTCCTGGTTGGATGATTCAACTCACTCACTGTTCTGGCTCAAACTCTTCTCTGAGCTGCTAGTTCAAAATGACCTGAGCCAGCTAACTGTTTCTGACTGAACTCTTCTGACTCTGGCTGACTTCTGCTTCTGAACTGCTTCTGTGTCTCTGCCTCAGACTGCCTCAGTCTCCCTCTGTGTCTCTCTGAACTCTCCTCTCTATGAACTCCTTTTATATCCTGAGAATTGGGCATGTCCTCACTATAACTCACTCTGCTAACTTTTCCTCTGATTTGTCACTTTGCCTGCTTTTCACTCTGATTCATCTCAGATGTCACTTCCTGTCTGACACTGACTCCTTCTGAACTCTGATTTCTGTCTGTGCTTCTACTTGTAACCATCTTGGGGATTAAAGGTATGTACTACCACTGCCTTCTGAATACTGGGATTAAAGGTGTATACTGACATTCTTTCTACCTTAGAGCAGCCATGCTGATAGATTAAAAGATTAAATATTTCTCTACATAAAAGACTTTTAAAGACTCCATTTCAAAAATATAACAATGATTCATTAAGGAAGAGAAGCATCAATAAATGCTAAAGATACTATGATGTGCTGTAGTAAATAAGTCAGTCACAATCTCAAAGATTCACCATCGTTACAAGGGGGAAAAAAAACTTCATAAAGAAGGAAGCTGACTGACCTACTTTAACCAAGATCAGTTCCAGAAGCATCAGTTCTCACACTCCGGCACTTCTGCTTCTTGATTTGAGGTATGAGAAGGAGTCTATGACAATATAGTTACCACAGAATTTAATTAATCTGAATATCATCATGAGAAAATACAGAGATGTGAGTGATTAGTACACTTGTGCAAAATCACTAAGCTGTTCAAAAATATAAGCACACTGAAAGAAAAAAAACTGTCTTGTGTGTCAGAAACTAATCATTGAGTAAAATCTGGATTAATTATGACAAGCAGGAAATTTACTCATAACGGTAAGGATTGGATCAGTTAGGGAAATTTGGATATGGAGTGCAGTCTTCTAAATATCATTTGATCCATATCAAATACTAAATAATGCTCAATATAAAGAAACCTAATCATATTAAAGTCATTGTACCTATGTCTTAAAACTAAAAGCAAATCAGAAAAAAATAACCACCTAATTATAAAGACTTATGATAGTTTACACAATATATGAAATACTTTACTGATATTTTTAATCTTCTATTGATCCAAATTTATTTATTATCAACATCACTACCCTTACACCCCTAGGAAATAGTAACATAAAACATATACTGCTTATTTGCATACTTTATCATATATGCTTTCGGACTCATACTTTGTTAGGAAGAAAATGTCAAAAGTTTAAAGTAAAATCACATGGAAATGTGTCTGGAGTGGTGAAGAACAACGGCTGATTGCTCTTCCGGAGGTCTTGGGTTCAATTCCCAGCAACCACATGGTGGCTCTCAGCCATCTGTAATAGGATCCAGCGCCCTCTTCTGGCAGGCTGGCATACATGCAGACAGAGCACTTGTACATTAAAAAAAAAAAATCTAACAGTTATATATATAGGAGACAATACGGATACGAGGATTCTGAATATTCACTTTGGCATCCAATAGTTGTTTTTTTTTTTTAATTTAGTTCAAATGTTACAGTGATAGAACAAGACCGGATAAGTAAGAAGAGTGTAAAACATTTGCGGTGTGATAAAAGAACAACTATTTATGGGGAGTTAAGAAGGGAAAAAAAGTCTGACCCCCATACCATAAATACATCTTTCTGTAAATGTATTCTAGGAAACAGGACATAGAAAAAGGAGAACTACTCAGAAGGTGTATTTTGCAGCTAATTCCAAAATCAGAAAACACTGGCTTATTTTCCCTTAGTTGTTCCATGTCCATGATTGTTTTTGAGGCACTGTGTTTAAAATTTTGCTTGCAGAAATAACTTAAAGAAAAAACAAAGTATTATTTGGATCATTATCTTTTGGCGAAGATCAATCTTAATGCCATAATGCATTTTCCCTTCTCTTGGGATACAACTCTAACTCCCAGATGCACTAGTAAGCTTCTGTTCAGTGTCATCAATACTATAAATTACATTTTACCTCCATTAGTGACTTTGAATCAGGCTCTACAAAGAAACGTGTATTTTCAACTCAGTTGATTACCTTGTTACAGTTTGGCCACATAAATATCCTCAACCATGCCTACAGTAAAGCTCTTAAGAGATCTATTCTGCATAAAGAGGTCAGAGCCTTAACTTTCCAAAAATTAAAGAGAATCTCTGTGTTTAACCTAACTGTTTAGCAGTATTTTTTTCTTAATTTAAAAACACATATTAGGCAAAACTCATTCATTTTAAAATTCAAATTGATGATCACTAGGCACACAGATAAAAAAAATATCTAAGGTAAGTTTTTGTTGTTTTTTTGTTTTATGTGTTCCTGCTGCTATCTTACGATGACTAAATTATATCCATGTCTCTACTAATAAATTCTTTTCCTTGTTGTGATTTTATTTCTTGTAGGACTGAGAATTCAATGTAAGGTCTGGGTATATAAAACAAGAGCTATATCACAGCCCTAGATCCCCATGTTCTTTTTGCCTTCTATTTGTAGACTGTTTTCCAGGCTGGTTTGAAACTCAGTCTGTAGCCCAAGCTGGCCTCAAACTGCCACCCTCCTGCCATAGTCTCCCAAGTAACTGAGCTTACAGTCTTGTGCCACCAGACCCAGTTTAACTGTGAATTTTACTTCTTGGTGCAGGAAAACTAAAAACTAATGCCTGGAAGACAAGCCAAAATGTACGTATTTTCTTATTTCCCAGTGCAATGTTTTTTTCTTTTGTGAAATTTGGTAAAATAAAATATTTCCTATCACTTTCATTATAGATAAGATAATGTGTGTGTATGTGTATGTGTATGCCTGTGCACACACATATGGAGCTTTGAGAGTACATAAATATATAAGAATTAAGTTCATATCTTTAATGTTATTTCTTCTGAGAGAGTATTAATCACAGATGCAAGTCTACAAAGCCTACTATAAAAATTTCCAAACTATATAGGGAATTAAATCATCAAATTCAATGAGCATGCAATATAATATCTATAGTTCCCACTGTAACTAATTGAACTGATACTAATGGTAAAATCTGTAAGTATGCTCACTCTGTCATTAACAAAAAAGAAAAATCATCACTAATAAATATATTTACAACTTTTTAAAGATCTTATTCCTACAGTTAGTTTTTATTGATTTTTTTTCACATGATTTGTGATAGAATTTAAATGTAAGGTCCTGTGGAGTGGTAAGTAGTACTGCTGACACAATGCCTAGTCTGAATGACTGTCAACTGTCAGACTCTTCAATAGCTGTATTGTAATATCATGAAAACTCAGCATTGCCTCTTACTGAAGTAAGCACATTTGGTTTAAGTGTAGGACCTCTTTGTGAAGAACAGGAGTAAAGTACTTTTTTCAAGTAACTTAAAAGAGTAAGAATATTATACCCCAGTGCTTGCCTGTCAAGCTATGATGTGTTTATTTATACCCCAAGAAGCTATTGTTTTCCATAATGTGGGGTAAGATATGCATTAGGCTATTGTGTAATCATAAAATAAGACAAGCACTTATCTCAAGATTGTCCTAGTTTGCCAAAAGATTGTAAGAGTCAGAGGACCTGGAACTCTGCTAGGACACTGTGTCTCCTAGAAATAGCTACCTAAACAAGACCTGAACAAGAGCAGGAGGAGGAAAATCTCATGGGTTCCCACTCTTGACAAAGAATTATAGGTAATTAATGACTGCTGCAAGAAAGAGAATTAGCCTCTGTCAGAAAGGAGAAACCTAATTGGTTATCCAATGAAATATATCCTAAAATCATATACACACTAACAATGAAAGTTGACTCAACTGGTGTGTGTGTGTGTGTGTGTGTGTGTGTTTATATATATAACCATAATAACCAAAGAAAAGGAGACCATCAGTTGGAGAAAAGTACTACAGGGAGGAATCAGAAGGAGAAAAGTTAATAATAATGTGATTATAATTTAACTAAAATACACATTTTTTAAAGAATACCATAGTTTGGAGAAGTATAATAAGAAATGAGCAATGTGAAACAGACTTAGAGAGGAAACGACAGTCCTTGAGTTACAATAGAGGTGTGCCTAGCCATTTTCAAAGGAACTGAGACAGTAGCTTAGAAATTTATGCCAAATGCCCCAAGGAAAATTGGTAAAGATGATTTGGAGCAGGGAATATGAAGTCTGTCAGAGTATGAATGGTTCACTAAGTAGAAGGTAAAACAGAAACATGATGTGGCAAATATGGTGTGTTTATAATTTATTCAGTATTTTAAAATAGAATAAAGGCATTGGCAATGATCCAACTGTGACTAATCAGATAGAATGCCCAGAAAAAAGTCTAGGCACTGTTGGCTATGGCAAGAAAAACGACATTAGCAATTTGGTTAAAATAAGCAATGTGGACTACAGAATAGGTCCAAGTAATATTTCAGCAAATAACAACCAGAATAATTACAACCAGATCAAAAGATAGAGATCCAAATTTGTGTGTGTGTGTGTGTGTGTGTGTGTGTGTGTGTGTGTGTGTCTGTGTCTGTGTGTGTGTGTGTGTGTGTGTGTGTGTGTGTGTGTGAACTATGACTTCAAAGTTTATATAAGTATCATGGCTTTCAATTGGGTATTATTAACCTTTGCTGCACTCAATTAATATAAATCATTTCAAATAGTTCCTCACACTGAAATTACTTGTTGCATATAAAAATAGTTTGTGTGTTAAATATCAGTAAAAATAAAAATAAAAAAACTATTGTAGAATATAAAAGAGTCAGATGACATGGCCAAATGTCAGTTTGTTTCTATAATTTTTAAACTTAAATTTTTATTTCATTTGTATTCATATGTGTTAATTACATGTTAATTAGGTTCAGTGCAATATTTCCACTAATACGCAAGTGTGCCTTTATCCACCCTCCCACCCGCCAAACCGAAGGAATCAGTGTTGTACACTCAGATGCACCGTTTTAACCTCCACATTTCAAAGAGAAAATGCAGTTCCTGACTTTCTGTGCCTGGCTTATTTCACTCAACATGGTGTTCTCTATTTCTATCCACTTAGCTACAAGTGACAAGATTTGTTTCTTCTCTTTGACTGGATAATATGTTCTTGCATATATTCTTTCCCTATTCATCCATTTATGCGTATCATAACTGCACATAGGCAGGCATGGATCTCTTTAGTACAGTGACATCATTGTCCTTGATTACATAGCCAGATGTGGGATACCTGGATCGTAGGATAGATCTAGTTCAGACTCTGTTTGTTTGTTGAGGAACTTCCATACTGCTGTCTATAATAGCTATACTAGTTGGCATTTCCACCAACAATGTATAAGAGGCCGTTTTTGTCTGCATCTTTATCAGTATTTATTTATTATGGTTACTGTTGGTTTGGGGGAATAGCCATTTCTAAGTATACTAAGATGATATTATGTTGTAGTTTGATTCACATTTGATGAGGACTCTATTGTAATTTTCCCTCTTTCGTTCTTGATCTTGGCAATATACGTGTTTTCCCTCTCTGAATGCTTTGTGTCGTCTTATCTTGTTATTACTATTTCTTTTTACATGTCAACCTGGTTAAGAGTTTGTCATTGTTACCTCTTTTCAAAAATCAAATTTTAATTTTACTAATTTACTCTCTTGTCTTTTCTGTTTCCCATTCTATTGATTTCTGGTCTTCATAATTGCTTCTTTTGGTATACCTAGGTTTTATTTCACCAATTTGTATCATATCTTATTGAAAGCTTATAAATGTCACTCATTTTCTTTTTTATTTCCTTTCTTCTGCTTAGGTACTTTGACTTTTTACATGCGGATTACTGAAAACACCAAAAGTAGTTATGAGAAACCACACAATAATAACAACATTCATCTTGTTGGGACTTACCGATGACCCGGGGCTCCAAGTTTTGGTTTTCATCATTTTATTTCTGACATATATCCTGAGCATAACTGGGAACCTGATTATTATCACTCTCACCCTGATGAACTCCCATCTTAATACGCCTATGTATTTTTTCCTCCGAAATTTCTCCTTCTTAGAAATATCGTTCACGACAGTCTGTATTCCTAGATTCCTGTACAGTATATCAACAGGGGACAATACCATAACGTATAACGCTTGTGCTAGTCAAATATTTTTTATTGGACTCTTTGGAGCCACAGAGTTTTTTCTTCTGGCAGCCATGTCCTACGACCGCTATGTGGCCATCTGCAAGCCCTTGCACTATATGACCATCATGAATAACAAAGTCTGTGCCACCCTTGTCCTCTGCTGCTGGATGTCTGGGCTACTGATCATCATCACACCCCTTGGCATGGGCCTTCAGCTGGAATTTTGTGACTCCAACGCCATTGATCACTTTGGCTGTGATGCATCACCTCTTTTCAAGATCTCATGCTCAGATACATGGTTTTTGGAACAGACTGTTATTACTTGCGCAGTGCTGACTTTCATCATCACACTAATAGGTGTAATTCTTTCCTACGTATACATTATCCGGACAATTCTTAGATTCCCTTCTGCTCAGCAGAGGAAGAAAGCGTTTTCCACCTGCTCTTCTCACATGATTGTGGTTTCCATCACCTATGGCAGCTGCATCTTCATCTATGTGAAGCCTTCTGCCAAAGAACAAGTAGACATCAATAAAGGAGTATCTGTGCTCACCACATCTGTTGCCCCTTTGTTAAATCCATTTATTTATACTTTGAGAAATAAACAAGTGAAACAAGCTTTGACTGACACAATCAAAAAAATTGCATATCTCTTACACAAATAAGAACATGTTAGATTTAAGCAATTAGTCGGCTCATTTTCATCTTTTTGAAGTCTGACTATTTCAGTCAGGTTAGCATTTCATGTTCTCTTAAATCTTAACTTGGGAATTCACGTAGACAAAATTTATTTCTCTCTTTAATCTTAATCAAAAATTTTTTTAATAATTAAAGAAAACATAGGAATTGATTTTGAGGGAAAAATATCTTTCTTTGCTTCTCATTTGGCTTTTTCAACATTACTCAAAAATATTGTATAACTTGACAAAATGGTTTTTATAACTCCTGGAAAACATTTGGAACAATAGTTTTGCCAAACTCTTTCACCTAAACATATAAATATTCTAATTTTATTTTTAATAGTGTTTTAATAATGTTTTTATTTATTCTTTGGAAAATTTCATACATGTATGCAATGTAGTTTGATCATATATACTTCTACCTCCTTCTGACCCTCCTGGTTCCCCCAATACATCTCTCTCCTCTCCAGATTTTATGTCTATTATTATTATTATTATTATTATTATTATTATTATTAATATCCTGACTCCAATTAGAACTGACCATACATGCGTGGGTGTGGGGTTAGCCACTGGGGTGGAAACATGTAAATATTCTAAAACATATGAAATATATTAAGAAACATTGCATCTTATTTGTGGTATTAACTTTTAAAATCCAAAATAAAAAGGTCAAAACATTCAAATAAGTAAAATTAAGTCATATGTTTTAACCAAAGAGGAAAAATGAATATTAAAAATATCAAAACGAATATGGCATACAAAGGATTTGAGCCAGAATATGTTTGGCAACAGTATGTATACACTCGTGTGTGCATATACCTGAGCAGAAGAATGAAACACGGATGCAAACAATAAAAGAGCTTTTCTTCTACCCATGTTAGAATAACAGGCTGAGTTCATATTTTATGCCATAAATAACCTTAAAACTGAATAAACTGTCGGAGGAAACTTTAGTGTTGTTTTATTATTATTATTATTATTATTATTATTATTATTATTATTATTATTACTGAGTATAAATGGGTGTGACTGTGTAGGTGCGTATTGTGTATGTGCACATACATGATAAGGGGAAATATGCATGCCACATATGTGTAGAGCTCAGAAGACAATTTTGTGCGGTTGGTTTTCTCCTTCTGTCTTTAGATGAATTCTGGGAATTGAACTCAGCTGGCCAGGCTTGAGCAACATACGCTAAGTCATTCATCTTACCCTTCCAGTATGAGGAAACTTTTACAACAAACCCAAATGAGGCCATAGTAAACACGCCACCAGTCCATACTGTGACCCAAAGACTAAAGTCAGCCATGACCTTGCATCCGAGCTAAACTGGTAGATTAACGTAATGATAAAGGGTTGTGCGTACAAGTAAGTCTACACAGAGGAGGCATATGGATGTAACAGCATCTGTGTGAGGTGTACCTAACTGTGCTAACTAGGAAATGAACTGAACACATGGAGCAGAGAGTAACCAGATTCCCAGAAATGCATCTGGGTGTTGAGTAAAGTGCTAGAGACAAGTAATCTGTGAGCAGAGACGCACTCGCTCGGGCAGAGGGAGAAGACTTTTTATCTCAGCAAATGACAGGCTTCCAGCTTGTGTTATTCCCAGGCCTTCCTCTCATGATCTCTGCTTTCCTCTTGACAGAGTAGCAATCTGCTGCCATGTCCCTCATGAGCATGCCCCATCTGCTGCCATGTCCCTCCATGAGCTGGTCCCATCTAGCTTCAAAAACATAGCAGTGGAGTCAACAGATAAAAACTTTGGCCAAAAAAATCTCCTTCTTCCTTTAAGTCATTTCTCATATATTTTGTCATAGTAATGGAAAACTAATGAGATTTCATTTGTTAAACTTTCCATTCAACATATACTCAAAACATTAAGAATATCTAAAAACATGGCTAAGCAAGGTACCCCTCTGTATGGGTATGTATATAAAACTTAAAAAATAATTGTGGGTAATAAAAATGTTTCCCAATTACATGAACTAATGTCTTCATAATAAAAATATTACAATTGTGATCTGTGTTGCATTATTATGTGAGAGGTCCCAAAAAGCTTTTTCCACCAGAAAAGTTCTGGAAATGATCAACAATTTCAGCAGAGTGGCAGGATACAGAATTGACTCGGAAAAATCAATAGCCTTCCTATACAACACCAACAAACGTACAGGGGAAGAGATCATGGACATGTGCCCGTTCACAGGAGCTCCAACTGGTCTTTAAACTGAACTCAGAAGGGCAGAGGAAAAATAATTATGTATCTTTTTTTAATTGTTATTTATTATTTTGTACAATATATCCTGGCCTCAGCCTCCCCTCCTCCCAGCTCCCCCATCTCCCCTCTCTCCCTAACTCCACCCTTCCCCTCAGAAAAGAGCAGGCCTCCCAAGATTACCAATCAAACAGGACATAGCAAGATGGAACAAGGCCAGGCACGCAGGAGCTTCTACATTAAGGCCGGCTAAAGGAGCCCAGAAGGAGGAAAAGAGTCCCAGGAACAGGTAAAAGGGTTAGAGACCCGCATACACACTCCAGCTTTTAGGAGTTCTACACAAACACCAAGACAGATAACCTTAAGATTTACATAGGGAGCCTAGTGCAGACACATGCAGGCTCGGTGACTGCTGCTTCAGTCTCTGTGAGCCCCTAAGAGTCCTGATCAGTTGACTTCATGAGGAGTGTTCTGGTATCCTCGACTCCTCTGGTTCCTGCAGTCCCTCCTCCACCTCTTACTCGGGTTCCCCAAGCTCCACTCGATGCTTGGCTGTGGGCCTCTGCATCTGCTCCCATCAGCTGCTGGAGAAAGCCTCTCTCCCATTGAAGACTCAGCTAGGCGCTGATCTAGGAGCATAGCAGAATATCATTAAGAATCTTCTCCAGGCTATCCGGTCTCCAGTTCACTGAAACAAGTCCATATTCGTAGTGAGTGTACATGGCTGCTTTTAATGACAGAATCCAGTAGTGCTATCACAGAGACTCATGGAAGAGGCACAAAATATTTACTGCTGACATTTTACAGGAACGAAAAAAATTACCTATCTTTAGTATGGGGTATGCATTCTAATAATTTTGTGTCTTTTGGAAAAAATAGGTTATATTACAATGCAGCCATACCTTCCTCATCCACCCACATAGCTCTGGGTACCAGCTCCTGAGCTTGTTAGATTGCTAAAAGAACTCAGTTCATCTTTCTGTGTTCTCGCCTTAGAGCCTGAATATACTTGAAAATAGGTTTGGAAAGAACTTGAGAAGGCCTAGATATTCTGTTCACCAAGATCTCTCACCCTGACAACGAAACTTAAACTATACCAATATTTTGTACTAACTAAGGAACTTACCTGTTTAGCCATCTAAAAAGGAACTATGTGCAGCCTACCAATTTCCGTTAAGTCTTGAAAGTCTTGAATCATATCCTTGCTGCCCTGAAGAAGCAATTTCACTGAGCAACATATGTGCAATTCAAAGCCAATTTCCATCCTCCCCAAGGCCTCTTAACTCTAGTCTTTCTTCCCAGATCACTCATGGACACGGAGGCAGCACTTTCCCTGAAATTCGCTTAGTGTTTCCAAACTGCTGTGTGGCTGAGCGTCTCACGTGCGGCTTGTCCTGTCGTCACACACAAATGCATTATGAAACAAGACCACCAAAAATTAAGGGACTCACCAATATGAAAATTCTTTTGAGACCAGCTCTTATTAAATTCTTATCTTAAAGATAGTATATTACTAGTTTTTTTTAAGTGTGTGTGTGTGTGTGTGTGTGTGTGCACGCGCACACGCGCAAGCAAGCATGCATGTCACCACACACATGTAGAGATCAGAAGATAGCTTTCAGGAGTCAGGTCTCTCCCTACATCATGTGGGTCCTAGGGATTAAACTCAAGCCGCCAGGCTTGGTGGTGGCAAGCACCTTTGTACACTGAACCATCTCGCCAGTCCTATTACTGGTATTTATCTTAGATCTCTTGATTTACGTTAAAAAAAAATCCTAAGTATTTAAAATAGATATTGGAACATTTCTGTAAAACTTCAAGTGGTATTCAGACTTTCCGATCCCAAATCGGCAATGGTGTATCTATATACTTTTATATGAAAAACATGTGAGTCAAAATGGTCCGTTTGGCAAGTTAATAGAGTTACTCAAGTGAAAATTAAGAAAATATTTCCAAAATCAGATCCCCCTAAAGATTTTGATAAACAGTGGGTTTGGAACACTAATTGTTTATCTAAACACTTATTGTATGAACACAGTGTCTTACATTTTCAAATGACTTTTTTAATAAATTAACTGTCACCTAAGGAAAACAGAGGGGAAGTGGATCTGGGGGACAGGAGAAGTTTTGAGGGGTTGAGAGGAGTGGATTTAGGGGAAACTATGGTCAGGATATATTATATGTGAGAAGAACCTATTTTCAATAAAAAAAAAAAAAACAAACATTCAAATTGGGACTGATTGGAGAAGAGAGATGGTTCAGTAGTTAAGAGCAGTTACTGTTCTTACAGAAGACCTGAGTTCAAACCCCAGAACCACGTGGATCACAACCACCCATAACTGTCCTCTTCTAACCTCTGTAGGCACTGCACCCTCGTGGTACCACTGATGCTTACAAAATTTTAAAAAATTAAAGAGGCAGAAAAACATGGCTTCTAATAAAGAGAATACCAATTAATGCAGGATTTCAGAAATGATGCAACACCTGTAAGCCTAAGGCAACTGTCAATAGTTTAATGAATACAAAATTAATTTCAGTAGGAAACTCGTTGGTTGAAATAATCTGCATTTAATTCTTAGCTTTATTTTGTTTGTTTGGATACAAAGTCTCCCTACACAGTCCAAGCTAGCCTCAACATTGTAATCCTCTTCCTCAGCCTCCCAAATACTAGGCATTCACACCATTTCTGGATAAAGTTTCGATAGTTAGAATATTATTCCTCCAGTGTTACAATGTTATTATTCCCTAGACATTAAGTATAAATTCCTTTTTACTCATCTTAGAAAAACATTAGGAACTATGGTTATTTTAAAGAATAGTTTGTTAGTTTCTAGTAGTCTATGAAAAAAATCTATTTTTAGTTTATTTCTTCTTAAATATTGGTTACCTATTCAAAAGTCATTTTTGAGACCAAGTGTTGTTGTGCAGTCCGAATGGCCTTACCCTTGATCCTTCCTAAGTGCTGGGATGAGAGCCATGCGCCACTATGCCTGGCCCATCTATATTCTTTTTCCTGTGTGTGAGTGTTTTGCTGTCATGTACGTCTGTGTATCGTGTAAGTGCAGTTTCCATAAGATCCCTTGGGAGTGGAGTTTCAGACAGATAGTTGTGTGCTGCCGTGTAGGTGCTAAGAATCAAACACAGGCCCTCTGGAAGAGCAGCCACTGCTCGTAACCACTCAGTCATCTCTCCAGCCCAACCGCCCCCACTGTACTCTTAATATCCTGTAGCCCCTAGCCTTTAAGCTAACCTTGGGGATTGTTGTTTTGGGGGATTGTTGATGTTGGTTTCCAGCACTGGATATTGCCTCAATGAGGGCTTTCCTCTAGTGCGTGTAAAATGTCCCTCATGATACCATTCTTCTTCTCCCAATATGGAAGTTTTAGATGACATCATCACTCAATAGCACTGTATTACTCACCAATTTGTCTTTACTTTCTGTCTTCCTAAAGCTATAGCATAATGCCTACCCACGGATACTTGTCTGCTTTGTTGACTGCTGTAAGACTGCTACCTTGAATAGCTCCTAAAGTGCACAAGAAGCTCTTAGTAAATGTTTGTTGAATAAACAAGTGCTCGGTTTTTTTAGGGAATGGAGGAGAGTGACAGTAGTTGGGTAATTCAAAAGAATGCAGAATCTCATCCATTAGAATATAGTGTCCATATTCTTATTTGGAATTGTCCCAGATACCTGTGTTCCCTGTTCCTGTTTGGTTCATCCTCATCCTCTCCACAGTCTCATGATGGTTGTTGTGAAGGACTTTTGTTCACTCGTGAGTCTCAGAGATGTCTACTTGTTCTTGAAGACAGTACCTCCCAACACCTAGCAGAGATGCCATTTAGACTAAGGAAAACAGAACCCTGTGTTCTTAACACCACCATTTTCTATCTTCACGTATTTTCAAATAAGGCTTTCTAATCCTTTAGGGAATCATGGAATTTGACTGGTCCAGCTGCATTGACAGGCATGTGTCATAGGTTTTTCAGGTTAGAGCCTGTGGTTCCTGGAAAACTGTGTGCCTTTCAATCCCTGAGAAACTGAATCACTCCCTCAGGCAGCAAAGCATTCAGGCCAACTGTGTTTCTCTGTGAACTTGACATAACAATTGGTCATAGACATTAATTTTGTGTATTCTGTATAGATTTCAAACCTTATTGTTTCTCAGCAACTGCCATAGTATTGATCTTGGGAACAATCACTGTTATATTCTGATTCTGATGACAGTATAAAATGTATGATTTCTTGCAATAAACTTGTCACAGCCTTACTCTTTCTGTGGCCCCCTCCAATCCTTGCCTGGTTTTCAATTTTCACTAGCCATATCCAGTAACCTTGTCATAGTAAGTAAGCACTGGCGCTTACATAGTATGAAGAAAAATCAAGAGTCTTTTCTCAGGGCAACATATTAAGGTGACTCCACCAGTTCATCATACTCACGCTAGCTACTTCTTTCCTTTTCCACACTGAGACCTCATAGATTATTTTTAACATATCTGATAGGAGATGATAGCAAAGACCGCATAGTAATAAAATTTTTCTACCTAAAACTAAAACACCTGTGTGAATGATGTGGCATGCCAATGATCACCCGTGCTAAGATAGTCACACAAAGCCTTGAGGTAGTGTGTTACTACAAAGAAGCAATGCTAAAAAAGTGTCTAAAGTGACAGTGGGTGTTATCACATAGAAATGTGATAATAAAATATGAACTCTGTCATATAGAATAGCCAACAGGTTTTTCAGGTTTCTTCACCTAAGTGTTACCTCTGTTTTCTTTTTCTTCTTTCCTTTTATTATAAAATTTTCATAATGTCTATAAGTTACTTTGTAAAGATAAAGTGATCTTATGTCAGTCTTATTACCATAGACAATACAGGAAATTTTTATTTTTTATAATTTATATTTTCTTTGCTCATAGAATACATCCCAGTCACCATCCTCCCCTCCCTCCACTCCTCCCAGCTCCTCCCATCTCTCCTCTCCCCAAGATCCACCTCCCACCCCCATCCCACTTCACCTCAGAAAAGAGCAGGACTTCCAGGGTTACCATTCAAACAGGGCATAACAAAATGGAACAAGGCCGAGAACAAGTTCCTACATCAAGACTGGACAAAGCAACCCAACAGAAGGAAAATGATCCTAGGGGCAGGTAAAAGGGTCAGAGATGCCATACATACTCTAACTTTTAGGAAATCTACAAGAACACCAAGCCAGGCAACCATAAGATTAGATAGATAGATAGATAGATAGATAGATAGATAGATAGATAGATAGATAGATAGGTAGATAGGTAGATAGATAGGTAGATAGATGATAGATAGATAGATGGTACCATGCAGGCTCCATGCCTGCTGCTTCAGTCTCTGTGATCCTTGCTGGCCAGTTAGCTGGAGGCGGGGCACCTTTAATCCCAGCACTCAGGAGGCAAAGGCAGGCATATCTCTGTGAGTTGGAGGCCAACCTGATCTACAGAGTGAGTTCCAGGACAGCCAGAGTTACAACAGAGGAAACTCTGTCTCAGGAGAAAAAAAAAGAGTGTTGGTCAGTTGACTCCATTGGGCTTGTTCTCCTGGTGCCCTCTGGTCCATGAAATCCTCCATCTCTTCCTTGAGTTCCCCAAGTTCTACCCATTGCTTGGCCCTGGGCCTCGAATCTGCTCACATCTGCTACTGAAGGATGTCTCCCTGATGATGATTGGGCATAGCAGAATATTATTAGGAATCCTCTCCAGGCTATTAAGTCTCTGGTTCCTGACCAGCACTGCAATGTCAGGTATGGGCTCCCTCCCTTGGCTTGGAGCTCTGCCCTTCCATTTTCCAAGCATATCCTGCAGGCAGGATCAAAGATTTTGTGGCTGGAATGGATCCCACCACTGGAAGTCTTGCCTGGTTACAGAAGATAGCCTGTTCAGGCTCCCTGTCCTCCGTACTAGGAGTACTCGATAGGGTCTTCCTCATAGATTCCAAGGAGTTTTCACTACAATAGGTCTCCAGACCACCCCCTAAATAACTTCCAATTCCAGTCATCTCTCCTTATATGCTCTGCCTCTATCAATCTCCCCCACCTGGTCACAACTGTTCCTATTCCTATCCTCCCCCAGCCCATCTGCAACATCTTTTCCATTTCCCCTTCCCAGGGAGATTCATGTGTCCCCACTGGGGCCCTCCTTGTTGCATAGTCTCTCTGGGTCTGTGGACTGTAGTACAATCATCTCTTACTTAACAGCTAATCACTTATCAGTGAGTACATACTATATTTGTCTTTCTGGGTTTGAGTTACCTCACTCAGAATAATAATAATAAATCTTTTCTAGTTCCATCCATTTGTCTGCAAATTTCATGCTGTCATTTTTTAATAGCTGGGTAATTCTCCACTGTGTAGATGTACCACATTTTCTTTATCTATTCTTCAATTGAGGGGAATTTTTGTTGTTTCAAATTTCTGACTATTACGAATAAAGCTGCTATGAACACAGTTGAGCAAGTCTCTTTGTGGTAGGATGGAGCATCCTTTGAGAAGATGCCCAGCAGTGGTACAGCCAGGTCTTGAGGTAGATCAATTCCCATTTTCCTGAGTAACACCATATCATATTACTCCCACCGTGGCTGTATAGGTTTACATTCCCACCATCAATGAAGGAGTGTTCTCCTCACTCCGCAACCTCTCCAGCATGAGCTGTCCTTTGTATTATTGATGTTAGTCATTCTGGCAGGTGCAAAATGGAATATCAGAGTACTTTTATTTTGCATTTCCCTGATGGCTAAGGATATTGAACATTTCAAGTGTTTCTCAGTCATTTGAGATCAGGAAAATCATTAAATAGTATTGTTTGACTCCTGGTGTCCAGAACCAACAGTGTGTCTAATGTAGTTACATTTTTTCATCCCCTGGGCCTTTCCCTATTATTGCCTGTGAGGAACTGATTGCAAAAAAAAAATGATTATCTTGATTCCTAAGTGACTTTTAAACATGGGGCTCCAAGGATGCTTTCGTTTCTTGTCTCTATTGTATTCTATTTCAGTTGGAATATATAAAGTACTAGTAATAGTCTTTAGTGCTAAATATATTCAGAAGCTCATATATCCTTAATTAACCAACTGTCCATCATATAACCAGTAATCTATGCTATGAATTTCTGTATTTAGCTAACAAGAAACCAAGAACACATCTTCTGTGTTTTAAATGACAAACGCTTTCTCTTGGAAGAATTCGGTGCTGAGGGCTCTGTACTTGAGGGCCTTTTCAGGAAGAGTATGTTTCCCTGAGAAAACTTAGTGTTTACATCTCTTATGCAGTGTCCCTCCTCAACCTGGGTCTTGCTGTTAGCACCTACAAATAAACTGTCAACAGATTTCATGCAATGACCTCCAGCCAAAGGGTAAGTATGGACACGTTTTACTCCATTTATGGTCATGTGTTTGCTTGTATGTATTGTACATACATTTGCAGGAAAAGATGAGTTGTAAATAACGTGATGTTTTCCCTTTAATAAAAGTTTTAGACCTAACCAATGTTGAATATTCATGTTAGCATTTCATAGAGCAAGCCTACAATCATTTATGAAAATTTTTCTGGAATGATGACCCTAGAAATTATGACCATACTGATTTAGAAAGATTTAAAAAAAATAAAATTCCTCAAAAACAGATATATAACCATATAAAAAAGATTTTAAAAATTAGATATATGCACCCAAAATATCAGTAGAATGACATTTTCACTTAGATTCTATTATTCATTTCTGATCTCTGGAAGTTAAATATTCAAAATATCCACTTAATCAAGATGAATATTATGGAATTATTAAATTTTAAACATTTGTTCAAGTCTGAATTCAGGAAAAGCAATATATTTCTGATTAAAGATTAAAGGTAGTCTCAAGACCTAAGCAAAGCTGAATTGAATACCAAACAAAGGAGCTACTGGGTGGTGAGTTGAGACTGTGAAAAGAGGAAGATATGATCTAACGTGGTGGCCCACGGTGCCCATCATTCAGGATGCAGTGGCAAGAGGATAGCAAGCTTGAGGCCAGCTGGGCTAGGCAGTGAATGCCCATATAAAAAAAATACAAAATGAAGAGCCCAGGGAGAGGCTCTTGAGTGTGAGCTACAGGCACCGTCTGATGACAATGCATTTGTCAAATGGGTGTAAATTTTCTATCATGTTTTATTTGCAATGATCATAGACTGGAGTCCCAGCCAAATTGTGGGGCTCGGTACGTGGGAGGCCAGTAGTAGCAGAAGGCAGCGCTCACTCAGACAATTAAAGGAAGGTAGAAAGACACTGTTCGAAGGTCTACAAGCACAGGAATCAAGACCTTCTGAAGTTAATAGGTTCAGCACTGCAGTTAGGAGGAGTACCCTCGAATGTTCTATAGGCTGTGATGCATTGAGATTTCCATGAAAGCTCATAAACTTTCAAAGGCTTCCAAAAGAAAAAAATGATTCTTGAAGTGATAGACATGGCACCCATTGCAACTGCGCCGAAATGTTCACTGAAGCCCATCATCTGTATAGTTGCTACGTTTCAGATGAATATGCATCCATATTTTTAAAATAACTCTCTGATGGAAATGTTTCAAAACCACAGGAAAGTAATTTAATCTAAAGCATTCCCTTCATTTTTAAACAAGAAAAAAGCATGAGCTCTGAAAACATAATTTCCGGGGTAGAAACCTGTTAATGTCTATCAATGTAAATTGGAGAAACTTTGCCTTAGCCTAGCTGATAATTTTAACACATAACAAATTCCCTAGCTTCTGCTCTTAATTCTTCATGGAACAAAATGTTGAGCAGAAATAGAGGAATCAAACTCCTAAACGGCCTAATGAAAACCAGACAAAATTAGTCATATCTGGCATTTTAATCTCCCTAAGCCCTGATATTATGCATGAAGTAAACAAACGATCGCATAGAGGCATGCATTTAGCTTTTGCCCATAACCATTTTATGACACCAGCTCTACCAGCATAGCTTCTAACTGTGCTTCCCTTTATTTCTCAACCATATGTGGTTTAGACAACAAATCAGACTAACTCTACCTTTGTTTCAATAATCAGCAAATGTGTGAAATGAAGCATTAAGTCATGTGTATACCAATAACCAGGGCAGTGACTAAGGCAGCAACTCTGAAGCCTGACTTGCTGATGACCTAGGAGAGAGTGAGCACAACTTTTCCTCTCGCTGCCTCAGGTTTCCCATTTTTAAGTGGATGTAGGTCCAGTAAGATGTCTGTGTATATTTCTTGTGCTTTTTTTCTTTTTTCTTTTTCTTTTTTTTTGTTTTTTTGTTTGTTTTGGTTTTTTTTTTTTTTTTGGCTTTTCAAGACAGGGTTTCTCTGTTGTAACCCTGGCTGTCCTGGAACTCACTCTGTAGACCAGGCTGGCCTAAAATTCACAGAGATCCACCTGCCTCTGCCTCCCCAGTGCTGGGATTAAAAGCATGTGCCACTACCACCTGGCTATTCTTGTGCTTTTTCTTTGGCTATTTTTTTTCTGGTTGTTTGTTTGTTTTGTCTATTCTGGTTTGTTTTTATTTTATCTTGTTATATTATTATAATTATTGTTTATTATTATTAATAATTATTATTTTAGATGCTCATTTGTGTTCTAATGAGAGAGAAAGGATGTGGATTTGAGTGTGTGAGAAAGTGGAAAGGACCTGGGAGGAGTTGAGGAGGGAAAACTGTAATCAGAATATATTGTATGAAAAAAAATTTTCAATTAAAATTTTTTTAAAAGGTGATTCAATGGGTTAAAGGTTCTTACCTCCAAACCTGAACTCCTGAGTTTAATACTTGGCGCTCACATAGCGGAAGTAGAGAATCGAGAACCACAAGTTGTCCTCTGGCCTCCATAAACATATACTATGGGATATGTGTACACACATACATACACACAAATAAATACATACACACATAAATTTAAAAATAAGTAAATAATGTGGAGATAAGAGACCTCCATACTTCACAGGTTGTTGTAAGGATTGTGGTCATATGTATGGAATACAGTTAGAATACTGCTTGGTGCATGTCAAAATGTTTATGTTTGTTTAGTTGTTTATAATGAGTTAAATCACAGGAAGATATGCAGTGGCACATCTTTAAGTGAATAAGATTGGAAGCTACCTAGTGGCAGTTTGAAAACTAAATAGCTGATGCAGAATGTAGATCTGAAGTGAAGAAGAAGGCAGGGTGCAGTTTTGTGGTAAGGATATTTTGTAGCTTTGATTTAGTTTTCTCCATAATGTGTTTTATTAACATGCTCTCACCTGCACACCTAACTAAAATCATGAATATATGTGATCATGTAAGCATATATCCTCTGACTCTAAAATTCTTCATATTAATGAAAATAATGCATAGACATTGGGTGAATTGAACATTTATTGGAATGGTCATCATTAACGATTCTGTCATTGAATTTTACAGTCCAAGTGTCCCTGACGTCAACATTTAGGTTTGGAAATCCCTGACGTTGATAATGAGAAACCACACATCAATTACAACATTCATCCTCCTGGGACTCACAGACGATCCTCAGCTGCAGGTCTTGCTTTTTATTTTTCTATTTATCACCTACCTGTTGAGTGTAACTGGTAATTTAACCATCATTACTCTCACTGTAGTGGATCCCTACCTTAAAACTCCCATGTATTTCTTCCTCCAAAATTTCTCTTTCCTAGAAATCTCATTTACAAGTGCCTGTGTCCCAAGATTCTTGTACAGTATTTCAACCGGAGACAGAACAATTACATACAATGCATGTGCGACTCAATTATTTTTTACAGATCTCTTTGGAGTAACTGAATTTTTTCTCCTGGCTGTCATGTCGTATGATCGCTACGTAGCCATCTGTAAACCTTTGCACTACATGACCATTATGAACAACAAGGTGTGCAGAACAATGGTTATTTCTTGTTGGATGGCAGCATTCATGATCATCCTCCCACCACTCAGCTTAGGTTTTCACCTGGAATTCTGCGACTCTAATGTCATTGACCATTTTGGATGTGATGCAAACCCTATTCTGAAAATATCATGCTCAGACACATGGTTAATCGAGCAGCTGGTAATAGTCTCCGCAGTACTGACCTTCATCATTACTCTCCTATGTGTAGTCTTTTCCTATATATGCATCATAAAGACAATTCTAAAATTCCCTTCTGTCCAACAAAAGAAAAAAGCCTTTTCCACCTGTTCTTCACACATGATCGTGGTTTCCATCACCTACGGCAGCTGCATCTTCATCTATATCAAACCATCTGCAAAAGAAGAGGTGGCCATTAATAAAGGTGTGTCAGTGCTCATTTCTTCCATATCACCTATGTTGAACCCTTTCATATATACTCTAAGGAATAGGCAAGTTAAACAAGCGTCTCATGACTTAATCAAGAAAATTGCATTTCTTTTAAAGAAATGACATGTACCTACACTGACAAATCAAAGCACCTGCTCTCTTTATTTCTCATTGCAAATAACCAGCTTTATACTTTCTTAGACTGTTTTGGTTGATCATGGTAGCTTTGTTGTTGCTGCTGCTGTGGCTGCTGCTGCTTGTTTTATGTTGTTGTTTGCTTGCTTGCTTGCTTGCTTGCTTGCTTGTTTTGAGACAGGGTCTCACTGTGTAGCCCTGGCTGGCTTGAAACTTACAGAGACCTGCCAGCCTCTGCCGCTTGAGTGCTGGGATATATACCACCACACCATGCCCCTTTTAACCATTGATTTTCCATTAGTTCAATTACTAAGAAACTAAATACAGAACAATGTGATATGTAAAATGTGTCGCTTTTAATCCTTTAACCAGAAATTGTCACGACAAAATCACGTTTTTCTTGTTTCCAAATGACTTTCCCATGTGTGATAAGGTGTGAAAGCATTCATTTTCCATAGTTTATATGAGAAGTAATTATTAAGCAGATGTGAGTTATATCCACACTTTAAAACATGACAGATTTAACTTTTAAAAAAAAAGTTTCTAAACATCTGTAGCAACATGAGAAAATTTAAAGAAAATATAAATAAAAAGATAACTTTCTTGCAAACTTAACATGACAGGGTTACTATCCTAACTATATAGGAAACTACTATGGATCCACTAAAAACGGCTTATTATAAGTGCCAAGAGAAAGTTAAAGAAAAAGAGGAAAATACTTAATTCACTAAAATAACAAAAATTAACTTTAACTAACATAAAGCACACACAATCTCATTCTTAGTCATAGTTTACAAATAAAATCTGTGGTATATGTTGTATCCATCATGTTTTTGTAAACCTTTTTATTATATTTACAGATAAAAAGTATGCTAACATTTAAAATTAATCAGGAAGAGTAATACACAATTGGTTTTAAAACCTCAAAATAAACATAAAATGATATATAATCTTTCACTTAGACAAGCTACCAAATTCTAATTACCAATAAGCATCACAGTCATATTTCAATATTAAAAGTTTAGAAACAGCCAAGTTAACATCAGTTGGCAATGTGTAAGTCAACGAGAAGACTGGGCTGAGGGTGTGACCTAAGAGGAGAGCACTTGCCTAGCAGACTTGCGAGAAGGTTGAGCAAATGTGAGTCAAGAATATTTATATACAAGGCTTGGGAGACTGTTCAGTGGTTAAGAACACTTGTTGCTTTTCCAAAGGACCCAGGTTCAGTTCCCACTACCCACATGGTGCCTCACAACCATCTGTGACTCCATTTCCAAGGGCTCCAGTGTCCTCTTCTGAACTTCATGGGCACCAGGCACTCACATGGTACACATCCATACATGCATGCAAAACATACACCACAAAAAGAAATTAATTAATTAAATCTTTTTTTGAAAAAATTATGGCAAAGGGTGGCAAGAATGTGGGGAAAAGGTTAACACTTATTCACTGCTTGTGAGACTTGTATTCACTATGGAAATCAGTGTGGAGATATCTCACAAAGAAAAGATCTACCACATGATCCAGCTACACTACTCTTGGGCATATACCCAAAGGACTCTGTATTTTACTACAGAGACACCTGCTCATCCATTTTTGTTGTTGCTCTATTCACAATAACCAGGAAATGAGATGATTAGATAAAGAAAATGTTATCTATGCACATGGTGGAATATTATTCATTTGTAAAGAAAAATAAACTTTACCGAAAAATGGATAAAGCTTTAAATAATCATTCTAAGTGAGGTAACCAAAACTCAGAGAGACAAATACTGTATCTCTTTCTTATATGTGGACACTAGCCTTGAATCTTTGGATATGTGTATTTAAATTGGAATGCCCATAGGAGTCATGAAAAGGATAAGGGGCTACGGTGGCCATGGGCTTTTAAGAAAGGAGAGATACAATGTAAGTGGTATTGAAGGAGAATTGTGAATAATGAAGCAAGAAAGGTTAAGTGTGGGGAAAGATGGGGAGACAAGGCAGAAGAGAGAATGTAGGGAGCCATAATTAACACTAAAGTCTTCTGAAAAAAATAACAGCCTTTTACTTAGAAGCTTCTTAAAATATATATGTACACATATAGAAAAAGAGTTTAAATGGAATTTAGCAAAAATACTCCTACTAGATACCACAGGCTAACAAATAAAAGGCCCAATGGCAGGAATATATTACCCCTTTTTGCATTGTTGATAAATGAGATCTCATAAGCCCTCAAACATTACAGGCTACTGTCAGTGTTTTTGGCTGTGCTCCAGAAGTAAGACCTTATTACTGAGAACACCACATACTTGAGTCACAGAAGATGGAGAAATCAAATTGGCACTCACTTGGAAGCTTCTTCCATTTTGACTAGCTGTCATAGTGCTGGAAAATGTTGTGTATGCTTATCCAGGTGCGAACACTGAAAGCTACAACAGCTGAAGAAGATATGATCACTAGTATAATATAGGAATGCCTGCTGTGTGAGTAACCAAGCACTTTCTGTTTGGATTTAAGGCCATTCTACAATGAGTCTTGGTAGGTTATAAGTCCTATGAGAGAACCTATTACTATTCTGCTAAATAGACATAGTGTTAACTACTAAAGATATAGTATTAAACTGACTACTAAAGAATTCTAGTTATATCCATAGATAAGTTTGTCTCTCGATCCTCATCACAGAAGCCTCTTTTTGTGGTAGATGATGGGTAACTCAGAGACCCACAGTTGGCCAGAATGTCAGACTGTGAAGTGCTCAGTTCCAAATAGGGCATCTATATCATGCCTCCACCTCCCAAAGTTTAAGGATCATCATTAAAGCATAGATAGAAACATGATAAGAATCAATGGATGGTTATACTAAAACCGTGTTTCTTGGCTGTGATTACACATAGAAGACCTTCAAAGAATCAAGCCAGACAAAAGAAACAGCATGGAAGGGGAGGTGATCAGGAAGGCTCGGCCCTAGATAAGAAGCTATTGGCAACTGGTGAGGTTCCTTAGAGAGAGTCGATTTTTTGGGGGAGGGAATAGTCCCTGAAATGTAGGTGAATAGGTGAGACAGTATCTACTTGTGCTCCAATAGATGGCCCTAGACCCATGTACAATCTGTTATATACTAAGTCATATAAAGGGACTCAAAGTCAGAAATCACATTATCATCTCAATATATGCAAAAAGGCTTTTGACAACATACTTTCTTGGAAAAAACTTTTGAAGACTAGGGATAAAGGGAACATATCTCAACATAATAAAGGCTATGTATGATAAGCCTTTAGCTGACATGCTAAATGTAGAAAAATCTCTAAACACAATAAAATCAGGAATAAGAAAACAGTGTCTACTCTCTCCGCTCCTCTTCGGTGTGGTACTTGAAGTCTCAGCTAGAGCAATATGCAGAGCTGTAGAGCCAAGTCCCCATGTATACATCTACAAAATCCTCCTATTCCTAAGGATCAGAGAACATTACAGAAGAGTGGCTGGAAAGCGTGCAAGAGCCAAAGGGTCAAGGAGTTTTCTGTAAGATTGTGTATCCTAGTAACATCAGAAGCTATACCCATAAAGCCAAACAACAGGACTGCCTAAAAATGAGCTGAACAGGATGACACCAGCAAACATGCCAAACTTCACTGGAAAAGCCCACAAGGTCTCAGTCCTACGCAAAGAACTGTAAGTAACTCAGCAAAGCTGGGAGCAAGAGAGGTGGTCCTCCCCATGGAGGAGCACATCAATTGGTTTCCCAGTGCCAAAAAGTGAGTCCTGAAATACATACAAGTAACAGTATATGGACTCAATAGGTTATATTTGGGGATATATACAGATAGATAGATATAGATGATATAGATATAGAGATAGATAGATAGATGATAGATAGATAGATATAGATAGATAGATATGAAATACATATACACATGCAACAATAATCGATGAAAAAGAGGCCATGGATTTGAAGGAGAGTGGAGAAGGGTATATGGGAGGGTTTGGAGGGAGGAAGGGGAAGGAAGAAGTGTTATATTTAAAGTATAATCTCAAAAATTAAAAATTAGAATTAAGGTCTTGGAAAATAAAGCTGTATTTTTACTTCGTTTTGAATTAAGAAGGGAATAAGCATTTTATTTTATAATTTATTGTTATGACTTATTCCTAAAAAACTATAGAAGACCTCTATAATAGAAAAAATAGCCATTTAATTTGAGATCTCTCTACATTGTAGAGTTTCATTGCTGTGATTGCCATTTAATATCCAATTGTCTGTTATAGGACTCCCAGGAAAATCAGCATTAGAAAAATATTAGGTAAAAATATTAGGGCAGGGGTAGGGCACAGCCAGATGCCATGCTACCCACAGATTTAATCCAGTTTGTTTAAGAAAAATATTCTGGTAAATATACTAAGACATACGTATTCTCTACTTTTTGCTATTTCTTCCTATGTATGTATGTATGTATGTATTTCTATACATCCTACTAAATTATAATTTTCAAAATAAATTAAATGTGGTTCATTGAAATAGAATACATGGTTGACACAAATAGAATATATTGTTCAATTAATTTATCAGTGACATGACAAAATTGTTTCAAAGAATTCAGGAGATGCATGGTATATGATTATATGTCTGTCCACATAATTTTCTAATAAATGTGAAACTTGTTAATGACCTACACTGTTTCTGTGAGTCTCTTTTCAATTATAAACTATGTCTAACATCAAACATTCTGTACTCTAGGCAAAAAGCAACATTAAAACATATTGAACATACACACTGTCTGTTCCCTGTAAATTGTAATATCTTCCAGATGAGTCTGTTAAACCTTGACTTTATAAAGTCAGAAAGTTGAATTTCTTCTTTATTTCTAAAATTTCAAGATTTCTCAGAGTCTTCCTCCCATCTGTTCCCTTGTATTGAAATAAGTGACATATCTGACAACTGAATTTTTATCAAGAATATGGGATAACTTCGGAATCTCCTTCTTACCAATTAAATCTTTTATTTTACAATTTCAAATATATACAAAGCATTCTGATTACTTTCATCCTCCACCCTCTTATATCTCCTTTCACAGCCCGGTCAAACTCCCTGGCCTCTACACATAGTTTTCCAATGTTCGTGTCTTTTGGTTTTGTGCAGGGATCGGAGGAAAGAAGAGGAAGGAGCCAATGAGGAGGGAGTTTAATATAGAATATGATGCAATTGTGTATTTTAACACGGAAAATACTTATACTTATATACTAAATGCCTTTGAGTATATTTATAATTTTTCCAATCAAAACAGAGATATAAAGCAATTTTATCTTTTATTACCTATGAGTTAAGTTGAACTCAGAATTTTTAAGAAAATTCTGAATTGTCTTTTTGTCAGACAGTTAATTGATTTGTACTTAGAATGTGACTAATAAAACTGTTGCATCTTATTGTCTCCAAGGACACAAGTCCCACTGTTGCTGCAGTTTGGTATGCCGCCAAAATTTACTGACTATTGTGTTCATTAATCATGTTTTTGTTTGACCACAAGAGACTCTCTCCTTTAACCTCTATGTATCCACCAAAGACTAGCATAATAAAACAAACACCTTTCTTCACAATTTAAAATTATTTTGTTTTTATTTTATGTGTGTTAGTGTTTTGCCTGCATGTATGTCTGTGCGAAGGTATCAAATCACTTGGAGCTGGATTACAGACAGTTGTGAGCTACCGTGTGGGTGCTGGGAATTGAACCCTGGTCCTCTGAAGATCAGCCAGTGCTCTTAGCTACTGAACTATCTCTCCAGCCCCACTAAAATTCTTTTTTGTCCAGAGAAATTGGAAATTATCTACCAAAATACTCTGAAAATCATTTTATATGTCTTTATTTCAGTTTTGAGACAAAATAAATTGGTTACTGAGTTTAGAGTAGAATACAATCTTCAATGTGAATCTGCTAGCCAAAAAGAGCATTATCTTCTGCAAAAGAATTATCTATATCTGTGTATATCTTCATAAGGTTTGTGCACATATTTGATCACACATACTTTCAGCTTCTCCTTCAGGGAAACCAAGATTATAAATCAACTAAAGTCATGACTGCCTTCCGGAAGAGTAAGTATGCTTTGGTTCAATTGCTTCAGTTTTTATTCCTCCTCCATCCTATTTTCTTAGTCTATGAAGTAGTCATAATTGTCTATTTAAAAATCTTAGGTGGCCAAAAAGCAGTGTTAGTGTTGCTAGACAAGAAGATATGTATTTATGATATCATTTTATCTTCTATAAAAATTAAGTATGAAGAAATAAAATTCATTGGAAATAACATACGTGCATCCTCAGGAGAGACATGGTCAGATGTTGTTCATTCCTTTCATCCTAATTATTTACATTTGCAACAGTCATATCATAGATTCCCAAGAAATGTCCTCTAATAAGCTTATAAGTACTCTCAGAAACAGGGTAATTTTAGAAGTAAACAGAAGTGACCCACAGTGACACTTTATATGCAGTCTGTATGCAAAAGGAAACTATAATATACTTCATGAAAGCTCCATGTTTTTATGCAATGCTGTTATGTGTGACAAGAAAGTTTTCAAATCTGCAATAAGTTAGGATACAACATGAAAGGCTAAGGGCAAAATTTTTATATTGGAGCTCAATTCCCACATAATCTTGTCTGAAAAGATATTGTCCCAAATGCCAGGATCCAGCCCTGGGTAAGGACAAGGCTTAAAATGGGTAGATGCAAAAGCAGTGAGGGAAGAATCAGACGTGGGACACAGCTTAGTTTCGTTTTACAAGAGTCAGAGAGGAAGCACATCTCAGTATGGCTTTGCCTACTCTGAAAACCTGTGTCTCTCACAGGCTTTATTTATACACAAAATTACTTCATCAGAGACTTTGATCATTGATTACTTAGCCATTTAGAATACAGTTTTTCTAAAGTCTTCCTTGATTATGTAAGATAAAAGAGACAAAGCGAGCAAACAGCAAATTTCCTGAGAACTAAAAATTACCATTATGATAAAGTCAGTTTTCTTTTAACTCAATATCCTTTTCCCTGAGATTGGTGTCATAAAGCCTTGCAGTTAGAAATGGCAGACAGGATGACTCTGTTTGAGTTCGATTCTGTTTGAGTTTGTCACAGAGTTAATAGATCAGAAGTTATTTCCTACTATCTGTTATATCAAACTTGTCTTTCTACAGAGATCCAATCTCCCAGGCCCTTGCTCTTCTTTAATATTTAACATAAGACCACCATCCTTTCCTTTGATTCTTGAAATATTGTGTGGCCTTTTGTTTACGCAAAGGCGGTCTGTATTTTGACTTTCTATAATATCAGAAAAGTCCTGATCTAATAAGTCTGCTCAGAAAGGCAAGCAGTTCACTGAGTCAAAACGCTCCTCTCTCTAAGTCAAAAACTCTTGTCTCAATACAATTCCTATCTTCACCACACTCCTGTAAAGTCTAGAGGGGTATTAGGGCTCCTAGAATTGCTTACTTTGTCTGCTTACTTTGTCTTCAGGACTCCTCACTTTGTCTTCAGGAAGATACCAAGGTTTGTCATTAACTACATGACCAAAGTCTCTTCCTGCCCAAACTGGTTCCTTTGAAAGCCTAACAATTCAGTTACAATTTGTCAGCTTCTAAAACTTCCCTATGTTTTTCTTCTTAATATTTTTTCTCAGATCCTGTGTCTTATGCTTACTGCTATCATTTATTAATAATCTAAATGTGTGTCTACGTAATAGGTTCTATGGAAGACTCAACTTTCTGCATAGCTGGTTTTTTTCAGCGAACGACTATTAGTTTTATTCTTATTAACACCAGCTCTAGCTTTCGGTGAGACGCCTTTAAGAATAAAAAAATATAAGTGCAAGGGAAAGATGTGTAGCAAATTTCCATCAAGGGCAGTGAAGGGTCAGTCCAGGTCATCCAAGCATTGGAACTGTGGCACACAGAGCCTTCAGGATGCTTGGCAGCACCACCCAATCCTATGGAAGCCTATCTGATTATCAGCTGTGCTTGAATTGTTCCTTTTGTTCTGTAGAGATGCTTACAAACCAAAGGTATCTGTCTGTGTATGATAATCTAATGCTTTCACTTGTTACTGTCTAAATAGACAGAGCAGCCTCAACCCACCAACTTTAGGAAACACGCCTCTAGATTTCTTCCAGAGTGTATTCCATAAGAAATAAGAGTGACCTTTGTGCTGAAGCTACTATTCTCCGAAGAAACCTTTTCTAGCTTGAAGTGCAAAGAAAATAGAATGTTTTATTTACAAAATAGATTTAATAGATCAAATTTTTTTTCTCATGGCACATTTGGGAAGATTAATCATATCTAGACTTTAGAAAAAGTATTCTGATTGCATTGATAAAAGAATGAATGAAATTGAAAAACTAGTGTCTTGAGAAATAAACGTAGAATTGACTAATGGATACCCCAAATATCAGAAGCCTGACTCCTCCCCTTGATGAGTTACTAAAAGAGCATAGAAGATTACCAGAGCACCAAAATTCTCATCCTTTGTCAAGAATACAATAACAAAAACATAATAGGTTCAATGGCCATTGATTATTCATCTCCTGTGCTAGTATAGATGTTAGGGAAAGTTAAGGAGCAAAGGAAGAAAAACAGAAGGAAGACAGGGATAAAAAAAGAATTTGAGATACTGGCCCTAACTTACTATCCACGAAGAATAATTGGAGAATTATCTCAACCAAAGACCACAATAATTTCCATAAACTAGAGGACTTTTGAGGGATAGAAATCTCATAGAATGCCCCTAAATACTATAAAAGCATAAGAAGTATACTTTCTTGTTAGGCATTAGTCCAAAGGAAAGAATTATAGAGTATCGAACCAATTCTATGACATTAAAATTAATCTCAAAATATCAATAGATTTTTACTATCAGGTTCATATAAAAAGAAAATGCTTAGAAGTCATTCTAATGATTTGATTTGTGTGTATAAAGCCAATATTATGTTCATTTCTGTATTACTTCCACAAACTTTTAAAGAACTTTCTAGGTCCCTGGAAATACATATTCAGAGAACTGTATTGATATTGATGATGATATATTAAACACATTTCTCAACTCCCCTGTTCATTTTGTCATCATTAACAATATTCAAGATATAAAACTAGCTAAGCATCCATCAATAACCGTAGATTAATAAATAAATAAAATGAGGTATATATGACAAATAAAATACTATTATACCGCTTAAAAAGAAAGTTCTGTCATTTGTAATAACATATATGGAACAAAAGGACATTATGCTAATTGAAATAAGCCAAGCACAAGAATAACCATATGGTAACTTATCTTTCAATCTTATTATGATGAAAAATATATATAACCAGATATGGGTCTTTGTGACAACATAGTAGTTTTATTTTTATTTTTTATAAAGCCTCTGTGCCATTTTCTAATATATCCGCACTGACTGGCATTCCTGAGAGTTAAGTGGAGAGATGCTTTCTCTCCGTACACTTGTAGCACTTGTCATTCACTTTTGATAAAGCAACAAAAGACTCAAATGTAAGACCTCAAACAACAAAATAACAAGAAGAAACATAGAGAGGAACTACATATCAGTCGGGACAATGATTTTTTGGACAGAACTCCAAAAGCACATGCAACAGAAATGAAAGTAGACAGATGAGATGGCATCAAGACAAAAAGTTTCCACACAGCAGAACAAAATACTTAAAAAGTGAGAAGACAGTCCACACGTAGGTAGGAAATATTTGCCAGCAAAGTAGCAAAAGAAAATCCCATTTTAAAATGGGAAAAATATATGAACATATACTTGGGGAAAAGAAGATATTGATGGCCAATACAATCATGTATTATTGTTCAACATCTCTAATAATAACAAAAATACAAGCTAAAACCACATTATCTAGGGTTGCTGAACTTTCCCCCTGCCACCTTAGCAGGTTTATTGGTATTGTCATTGTTTGGGTCTCGCTTAGGCACCCATGTCAATGAGATTTCATGGATGTAGCTTCTAGAAGAAATGATCTCATAGAAAATTCTTTGTTCTCCTGGGTCTTACAATTCTCTGCTCCCTCCTCCACATAGGTACAGGAGTTGTGTTATAGATGTGTCTAATGAATCAGGGTTCCACAACTCTGCATTTTGAATGGCTGTGGTTTACTGTAAGTCTTTGTTACAAAGAGAAGTTTCCTTGATAAGGGGTAAAAACTACACTTATCTGTGAGTATAAGGGCAAATACTTAGAATGCAGTTAGGGATTGTGCTGGTTTTGTAAATTGGAGGTTGTATGTTCTCCTCTAAAATCTATGACTTCTCTAGTCCTGGGTAGATGGGTAGGTTTCCAGTTCTGGGCATGATTTCACTCTTTCTCAGCAGAACTTAAGTGCAATTAAAGAAGTGTTGGTTACCACCAAGGTACACCTTCAGTTATTGCATAACAATTGCATGATCGCTGTTGTGATTCACAGATGTTGTAGCTGGACAGGATGGTTGCTTGTTCTTTTCCCTTGGACAAGCAACTAAAAAATGGAAAAGTAGAAGAAATAGACTTTCCCAGGGAACAGATCCCTGATACCAAGCAGTCAGCGCTGAAATCATATACATACAGGTAACATTATGCAGACTGAGTAGGTTGTATTTAGTATTTAGGAATACACACATATATATGTAACAATTATTAAAGAAAAGGAAGCCATGAATTTGAAGGACAGCAAGAAGATTCACAGGAGGAGTCGGAGGGAAGAAAGTGAAGGTAGAAACATAATTGTTATAATTTCAAAATTTAAAAATAGATTTAAAATAAAATTTTAAAACACAATACCCCTTCATGGTAACTACTTTGAAAAGATGAATAACAAGTGTATAAAACATTTTATTTGAATTTTGCACTTGTCATAACACAAGATAAATGAACTAAGCAAGTTGTTCAAAGGCATTCAGATTTTTTTAAAAGTAAATCATGAATCCAGACCCTCTACGTCTAACTTAGAGGTCCTTGAATAAGTTCAATGGTAAAGTTGGGAAATTGCTCCATGTATGTTCCCCACAGATATAAAACTGAGGATCATTTCTTTACTTCAAGTCACTTCTTTTAAAAGAATATCCTAAGAGTCAGAAACACTTTCTTGAAAAGAGATTTTCTCTATACCAATCAGAGATTAGATAAGGAAACAGAGCTGTGAAGGCTAATGGGAAAGTGGTAAGAAACTCAGAAAAATGTGAGATTACAGAATTAAGCTATAAAGCCTTTCATGAGGTAAACACGTCATAGTCTTAAATGCAGCAGAGAATGTGAATTGAATAAAGACTGAGCTATGTGTAATTAGTGAAGCAAAAAGTGATGATTTTGGTCAAAATGGTTTAAATCATACTAAGATCAAATGAGTTTCTGTATAAGTGAAAAGTGAAAAAGCAGAGATAATTTTGAACTGATAGAATGTTAAAGGAAGGGAAAGTGGAAATAAACTTAAGAAGTGGCTTGCTCTCTTGATGTGGTGTTACTAGGTGACACTATCATTTACAATAAAGGATTAAGACCATCTCAAACTAAAACAAGGTTGACCCAAAACAGAATAACAAGGACACGGCTCTTTAAGTCTATCAGCATACTTCTAATTCCCTGACTTCCCTGCAATGAGCTAAATAAAAACTGTCACAGCAGAACGCATACAGAGAGGAAACATGATGCTATTGGATGTGTTTAAAAATAAACATAGGGAGCTTCATTTTAGATTTAAGGTTATCTTACCAGAGGACACTCTTCATTTATCTTGGGAGTTCCTTTCTAAGATCTCTTCTGAGAAAAGAAGTTAAGGGAAGGCAGAAGTGCTGAACTAAAAGCAATCAATTTCAGGAAAATTTTTGTAGAATGACGTTTATAAAATTATGTGTTAAACCAGCAGCAATTACAGCCAGACTGTAGACAAATGAGGATAGCAGCATGAAATACGTGATTCAAACATGCACTGCTATGTGACACAAAGAGATGGCCAAACATCAGCATGCACCATGTACTTGCTTCTTCACTAACCAAGGAAGCATAGGAATAATTTGCTCATGTTAGCTCGTCTTGAGGTTAGCACCTGACTGAACTCTGAAGTTTTATTAACAAAGTCTTTCTTATTTTTCAATCAGATTGGGCAAGAGCCAATAATCAAGAATGAGAAACCGAACAGTAACAACCTTCATCTTACTGGGTCTGACAGATGACGTTTGGCTGCAAATTCTGCTCTTTATCTTTCTGTTCATTTCTTACATGTTGAGTTTATCTGGAAACCTAACCATCATCACCCTCACCCTGACTGACCCTCATCTTAAAACACCTATGTATATTTTCCTCAAAAATTTCTCCTTCTTAGAAATTTTACTCACAACTTCTTGTATTCCCAGATTCCTATTTAGCATATCGTCTGGGGACAAGTCCATTACCTACATTGCTTGCGCTACTCAACTGTTGTTTATAGACCTCTTTGCAGTAACAGAATTTTTTCTTCTGGCTGTCATGTCCTATGATCGCTATGTGGCCATCTGTAAACCTCTGCATTACATGACCATCATGAATAGCAGAGTCTGCAAGAACTTCATTCTCTTCTGTTGGGTAGTAGCACTGGTCATCATTCTCCCACCAATCAGTCTAGGCCTGGGCCTGGAATTCTGCGACTCAAATATCATTGACCATTTTTGTTGTGATGCAGCTCCTCTCCTGGAAATCTCTTGTTCAGACACATGGTTGATAGAACAGATGGTGACAGCTGCTGCTGTGTTGACATTCATCATCACCCTTGTGTGCGTTGTCCTTTCCTATGTCTATATCATCAAGACCATTCTGAGATTTCCCTCTGCCAAGCAAAGGAGAAAGGCCTTTTCCACCTGTTCTTCCCACATGATTGTCGTTTCTATTACTTACGGTAGCTGCATCTTCATTTATGTCAAACCTTCGTCCAAAGATGATGTAGCTATCAATAAAGGGATTTCACTTCTTATCATATCAATTTCACCAATGCTGAATCCCTTCATTTATGCACTGAGAAACAAGCAAGTAAAGCAAGCTCTCAATTACTCAATTAAAAAAATTGTATCACTCTCAAAGATGTAAAAAAAAAAAAAATGAAGAATACCAAACTAAAAGAAGAAGAATTAATGAACACAAAATCTGAACATTTACTATATTCCTCTATAGTATTTTTCTGTATACTTATTTTTAAATCATTTTTATACTCACACTCTTTAAGCTTGCATACTATGAACCACAACCACATTCTTTATCTCCATTAAAACTACATTTCTTAATATGTTCAGTCTTGTGGTCAACCTGAAATTGCTTTCTGACTGTTATCCATGGAAACACAACAGATTGTGGTTTTTCTACCACCTTTTCCACACTGTCAGGTGTGCCTTTTTATTTTACATTGTAGCTAATCAAACGAATGTAGAAGTAGTGTGTACCACTGGTTGATGTGGCCTATAAAAAATATTGATTATCTATTTTTCCACTTATAAAAAAATATGGCAATTCTTAATTGACTTTCTATACTTTGTGCTGGTTATGAACCATCTTATTAATATTTCCTCTCTAAAAAACTCTAGGAAGACTTTCTCAATCACCACCAAATTGAAATCTCCACAACCCATTTAGTTAAACAAGAAACTGATTTAAGTTCTGTTCATTGACCAACTTTTCATGGGATTTTTCTGGAGTAGTTAGCTGTTATAACAAAATACTAAGATATGTGGCATTCATACATATGGAGGAAATGAATGGAAGACTGAAAACATGTAAATTTATGCAAAGCAGTAAGAAAAAAATGGTAAGGCAGTTGCTTGATTCCCTGAAAACCTGTGAGCCATGCTGTCCAAAAAATCAAGTAGGCAATCTTCACTCTCCCTCCTCTCCTCCAAATCCAGTCCCCCAAGGTCATCCCCAGCTCTGTAACAATGGCCACTCCTGCTTCTCTGCCCTAACTCCCATGGGTCTAAGCAAATCCTGGTGGCATACACTGCTTTACTCCATCCTGTGAACACCCTCAAAAGCTCCCAACACCTAAATCACATTTTACACAGTACCTCCAGTGGTCACACCTGGTAGGATCTCAAAAGCATTCCTTAACCAGGCAACCCACAGCCACCATATTCTTCTAAGAACCAGAAAGGACAAGAGAAACAGAAAACACAACCTTATATCAGTACCTAGAATTAAAATCAACCTAAACCCAGATACCTAGATGCCAGTATAAAAACACAATAACAACCAGTATATGTCTCCAATGGAGCATAGCAACCTCACTATAGTAAGCCCAAAGAAATGCAATATAATTGAGGAGCAAGAGAAAGACTTCAAAACAGGCCTTATAAATGTATAAATTTCCACCCATGGACCTGAAAATTTCATGATGTCTTTTTTTTACTATCCGAATAATTGTGTAAATGTACCACATTTTCTTTATCCAGTCTTCAGTTGAGGGACATCTAGGTTGTTTCCAATTTCTGGCTGTTATGAACAAAGCTGCTATTAACATAGTTGAGCAAGAGTCCATGTGGTAGGATGGAACATCCTTTTGGTATATGCCCAAGAGTGGTATAGCTGGATTTTGAGATAAATCAATTTCCAGTTTCCTGAGGAATCACCATATTGATTTCCATAGTGGCTGTACAAGTTTACACTCCCACCAGCAATGGAGGAGTTCCCCTTACTCCACATCCTCGCCAGCATAAGCTGTCACTTGTGTTATTGATCTTAACCATTCTGATAGGTATAAGATGACATCTAAAAGTGGTTTTGATTTGCATTCCCCTGATGGCTAAGGATGTTAAACATTTCTTTAAGTGTTTCTCAGTCATTCAAGATACATCTATTGAAAATTCTCATTTAATTAAATTGGATTATTTGTTTTGCTGATGAATAGCTCCTTTATTTCATTTTATATTTTGGATATTAGCCCTTTATCAGATGTGGAGTTGGTGAAAATTTTTCCCATTCTGTAGGCTGCTATTTTGTCTTATTGACAGTGTTCCTTGCCTTATGGGAACATTTCAGTTTCATGAGGTCCCATTTATTAATTGTTGATCTTATTGTCTGTGCTCTTGGTGTTCTGTTCAGGGGGTTGTCTCCACACCAATACATTCAAAGCTATTTGCCACTTTCTCTTCTATCAGGTTCAGTGAATCTGGTTTTATACAAGGTTTTTGATCCACTTGAACTTCAGTTTTGTGCAGGGTGAAAATATGGGTCTATTTATATTCTTCTACATTCAGACATTCAAGTAGACAAGCACAATTTGTTGAAGATGCTATCTTCTTTCTATTGTGTATTTCTGGCTTCTTATTGAAAATCAGGTATTCATAGATATATGGATTTATGTCTGGATCTTGATTTGAATCTTGATTTGAATATGCCTTTTTTTACACAAATACTATGAGGTTTTTTATAGTATAGTTCTCTAATACAGCTTGAAATCAGGGATGGTGATACCTGCAGAAATTCTTTTATTGTTCAGGACTGTTTTAACTATTCTGAAATTTTTGTTTTCCCAGATGAAATTAAATATTGACCTTTCAAGGTCTGTAACTAAACCAGGAACAAGACAAGGTTGTCCACTCTCTCCATACCTATTCAATATAGTTCTTGAAGTTCTATCTAGAGCAAAAGGAGATCAGAGGGATACAAATTAGAAAGAGGGAAGTCAAAGTTTCCTTATTTGCAGATGATATGATAGTGTATGTTAGCAACCCCAAAAATTCTACCAGGGAACTCCTACAGCTGATAAGAATGGCTGGCTAAAAGAGAAACTCAAAAAAATCAGTAGCCCTCCTATGTACAAACAACAAATGGACTGAAAAAATAATCAGGGAAACAACACCATTCACAATAGTCTCAAAAAATATAAAATATCTTGGGGTAACTCTAGCCAAGCAAGAAAACATTTGTATGACAAGAACATCAAGTCTTTGTAAAAAGAAATTGAAGAAGATCTCAGAAGATGGAAAGATCTCCCATGCTCATGGACCAGCAGGATTAACATAGTAAAAATGACCATCTTACCAAAAGCAATCTATAGATTCAACACAATTTCCATCAAAATTCCAACAAAATTCTTTGTAGGTATACCTGATTTCAAATTATACTACAGAGCCATAGTTACAAAGGATCATGTTGCTTGGCACAAAAAAAAAGAACAGACATGCAAATCAATATAGTGAAATCCAGGGCACAGATATAAATACATTCAACAAAAGCTATCTGATTTCCAACAAAGGTACCAAAATCATACATTGAAAAAAAAAGATTAACTCTTCAACAAATGGCGCTAGGGAAGCTGAATGCCTGCATACAGTCAAATGAAGCTAGAAATATATCTCACCCTGGGCAAAAAATAATTGAAATATGTTAATACTTTAATGTAAGACCTGAAGTTTTGAAATGACTATAGGAAATCTCATCAAAAACCCAGGTAAAGATTTCTGAAAATAGTTCCATTACTTCTGGAAATAATTCTAAGAATAGAGAAATGAGATTACATGAAAATTCAAAGCTTCTTCCCCAGAAAGAAAAAACTACAAAAGTAAAGATATAGCCCCCAGAATATGAGAAAATCTTTGACAGTTATAGATCTGGCAATAGACTAATTTCTCAAATATAAAGAATTCAAAACTTAAGCACCAAAAATATCCTTCAATCATTAACTAGACAAATGAATTAAACATATTTCTTCTTAACAGAAGAAAAACAAATGATCGATAAGAATGCATTTTAAATGTTCAGTATCAGCAAACAGGAAACTGCAGATCCTAGCTATTGAACAGCCAGAGTTATCTGGGAAAGACAAATCTAAACTACACTCTAATCTCCATCGGTGGATGAGTAGATTAAGAAAGTATGGGATATAAAAACAAGGGAGATCTTAGCAAATCTAAATAAAAATGAAATTATGTCATCTCCAAGGAGTTCAATAGAACTGGCGATTACATGAAGTAACTATTGTGTTTCTTCTCGTACACACATTTAAATTCAATTTAAATTTAAGCTGTACGTGTGATATAAGAATTGCAGAGGTGCTATTTGGGACTAGAAAAGGAAAGGCTCAAAGGATGGCGAGCAAGACAACACAAAGTGATGTCTGAGGTGAATATGATCAAAGGAAATAATTAAATCTGTCAATTTGTACAATGAATAAGCAATAATTAAAATATTAAAGCTTCTACTTTAACAAAACAAAGAAATGATCAACCGGGTAAAAAGGAAACCCACAGAATGGGAGAGATTCTTTGCCAGCTAGACATCTGGGAGAGGCTTAGTATCCAGAATATGTAAAGAACTCAAATTTCATAGTGTTTGATTAATTTTGCTATAAACTGTTCAATGTAAATAATGGACAAAATATAACTATGGTAGTGGCACAGTAACCAACTGCTCTCTAATTAGACTTAAGACCCACTCAACAAGAGAGGGTCCACACCTAGTACTGAAAACCTAGCTAACTAATCAGTACTAGTGAAATTGTGGTTATTGGAGAAGAATCTACAACCACTAATTTACTAAACCAGCAACAAATATCATAAACACTTATGATAGATAGATAGATAGATAGATAGATAGATAGATAGATAGATAGATAGATAGATGATAGATAGATGATAGATAGATAGACAGACAGACAGACACAAATACATAGTTAGGCAATAAAAATTCATGAAAAGGAGGTCATAAATATGAAGGAGAGAAGAGTTAGGTATGTGAAAGGGTTTGGAAGGAGGAAAGACAAGGGAGAAATATTGTAATTAAATACAAACTCAAAAATAAAAAATAAAATAAATTTACAATTTTTAAAAATCGTGTCTTAATAAAATAATATAGCAAAAATTGAAAATGAAGAAGTAATACTACTAATAAAGTATATTTATTTTAAGTTAACTTCAACTTTCTTGTACTTAATCATACTGTCTGATGCAATCTTTAACCCAATAATTTCATCAGTAGACTCTGCTATGTTTCTAGTCTAGGGGGAATGAGTGCTAACTTTATAAAAGAATGAGTTTTGAATGGTATGGACACTCTGTAATAAAGTCACTCTTTCTGTTGCTCAGCAAGCTGTTGGGCCCATAAGCTTCTGTGGATTCTTCTGTCTCCACTTTGCACCTTCTTATAGGAGCACGTAACTAGTTACACGTCCATAACCAGCTTCACATGGGTTCTGGGGACTGGAATTCAGCTCCTCACATTTTCACATCACTTTACTTTTGGCACTGAGCCATCTCCTCAGTGCCAAAGTTTGACTTGCAAAAATAATATTCTGGAGCCATCCAGAGCTTCATTGAGTAGAGGCAGTTGTATAAGCCTGGAAACCTGAATTTGATACCCAAAATCCACATAAAACTGGAAGGAGAGGAAGAGCCCCACAAACCTGCTCCTCCCAGGATATCCACATGTCACTGTGGGGCACATACATATACACATTAACTAATTAATTAATCAATTAACTTTTAAAAATAAAATTAAAATAATATTCTCTTAGAATAAAACTAAGTGATATTTTAAGCCCATATAATTTATTCACTGAATAACAAATTTATAATACAGAAAATGATAACCCAAATCCTTTACACATGACTTAGTAAGAATTAATTATAAGAAACTGGACTAGGTTTTCTTTTAATTAGATTCTTACATTTTCCTTGCCGTTTCCTTTAAGCAATTTTGATGCTTCGTTCGGTCTCCAAAGTCCTATTCCCACAGATGATTCATTAGTTATTCCTAAGCCTGGGTCACCGAGGACCCTTTTGTTTATTTGCTGTAGATGTGGCAAATTAATAATAAATATCAAGCTTGACACTAGAAAACCCTCTCTCCGAGTGAAAGTGTTCAGAACATCAGCTTTTCCAAAACTAGCAAGCATTCCTTTGAAACCATTCTGCATGCATAGAAAAAGTAAGAAAGTTATTTTCTTGTGAAGGTACTTCATCATTTATGAGAAAGTTAGTGCAATTTATTAAAAACAGAAAATTTAACAACTATGCATTCCCAGATTACTATTATAGTAGACATGACTAGACTTCATCAGTGACCACCAGAAATAATCATTTTCAAATCATATTTATAAAAATAGTTGTAGTCAAATAACCAAGGAAGGAAGGCTGTGAAAAACTTCCAAAAGTGTGATCATGAGGAATTCTGTCCTTTCAACTACAGGTTCTTTTTGAGACTCGGGTTCCATGTTGCCCTGGTTAAAAAGTCTTCATAGACTGTATTAAAATTAGAAATGAGACTCTAATATAGTACTAATTTTAACACCATTTTGGAGTGTTTTGATATCAGATAGGGTATAGACATTAATAAAGTTATATTAAGCAATAACAAGAGCTGAGACTATATCTCAGTGGTGAGTACTTGCCTAACTTGTGCAAGGCTCTGGGTTTGCAAAATAAAAAAGCAACAAGGAATAAGACGGCATCTGAAATGGGATAATCTGAGAGCTATAGAAAAATATCTACATGAAATTTTCTAGAAATTTATGAAATTGTAGACTGGGCAATAGATACAACTGAAAACAAAGAATATTGAAGGAATATTATTTCTGATAGGTAATCCAAGTGAGTATTCTAGACTGTAATCTATAGAAAAAATTTAGTAATAATAACATACTAGCTTGATTATAAGATCCAAAATGAAATAGAATTGGGTATGAACATCAAGAATTTTATTTTGGACTTCTGTTCCAGGTATACTCAGTTATATGACGAACAATATGAAAAGTAATCATTTTTAGAGATTAAAAGCTCAAAAAATACTCAAACAGAGTTATGTTAACAAATAATTAAATACAAAGAACTACATAAAGACATCAGCAAGAAAAACAAATGTTCTGAAATTACAAAGAAGAAAGACCAGGAAAAAACGCATATGGAGCCACAAGGTGAGCTATGAAAGAATGTTGTGTGGTTAAAAATACACATTCTACTTACAAAGTCCCTAAATTGAAACAGAAATTTCATAGTGTTTGATTAATTTTGCTATAAACTGTTCAATATAAATAATGGACAAAATGTAACTATGGTATATTGACAATTTGACATGTTAATGGGAAAGAAAAGCATTGTGGATCAGGATGCTGAAATAGCTCAACTGTGTCTGCTACTCACAAATACTGCTTAGTTAGTGTTTCAGCATGGAATATGTATGAAGAATAGCATTATTTCCATATTAAGAAAAAACTATTGTCTCATCCAGCCTCAGTATGTGTCTTATTGTATTTTGCTGTGTCATGCTTGGCTGATGTCCCTTGGAGGCCTTCTCTTTTCTGAAGGGAAATGGAGGGGGAGTGGATCTGGGGAGAGGGTAGGCTGGGAGCTGGGATCAGGATGTAATATATGAGAGAAGAATCCATTTTCAACTAAAAAAGAAAAAAGAAAAAAACCAAATCACAGTGAAGTCAAGATATCTTTGAAGAAAGGCTTAGCAATTAAATCTTGCATTTTTTATTTAATAATATGGACAGTGCTGTTTTCAGCGCATTCCAAAATTAAATACTAAAAGCAATTGCAGTGATTTTGTCAAAGATATATTTGATGCAAAACTTGTTATCATACTATACAATAACCCTGCCTTCAAGACATTTCCTTTCTTTTATCCCATGATCTGATAATAAGGTAATTTTAAACTGAAAATTAAAAGGAAAAGATGAGGTGATAATTAAGGAAGGAGTTGTTTAAATAAAATGCATACATTCTTAATTAGATTATGACATCATATGATACGATATGACAGCATATTAATCAACAAATAGAAAGCCTAACAATGAACCTGAAACTATTTGTGATTTTTATAATAAAGAGGCCAAAGACAATGTGAAATTTGGCTTCAGGATTCAGCCTTAAAAAGGAGCGCAGTCTCACAAAGCATTAGCAGCCAATTCAAATTGCTTGGGAAAATATAAACCCAATGATCAATTAAATAAAAATAATAATAAATTGAGAACCAAATGCAAAGAGAAGGAAGCACCCATATCGTTGTGAAATGTGGTGCAGATAAGGTAAATTGATTTTCTAACTTACCCTGAAAAAATCAAACTATCTGTTTATAGAACCTAAGCAACCAGTGTGTGTTTGTTTGTAAACAAATACGTAAATGCCTATGGACTGGGTTTCATAATATTTCTTCTGTTAATTGTTACTCCTGAACAGGTATCTCTGAACTTTATTGCAGACTGAATAGCGGTAACAATTAAGTTATGAGAAACTACACAGTAACAACATTTGTCTTACTGGGACTGACTGATGACCCTCAGCTGAAAACTGTGATCTTCATCTTTCTGTTTCTCACCTACATGCTGAGTATAGCTGGGAACCTCACAATTATCTTCCTCACCTCTATGGACTCACACCTAAAAACTGCCATGTACTTTTTCCTTCAAAATTTCTCCTTCTTAGAAATCTCATTTACAACAGCTTGCATTCCCAGATACTTATACAGCATCTCAACGGGTGACAAGACAATTACATATAATAACTGTGTCATTCAAATATTTTTTACTGATCTGTTTGGTGTGACAGAATTTTTTCTCCTGGCCATCATGTCCTACGACCGATACGTAGCCATCTGCAAACCCCTTCATTATATTACCATCATGAATAGCAGGGTCTGTAGAAGACTCATTGTCTGTTGCTGGGCAGCTGGCTTGCTGGTGGTCCTGCCACCACTCAGCCTGGGCCTCAGTCTGGAATTCTGTGACTCTAATGTTATTGACCACTTTGTCTGTGACGCATCCCCCCTCCTAAAGATCTCATGCACAGAAACGTGGCTCATAGAACAGATGGTGATAGTTTGTGCAGTGCTGACATTTATCATGACCCTTGTGTGTGTAGTTCTTTCCTATATATACATAATCAAGATCATTATAAGATTCCCTTCTGCTCAACAAAGGAAAAAGGCCTTCTCCACCTGTTCTTCCCACATGATCGTGGTTTCCATCACCTATGGCAGCTGCATCTTCATCTATGTCAAACCTTCAGCAAAAGACTCAGTGGCTATCAACAAGGGTGTGACAGTTCTCACCACGTCCATCGCTCCCATGTTGAACCCCTTCATTTACACCCTGAGGAACAAACAAGTCAAACAGGCCTTCAGTGACTCAGTTAAAAGAATCACACTGTTCTTCAAGACGTAAAGAAATTTACTACTGTAGAGAATCAAACTTTTCATGAAGAATAAATGCCATCCATAAGCTGTATCTTTTTTTTTTTTTATCTTTAACAAACATGGTATGCACTCACTTATATGTGGATGTTAACTGTTAAGCAAAGGACAAAGGTACTGCAATCGGCAGACCCAGAGATGGTGCAGCAAGAAGGGCCCCGGTGGGGACATAGAGAACTGTCTGAACAAATCAAAGGCATGTTTTGCCAAGTCAGGAAAACATACTATGTAATTGAATTCAATTATTTGAATATTATAACGTGGCAATTTAAACTTTTGGGGAAATTTGAAATACTTTTGCAGAATTTTACAGGTTAGTTATAAGAATCATATATACTATTTTCTTTTATTAACTTAATCTTTAAATTTTTGATGATTTCATACATGAAAACTATATTATTTTTAATGGTTAAAATATACTTTGTAGATATACACTGCTTGCTTAAAATTCTGCTATATTTATGAACAATCTGAATTTTGGTGCCAATATAGTAAATTTACCTGCTAATTCAAATTATGGATAATATATATATATATTAGCTTATATATTTTGTTAATATATGAATATTAAGGTAGAATACTAAAATTATGTACAAATTGTACATAAAGGTTCATATTCAGATAAATATCAGATCATTACAAAATAGTTCATTAAATTTTACAGTATTCCCCAAGCTTAATTGATGTTAAATTTTTAATATATCAGTAATGACATTTTTCTCTCCATGAAATTTACTACTGTGTCGTACCTAGAAAATCAATTTTTATTTTCTAGTTTGATGGCATAATTATTAGCTAGAACTAAAATTTCTGAGTTAAGAAATAATTAGTCAGGGGCTGAAGAGATGGCTCAGTGAGTAAGGAGTGTGTGTTGCTGAGTGGAAACCCTGAGTTTGATCACACACACACACACATACACACACATACACACACACATATACACACATACACACACACACACACACACACACACACATACACATATACACACACACATATACACACACACACACACATACACACATACACACACATGCACACACACACATGCACACACATACACACACATACACACACACACACACACATACACACACACATACACACACACACACACACACACACACTAGAGGAAGAGAACTGGTACCTCAAGTTATCAGATCTCAACACATGTGCTCTGGCATTTGTGTTCCTTAATCATCTCCACACCAAACAAATTAATCAAAATGCCTGAAAAGAGGAAATTGCAGTCACTAAAGAATATTCATAAAATTTCTGTTATTCGATTACTTTCTGACAGAACTTTTTGGAATATTCTTTTTGTTTAATTTTTTAATGTCTCTTTTATCTTTGAGATAATGCAACTATATTAGCTTTCTCTTCCTTTTCCTTTCTCCAAAGCCTCCCATACACTCCTCCTTGCTCTTTTTCAAGTTCATGGCCTTTTTTTTTTATTGTTTGTCCTTATATGCATACATGTATATACATATATTCCTAAGTATGACCTGAACAATCTATATAATGTTTCTTATATATATGTTTTCACAATTTCATACATGTATGTAATGTATTCTAAGTTCTTTCTCTGCCCACCTTCTCTTATCTCTCTCCCATCCCCATCAACCTCCCACTCCTTAGCTCTATTAGTCCATGAATTCCAAGATTCATGGCTTTGCTTTTCTTTTGTAAACCATTTAATTTAACCAGGGCCATCTGAGTGATGATAGAATTGAAACTGTCCAATTCCATTTGAGTCCAATAGGGCTCTCAGTGGGTACACTGCTGAAATCAGCAGTGTTTCCTCTTCTCAAAACTATCAATAGCAAATTGTTCAGCAGTGAGGGGGTAGAACACCCACTCAACCTGTGTCTAACGGTTGGGTAGACCCAGTGCAGGCATGCACAGCTACTGTGAGTTCCTGGCTTGCAATGGTTGTATTTTATACATGATTCTTGAGTTTAATGATTGAAAGAGAAAATTAGAGCAAATCAGTTTTTTGTTATTGGTCTTTTAAGATGGTCTTTCTATGTAACTCTGACTACCTTGCAACTTGTGGCAATCCTCCCGCCTCTGCCTCTCAAATATCAAAATTATAGATGTGTGCCACTAAAATATCTTTGTATTAATATGAGATATTATCTGTTAGATTAAGCAATATGTTATATTTCTACAAGAAAAAAAGATTTCAAATACTTACTAGCATAAAATATTTTACAATAACTACTGATATGTATATGGTACTCTATAGTTATATATCGTGATACTTGTATATGGTTATATATACTTATTTATGCAACCAAATAATAAAGCTTGGTCTGATGAAGTTTTTTGCCAAGAACCAATTGCCTTACAGGGCATGATAATACAATGTTTTATTTGTAGTTAACAGACCTTGGAAGAAATATTCTAAACTTTTCCAAAAATATATAGTTAGTGAATTCACATATGACAAAAAAAACTCAATAATGAATTATATCGCTCACACATTTGCTTCTGTTTACTCACGTGATGGCACACAAAGCTTAACAATGACCTGCTAGAATATGAAAAAAGTGGTTCCTGGTTACATAAGGAACACTAATAAAATAGACTCCGTGGGAAGGAGGAATGACCTTACCAATTAAGTTCTAATTGTGTGTCATTTAAGTTTTTCCACATATGAAAATGTCTTATATAACCCATACCTGGCATGGGGCTTTTTATTTGACAACCTATAGTGTCTGAGGGAGAGGTTGTCTTCCTGAAAAATTTAAAGTCTCTAATGATTATAATTTTTGGCTTTTCCTTTTGCTGGCTCTTATTAACTAAATTAAATTGATTGGGTAAATCATAACTAACAGAATTTTCTCTGTTAGAACTGACATATATGTATTATAATTTTTGTTCTGTATTTATAGCAGACATTATATCTTAAATATTATAATATTTCATATGGTGAATATATTGTCATTGACTCTTAATTATATTATTAATTTAATATTAGGATATTTTTTAAAAGAAAAATAAATTTGGTCTTTTTATTTTGTTCTTTGGGTTTTTGCTTGTTTCACTGATTTCCTATATTCATTATAAACTTAGTTTTCTCTTAGTTTATATTTAATTTTCTCTACTTTGCTTCTCACAAAGAAAATAAACCTTTTTCTTCATAATTTTTTAATTCTAGTATAACAGCTAAAGTTATAGTATTCCTTCAAATAAACCAAAGTATTCCTCAATAAATAAGGAAATTTAATTGAAGAGTAGAAGACGTAGAGTGAATTACTTAAGTAACCATAATGACCTTATGATATGAGGTTTAACGTACAAACATCTAATATTGGTCTTAAGTTAGTAAGTTTCACTTGCTCAATGTCATAGGATATCAATGCCAGGACTACTTTATGTGTAATTAGGATCAGCCAGCTTAGTGTCAAGGACTGCAAAGAAAGGAGCACACCTGGTTAAAGCAAGTTAGTGTAGAATTGAAGGTGGACTTTTCACATGAGTTCAGAGATTTTAGGGAAACAGTTATAAAAATAGACGCCTGTACATGCATGTGACTGTATTTCCCGACTCTGTTCATTAAAAAAGCTAGGATGGTGGCACTCTGGTTTTAATGAGAACTTCTCCAGTTCATATCTTTGATTACAAATTCCATCCTCCAATAAATGAGGCAAAACATTTTTAAAAACATAATTGTTTTTATATAAAGCTACTTTTTCATATAAATATTTTGATCATGTTCTGTTCCTGTCCCAACTCCTCCCAGATCCTCCCAGCCTCCCTACTCACCCAAATTTGTGGGGTATTTTCTCTCATTTTCAAAGACAAAAACCAAAACTGAACAAAAATCAATAAGACGAAAATGCCTCAACAAACTGAAGTATGATTGGGTCTATATCAATCATACTCCAGGGAAGGCCCCATTCCATGAGTAGGTGGCCAATACCCAACAAAACAAATCTTTTTGAATAATGTCCCCTTCTAGATATGTAGAAAGGAACACACAAAATGAGTCATTACTATTTTGTAGATCCAGAACTTTCAAGGCTTTTATTTTATAATTTTTGAGATTATAATTATGTTTCTCTCTCCCTTTTCCTTCACCCAACCCCCATGTATTCCTCCCCATTCTCCTTCAAATTCACGTTCTCTTTTATTCATTAATTATTACTGCATACATATATATGTATATACATATATATTTCTAAATATAACTTGCTTAGTCTCTATAGTGTTACTTGTGGGTAAGTTTTTAGGGTGACCTTTTTGTATTTGATAGTCAATTGGTGTGCTCTTCCATGGGGAAGACTATATAGATCCCAAATCTAAAAATATAAATGAACCTGCTACATAAGAAGAATTAAAAGGACTTCCACAAGATAAATCCAGGAAAAGTGAGGCTAATGAAGCAGGATCTGCATAAAAATTAAGAATCCGTAAATTGGTGGACAAATGAAAGATAAATAGAAGGCCTCTTGCACATGAAATTCCAACTAATCTGTATTAAAAGATTGATGAGAGTAAAAAATTGGAAATACATCAAGAATTGTTTTTATATGAATCTGTAATAAGTAGAAGAATAAGCAATAAATGTATGATTAAAATAATGTATATATTAATTATTATGTATGCAAGATATCTACTAGTTATAGATGTACAAGTAATTATTTCTCTGTAGGAAACTGATAGTCAGAACATCAACCAAATAATTTAGGTTATTTTATGTAAGTAACAGAACAAAAATTTGAATCACTAAGGATACAACAGTAGCTCTATTGTAACTCTGCAGATTTGTAAACAAAATATTATCATGGGAAAGTAACACCAAACTAAAGGACATTTATCAATTACATTATTCACAAAATCACTGCTCACATTCTTCACAAATAAGGAACTCATATGGACATAGAACACTGAGGATCCATGCAAGTTAGAGCACACAGAGACCTTAATCATGGGCACAACAGGTAAGCTTGAATTGGACTCTAGACCTTCTCTCTCCCCAAAAGTGACTGTGTGAATGTTGGTGAAACTTGATTCTGGAATTAGCTTAGCATATATGGGTGTCAGGGGACAAATGAATGAGTTGATTCTCTCCTCCCAGCATGTGTTTATCAGTAATCAAATGAAGTCTGTCAGCAACAGGCTTTTACACAGTGATTTGCCTCAATGCCATCAAAGTACCTATTTTTAGGAAATACATAATATCTACAACATATTGAAAAATGTTTTAAGATAAAGAGAGCTAGGACACAACATGACAAAGTATACTAAGTAGGTCTTGGAAAAGGATATTGGAAATTCTTTATCCTACTTTTTGTGTTTAATTGGATTTAATTTATATAATTATATAAAATATAGACAGAAAATTAAAATAAAATGTATTGGTAGTCAATAAGTTTCAGTAGATATATTTCAATACAGTTTTTAAAAAATTCTTTCAAGCTGTTCTATTCACAATAGCAAGAAAGTGGAATCAACCTAGACTTTTATCCATGGAGATAACTCAGGTTCCGAAAGATTAACACTACAGGTCTCTCATATATTAGATTCTAACTTCTAATTTTCACATATGTGTTATTTCTATAGGAGTAAGTTTGTACAGATTCCAAAAACTAGAAAGAAGCCTAAGATGGGAATGAGTTTTAATAAAGGGTGTGGAAAATGGTAGAAGATACGTGGTAAGTGGAGGGGACATGGTGGGTTTGGAAGGTCAACAAAAGATACGTATGAAAAATCCATAAGAATGTCTTTCTAAGTTAGCTAAAAATAAAATTAACTTCAAAATGCTTTCATAATTATAAAAAAGAAGTAATGATTTAAGCACTACCTGCTGAGATACTTTCCAGGGCAGAATGTAATTTTCATGGTACTTATCAGTGGAAATAAATTATCCTAAGATGACATGTAAAATAGCAAATGTAATACAAGATATTGTTTTGGAATCAAAGCACTTGCTTTGTAGTTAATCAATAATAATATCAGGCAATTATCCTTACACAGCTTAGCGTGGGTCACTTATGATATCTGTAAACAGAGAAGAAAAAATGGAAGCAAACAAAACCACCTCCATTATACATGCTGGCCCATCTCTACTTCCTCTAAAGAGATGAAGTTTCAGTTCAGGTGAGACACATTAAGTCAAATTGATGTAACATTTTAGGAATTTTGGGCTTCACAATATACACTTCCCCACCTCCTTACCCTCTAAATATATGTAGAGATGTTTGTAATCAGTGTCTGACTTCATCATCTCCTGAATCTGAAATATATTTGCTAATTTTCTTTCTTGGTTTACTAGCAGAAGCTAAGAGCAGTGCATGCGTTAGATCCAGATTGTGGAAATCCAAGAGCATATTCCAGATTAAAAACTTTATTCAAGTAAAAACTAGAAAAGTATCTGAAACTTGAAAAGGAAAGCAAAATTCACAAACAGATGATGGAAGGCAATCTCCATAGGAGAAGAGCGTAAAATTGAAATGGAAAGGCAGTTCAAGAGAATTATTGCACAGCGTGGTGACTGTAGTTGATAGCAATGCTTTATGCATTATATTCTTGGAAATTCTACAGTGAGTAGAATAGTGAGTAGAATCACTGCAGACGTGATACCCTCATATAGACCTCTGGGATATAGCCCCTTCCTAGCTTTCACATAGGCCTACTCCCCTACAGGCTGGGATGAGCCCGATATTGAAAATGATTCTGCTAGAACAAGAAAAACCATCCACTCCTTTCCATGAAATGTGGGTGAATACTATAGCCCAGTTAGCCTATAAACCTTCCTCATACAGGATCTTATAATACAGCTAACTTCTTTAAGACCTTTTGAGTGATAGTTCTCTTGACTGCTCCTTTCACTTCATTGTTTCTCAGGCTATAAATGATGGGGTTTAACATAGGTGTAATGACAGTATAAGACAAAGACACAAACTTCTTGCTTTCAGAAGACTGGTTAGATTTGGGCCTTAGATATGTCAAGCTGGCTGTTCCATAAAAGAGGGATACCACGATAAGGTGTGATGAACAGGTAGAAAAAGCCTTCTGGCGACCGACAGCGGATGGCATCCTCAAAATGGTCCCAATAATGTGGGTATAGGAGACCAAAATGAGGGAAAATGGAAACATGATAAAGAGAAGAGTGGATGCGAGTGCTTGCATCTCGTATGTAGCTGTGCTTTCAGTAACTAATTTTAAGACAGGAGGACCATCACAAAAAAAGTGGTCTACAGAATTGGGTCCACAGAACGGAAGAGTCATCATCCAAGCTGTCTGTAGCATGGACACAGGAACACCAGACATCCAAGAACTTATGGCCATCCACAAGCACAAGGACCTGTTCATTATGACAGAGTAACGGAGAGGGTTACAGATGGCCACAAAGCGGTCATAAGCCATCACAGAAAGAAGAAAACATTCAGAGCTGCCAAAAAAGAAGAAAAAGTACATCTGGGTGCCACAGCCCACGAAAGAGATTACTTTCCTTGTTGACACTAGGTCCATCAGCATCTTTGGTATCATGACCAGAGTGAAACAAACTTCAAGCAGTGATAGGTTTCTTAGAAAGAAGTACATGGGTGTTTGAAGAGCAGAGTCCACACTGGTAACTGTGACAATGAGAAAATTCCCCAGCAAGGTAACTGAATAGATGATCAGAAACAACACAAAAAGGGAAACCTGCATGTCAGGGTTGTTTGTGAACCCCAGAAGAATGAATTCAGTGACTCTGGTATGGTTTTCACAAGTCATGTTTTTGACAATCTCCCCAAAAGAATCAAGATATTATATATTAAAAACCATTCTATCAATAAAAATATCATCTTAAAAATAACAATAAAAGTCCATAAAATACATTCTTGTTCTCAGCAGTAGTATTCACTTGATTTTCTAGAGCATGAGATGTATTTGCAATGAGACAAAGATAACATTTTTTTCCATAGTCTTACTAACATCTTATTGCCTTGGTACAGGATTTTGCTCATCAATAGTGTCAGCAGCTCAAATTCTTCATCAGAGCCATGTTGCGGGATTAATAAGAGGACTGAAGATAAATTTGAATTAAAATAGAATTTTTAAACTTTTAAACTTTTAAAAATGACTTCAATTTACAGTGAAAAACAGGTAATGAGTTCATTTGACCTTCTCATCTTTGAATATATAAACCACATTTTTACCAAAATAAGTGCATTTTACATTACTCCATACATACACATAATGTCTCCAAACATATCCCCAAATATGAGGATGATTATGGCACTGTGAATTGGTGCTCTTCTGTAGTGTCTATGTGATTTTTTTTGATAATTTCTCTTGAAAAATGATTCAATTCCAGGGATTTACATTGTTTAATTATTCACATAGATATATTCTTTATGTTGGTCTTAGAATAACTTCTATCAAACAAAAGAATAACTTCTATGCAAATACATCTTCAAGAGAAAGTTAGTACTTCCAGGAGTGAATTTAGCTTGTAATCATCACAAATGATCTAATTATAATTGTAAGTGTTCTCCAAAACTGCATGATGAGAAATAAAATCTAGTAACTTCTCCTGTAGCTCTACTAATACATACACTTAACTGTTGAGTCTTGGCACACAACTGCACTAACTTGACTATTTGAAACTCAAATTCTGTATCCTATAATAAAACTTGTTTACCAATTGTAGAAGCACATTCTGTACAGACAACAGCATATAATCTATCTGCAATTTTAAGAATATTTGCAAATTTTAGGCATTTTCAATTAGGGGGAAATATCTATTCACGATGATAATTGGAACTGAGCTTATTGATGAGATATTTTAGATATCGGGTTCTAATTAAATTGGTTATATCTTGGTAAGGCTGAAACATGTATTCATGACCCATTAACCAGTTCATAATTGGCCTTTGAACGTAAGAAACAAATTTTTATTTATCATTCTAGTTGATTTTGAAAAAACTATGCATTTTCATAAAAAGAATTTTGACTCAATGATGTTACATGATAAACACCTATGAATACCTGTGAGTATCTACAAGATGAAGCTGATTGTTTGTAATTTTCCTAAAATAGAAGCACCTCTAACATGTCTACATGCTTATAAACAAGTGTCTCTGCATCTGAAGTGCACAGGCTTGTGTAGTTAAAATCCAAAGTGCTCCTTATATGCATTGTTGTTGCTTCCTCAATGTGTTGTTCGTTAGCATTCCACAACATTCCAGGTAATTCAAGAGTTCCATTAATATTTATTTTATTTTAATTCAGCACAAAATTATTTCATTTTCTCTACTTCAACTGTTTCATTATTTTTCTTAGAATGTTATCTGTAGTACATACATGAATGCAAATATAAAAAAATATGTTTAAAAATTGACGATGAGGAGCAAAAATAAAACTACAAAGAAATCTCTGGAAATATCTTACCAACAAATGGCTGACATTTCTCCTTTAATTAGAAGTCCAACCAATTTTTCAAGGGGTGATGATAACTGAACTTGAAATTTTCAGTAACTCAGTCTTCAGTGAAGCGACAGGCTTAGACAGATTAACCTGCATTTAGTTTGGCACTAAATGGAGGATGTTTTAATAATAATATTTAAAAGTGTGACTGACCTTGGGGAAATGATCCCTGGACCATTGAAAATTACTACTGTTAATTAAACAATATTTTACCCCAAAGGGAGACTATAGATTATTTACAGAATTGACTATGTTTTCTATAAATTATGGCTAAATTTCAACATACACTTCAGAATAATATTTTTTTGTTATGGGATTCTAGAGTATTATAATTATTGCTATATTAAGACTATAAGAAGAATATAAATTTTAATTTTCCTATAATATTTTCATATCTATTGTGATAAACAGATTCAATATTTTTATAAATTTATAGCATGCACTTAGAACATGACTTTTAAATTTTATTTTAAATAGAAATAAACTCATCCAAAAGCAGTATATAAAATAACATTTAAACAAGGAATGTATATGAAATTTTACACTTGAATTTTTTTAACTAAGGATATATTTATCAATTATATGACTATTCTGTATGAACCCAGAAGTTACTTTTAAAGGTCAAATAACATAGCCAGGCAGTGGTGGAGCATGCCTTTAATTCCACCACTCAGGAGGCAGAAGCAGGAGGATCTCTGAGTTCAAGACCACCATAGTCTACAAAGAGAGTGCCAGGACAGCCAGAGCTACACAAAGCAAACTTGTCTCAAAAAATAAAACTAAACAAAAAACCACAAAGTCAAATAATTTATGAGAATATCAATAGAAGCTACAATGTTTCTTTTAAGGTAGGATTAAAAATACCACATACGTATTTGAGATATTTTTTATACAGCCTTAGAAATTCATGAAAACAGTTTACACTAAAAGTTGTTCTCTAATTAGTGACTACTGGGTCGAGACAGAAATAAAGAAAGAAATTAAAGCCTTTCTAAAATTCAATGAAAATGAATGCACAACATACCCAATTTTATGGGACACAATGAAATCAACGCTAATAGAAAAATTCATAGCACAAAGTGCCTACCAAAAAAAGGAGTGGAGAGATCACATACTAGCAAATTAACAGCACATCCGAAAGCTTCAAGAAAAAAAATAAATGAATAAATAAATAAAGCAAGCACAACGGAGAGGAGTAGACGGCAAGAAATAATCAAACTGAGGACTGAAATAGATAAAATAGAAAGAAAGAGAACCATACAAAGAATCAATGAAATGAAGAGTTGGTTCTTTGAGAAACTCAAAAAGATCAAGAAAATCCTATCCAAACTAATTAAAACATAAATAGAATATCCACATCAACAAAATCTGAAACGAATGGAGTGATATAACCACAGACTCAAAAAAAAAAATCCAAAGAATCATTAGGTCATACTTTAAAAACCTGTACTACACAAAACTGGAAAATCTAAAAGAAATGGATAATTCTCTTGATAGATACCAACTACCAAAGTTAAATCAAGATCAGATAAACAATTTAAACAGACCTATAAACCACACAGAAATATAAAAAGTCATTAAAATTCTCCCCACCTTAAAAAAAAAAAAAAGCCAGGGTCAGATAATTTTAGTACAGAATTCTATCAGACAGGCAAAGAAGAGTTAACACCAATACTCCTCAAATTATTCCACAAAATAGAAGCAGAAGGAATACTACCAGACTCATTTTATGAGGTCACAGTCACCCTGATGCCCAAACCAGGCAAAGATTCAACATAGAAAGAGAATTAGAGATCGATTTCCCTCATCAAATTAAATGGAGAGAAGCTCAAAGCAATTCCAATAAGATCAGGAACAAGAAGAGTTGTCTACTCTCTCTACACCTATTCAATATAGTACTTGAAATTCTAGATAGAGTAATGAGACAAGAGGATATCAAGAAGATACAAATTGGAAAGGAAGTCACAGTATCCTTATTTGCAGATGATATGATAGTGTATGTGTAAGCAATCCTAAAAAATCTACCAGGGAACTCCGACAGCTGATAAACAACTTCAGGGAAGCGGCTGGCTAAAAGAACAACTAAAAAAAGCCGTAGCCCTCCTATACACAAACAACAAACGGACTTAGAAATGAAGGAACAACATACTTCACAATAGCCACAAATAGCATAAAATATCTTAGGGTGACCTAATAAAGCAAGTGAAAGACTTTCATGACAAAAACGCCAAGTCTTTGAAGAAAGAAATGAAGAAGACATCAGAAGATGGAAAGATCTTCCATGCTCCTGGACTGGTAATATTAACATAGTAAAGATGGCCATCTTACCAAAAACAAGTATATATTCAATGCAATTCCTATCAAAATCCCAATACCATTATTTACAGACCTTGAAAAGACAATACTCAAATTCATATGGAAAAACAACACACCCAGGATAACTAAAATAATCGTGAAAAATAGAAGAACTTCTGAAAGTATCATTATTCTTGATCTCCAGCTGTACTACAGAGCTATAGAAAGAAAAAAAAAAGCATGGTATTGGCATAAAACCAGACATGCTAATCAATGGAACCAAATAGAAGATCCAGACATAAATCCATATACATATGGACACCTGATCTTCAATAAAGAAGCCAGAAATATACAATGGAAGCTGAGAGATCACATCCCAGGACCCCTGATATTACAAAAATTAGGGTGTATCGTTATCTTTCTACCAACCTACTTCAAAAAAAATTGGACTTTTATCAAGAAAATTCCATTGAGAAAATTAAAATAATGGAAAATTTTTAATTTGGAGGGTCTTCTAACTCTGCTTTGAGATGACATTGAATCTATCATTATGGTCTGTCAGCTATAGAAGAGGCAACTGAACATCAGGTGAACAGAGAACTTTTTTTTTTCTGAAGTCCAATTTTAAGGTGGTCCTCAGAGCTATCCTGTGATTTTCCTGACGTGGACTAGCAGGGAGTATTTTAGTGAAAAGTTTCTGAGAGGGAAATGCCCAAGGTATGAGAATATAAAGATAGAAAGTTTGGGATGAAGAGGTCTCACATAAGATAATGACTCGTGTAAGCAAATTTATTTAGAAACATTCCATCTTATATACAATTTTTCTGAAAGGAAAACTAGGACTGTGTGAACAAAAATAATCATACAATGGGTGAAGTCAGCAGGAAGCTAATAAAGCGATGCTGTACAAGGGGAACTCAAGGTATCACAAGTGTGTCACAGGTGAACCACACAGCAGCCTTGTAACTGATAACCATAACACCTTAGGGTGTAAAGAGTAGGGTTCTCCTAGAAAAACATCATCCTGAGTGAGGTAATTCAGTCCCAGAAAGACACACATGGTATGCACTCGCTTACATGTAGATGTTAACCGTTGAGCAAAGGACAAAGGTGCTGCCATCCACAGACCCAGAGAGACTACAGGAAGGGCCCCAGTGGGGACACAGGGATCTCTCTGGTAAAGAGGAAATAGAACAGAAGATGCAGGAGGGACAGGGAATGATGGAAACAGGAAGAGAAGAGACCAGGAAGCCAGAGAGGGAAGGAGAGAGAGAGAATATACGGAAAGACAGCCAGAACTGGAGGACATGTAGGGGAGAATCAGGAGACATAATGCAGTAGAAACTCAAATCAATGAAGGAGACCCTAGCAAAGACCTCTGGTAATGGGGGCAGAGAGCCTAAACAGGCCATCTCCTGTAACAAGGCAAGGTTTCCAGTAGTGGGACTTGGATACCATCCCAGCCACAAAAACTTCAACTTATAGCCTATCCTCCCTGCAGGATCCGCTGGGACAATAGAAGGGCAGAATACCATGCTAAAGGAGGGAAACCATGACAAATACACCAGGACAGGACAGGAACTAGAGTCCTAGAACTAGAGAGGAGAGAACTTCTAATGTTAGTTTGCCCTCCTCATAGATTAATGCTTAGCCCCATCCTCAACAGAGAGATCCTCACAGCAGCTGAATGGAGCAGACACAGAGGACCAGGGCCAAACTACAGAGTTCAGGAAACCCCACAGAAGTGGAGGAGGGATTGCTGGGACGAGTGTGGTGCAGAACACCAGAAGAACAAACCTCATGAATTCAACCGACCAGCACTTCTAGGGGCTCACAAAGCCTGGAGCGGCAGACATGGAACCTGCTGGGTCCAACAAATATGTCTTCAGTTTTCCTGACCTCGTGCTCTTACAGAACTCATACAAACTGGAATAGGGGTGTGTGTCCCTGAACCTCTTGTCTGCCGTTGAATACTTTGCCCACCTTTTGGGTTGCCTAGTCTAGCACTGAAGTAGGGAACTGTGCCTGACATTGTTCCATCTTGTTGTGCCATGTTTGAGCACTAACCTCGAGAAAACAGCTCTTCCTTGGGGAGAGGCAAGGTGGGAAGATGGGGTTGCGGTAGATCTGAGGGATAGGGAAGATGGAGAGGAGCTTGGAGGAATGAAGGGAAGAGCAGAAGGGTATTGGAATGCACTGTATCAAAGAAGAAAAACTCTAATGAATAAATAATTTTTAGATTATCTTTTAGTTTTCTTTCTGAGAAACTTCATCACATTTAAATTTCTCAATAATTATGTATGAAACACTTCCAGAAATAAAAATTTGCCTTCACACCAAAAAAAATGTTAAAACAAACAAAATGATGAAACAATCTCAATGAAAATAGTATTGTTTATTGTCTATTCTAATTCCAGCTTCATGAGGATCTTGGCTCCAGGCACCACGCTAAGTTGCATCTGTTCCTCAGTATCCTCAGGAAATTGGTTCAGGAACCCTCATGATGGTGCTAAAATGTTTGCATGCACACGTGCCTTACATTAAATGGTTCAGTACTTCCATATGTACATCTTCTTGTATACTTTAAACCATCTCCAGATTACTTAAAGTGCCGAACACAAGATAAATTCTGTGTAAAGAGCTATAATGTTTAGGGAATGATGACTGAAGATTGAGCATGTTCACTACATAGGCAAATTTTATCAACCTTCGAGACTTATTGCTGACTGAGCCACTCTGACTAGCTTCTTCAGAACTCTGATTTTTCTGGTTCAACTCAACTCACTTCTTATTCTGGCCCAAACTCTCCTACAAGCCACTGGCTCAAACTGACCTTCTGAGATGGCTGACTGTTTCTGACCAGACTCTTCAGACTCTGGCAGACTCTGGCTGACTCTCTGACTGCCTCAGACTGAACCACTCTGTTCAGCTTCAAACTGACTCACTCTTCCTATCTGAGTGACTACTGACTACTTCTGCTGAGCTGCCTCTGTGTCACTGCCTCAGAATTCCCAGTCAGTTGCTTGCTTCATACTGCCCCAGTCAGCCTCTCTGCCTTATCCTCTGTCAGATCACTTCACTGTCTCTGTGTCTTGACTCTCCTTCTATCTGAGTTAGACTGCCTGCTGTAACTGACCCCTCTGTAACTGACTATGCTCTGAGCTAAGAGCTCACCTTTCTGAGAGTTGGGTGTGTCCTCACTCTGGTGTCTGCTAACTCTTCCTCTGATTCATCACTTTGCCTGGCCTTCACTCTAATTCATCTCAGACACTTTCTATCTGACACTGACTCTGAGCTCTGCTTCCTGTGTCTGCTTCCACACTCTGTATCTATCTTAAGGATTAAAGGCATGGATTACCACTGCCTTCTGAATACTGAGATTAAAGGTGTTTGCTACCACTGCTTTCTGAATACTGGGATTAAAGATGTGTATCAACATTCTTAACATTCTTTCTACATTCCATCCAGACCACACAGGCCTCTGAATGTGATTTGTTCATATAGACCCTTGAGGTATAGACCATTCCTAGCTTTCACACAGGCCTATTCCTCTACAACTTTCCCTGATTTCCATTCTGATGTTAAGATATCCACAGGCTTATTTAATTCAGCAGTTTTTTTCTATAATTCACTGCCTTCTAGCAACTGTTGTTCCTGCTTCATTAGCATTTAAAAATTTTAAAGTTAATAAAGTACTATGTAATCTATCTCTAGGGGTCCTTATCTCGCCTTCTGTTTAATAAGTATCTCTTTTAAGGTACTATTAGATCTTTCTATAACTGCTTGTCCTGTAGGATTATAAGAAATACCTGTAATATGTTTTATGTTATATCATGTAAAAAAATGTTTCATTTTACTAGATATGTAAGCAGGAGCAGCTTTAATTTGTACCTATATCACCATAATAGCCACTGTTTCTAACAAATGTGTGATTACAGAATCAGCCTTTCCAGAATTTAAAGCAGTTGCCCATTGAAACCCTGAAAAAGTGTTAATAGTATGATGTATATATTTTAGCTTTCCAAATTATGTTAAATGAAATACATCCATTTGCTAAATTTCATTTCTTTGTGCACCTTTCCTGCCTGCAGGAAAAGTAATTTGAATTCATGAAGAACAAGTAGAACTTTTTTTTTTTATGATTTCTTTAGCTTGTTGCCAAGTAATTGAGAATTTTTTTTCTATAAGCTTCTTCTGTTAACATGAGTTTTTTCATGAAATTTTGATGCTTCTAGTACATTTCTTATTAATAATTGATCTATTTCATCCTTTTCTTTTATCAGTGGCCTGACAATACAGTGTGAAATCAAACATAAGTAATATCTAATGAGTCATTTCCATCTCTAATTGCCTGTTGCAATTGCATGAATAACAAGGTTAATTCTGAGTGATCAGGGATAAGTTCATCAATTTCTATATGTAAAGCAACTCCTTCTGCATATGGAGAATCAGTAATTATATTGAGAGATTCAGGAAAAATCTAATAATATGCAAATCTAAGAATTGCATACAACTCTGATTTTTTTTAACAGAGGTATAGGAACTCTGAACTACTTTACTTATGTTTCTTAACTTATAACCTGCCATTCCTAATTTGTTTGTATCAGTGTAAAATGCTAAAGCTCCAAGGATAGGTGACCTTTTTACTATCTGTGGAAGAAAACATTCTGTCCTTTCTATAAATTGAAGTCTTTTACTTTGGGGATATTTCTTGTTGATTTCTCCCAAGTAATTACTGCAAGCTCTTTGCCCAGTTATCTTTAATCAGCCATAGTTGCATAATTTCAGCATTATTATACAGCACTAGAATCTATGCTAGATCCATTCCTGTTAATTGATGAAGTCTTATTTTGCCTTTAGTATTTAACTTAGAGACCATTTCTATATAGGTTTTTAATTTTTTTAGTTTGTTTATGTGCTAAAAAAATCCATTCTGAAATATTATCTTCTCTTTGCAAAATTATTCCAGTAGGAGAATGAGTAGAAGGTAAAATAAATGAAATACAGTCAAGTTTAGGGTTTAATCTGACCACATAGGCATCCTGTAATCTCTGTCCTACCCGGGCCAATTCCTTTTCTGCTTCAGCTGTTAATTGTCGTGGGCTGTTACTTGCAAGGTTTGAAACAAATTATTTAACTCTTGAGTAGTTAATCCAATAGTAGGCCATAGCCAGTTAATATCTCCCAATAATTTTTGAAAATCATTAAGAGTTTGTAATCAATATTTTCTGATTTGAACTTTTTGTGGTTGAATTTCTTGTTGACTCAGTTTAAATCCTAGATAATTTTTAGAATTTCCTCTCTGTATTTTCTCAGGTGAAATCTGTAATCCCCCAAAAGGTAAAATCTTTTGTGTTCCATTAAATGTTTTTCCTAAGGTATCCATATCAGAATCAACCAATAAAATATCATCCATGTAATGGTAAATAATAGCTTGAGGAAATTGTTTGCAAATCACCTCCAGTGGCTGATGTACAAAATATTGACATTAGGTTGAACTATTTAATATTCTTTGAGGAAGAACCTTCCATTGATATCTTTTTATAGTCATTATTATAAGTGAGCACAACAAAAGCACATTTTTCCCTATCTTGTTCTTGTAAAGGAATAGTGAAAAAAAAAAACAATCTTGAAAATCACTAACTATAATAGGCCAATCTTTAAGTAATATAGAAGGTAAAAAAAAAATTCCATGAGGCAAAGGACCCATACGCTGAATTACTCTATTTACAGCTCTTAAATCAGTTAACATTCTCCATTTTCCATATTTATTTCTTATTACAAATATGGGAAAATTCCACAGGCTAGTAGACTCTTCAATATGATAAGCATCTAGCTGCTCTTGCACCAGCTGCTCAAGTGCTTGTAATTTTTCTCCAGTTAAAGGCCACGGCTCTATCTATATAGGCTTATTAGTTAACCCTAAAGGTAGAGCTGTTGGTATATTATTAGCAGTGCCCCCTACTCTAAATTTAAATAGCTAATTCCTGCTTTTTTCTGCTTTTGGATATAGAGTCTGTGAGCTTCCTTGATAATTCTTTCAAATACCTTTCCCAGGAATATACTCTATTTTTAACATCATTTTATGAGCTATTTCTGAATTGAAGGAATATTAATTTGAGCTCCTCATTGTTGCAATAAATCTCTTCCCCCTGGGTACATAGGTATATCAGCCACAAAAGATTTTAATTTTCCTTCATGATCTTCTGGCCCTACACAGTCAATCCATTCCACACTTTGTTTCACATGAGATAGTGTTCTGATGCCCAGAAACTGAATAAAGACTTCCTTCAAAGGCCAGCTTGGATTCCAAGATTTCTGAGAAATTATAGATGCATCAACTGCAGTATCCACTAAACTTTCAATTCAGTGTCATTTACTTGTAACCCTAATTCTGGCCTTTCATTATTAATACAGTTTGCCAAAATACTTTCCATCTAGTACTTCCAAATCCTCCTGTCCTACTTATTCGAGCTACTTGAACTTTTTAACTATTATATGGGAGTAATAATAATTGAGCAACCCTATCACCTGTATCTAATTGCATGGTTTTCTTAACATAAGCCATAATTTAATTTCACCTTGATAATCTTCATCTATAATTCCTGGATTACAATAAATCCTTGAGATGTTACATTACTTCTTCTCAAAATTATCCCTACTGTTCCTGGAGGAATAGGACCATCCACACCAGTGGCTATTTTATAACAAGGAATCTTTTGGAGATGTTTAAGATGTTTACCCACCGCCAAAGCAAGAGCAGCACCACCTGAAGTAGCATGCATTAAATCTCTAATACTGAGTTTGAATTCCCATGATTTCCTTGTTGATGAGCTATTCCATTGCTAACAGGATACTGATAGCCAGTGTTGTTTGTTTCCTGAAGCTAGGCCCCTTAGCTGATGTCCAGGTGGTAAAAGATTGCCTTGTACAGGTCTCATTGATCTGCATTCATTAGCCTAATGTCTGCTCTGGGGGGGTTCTAGTCTGATTATTTTAAAATAAGGCCTTTCCTTTAGTAGCGGGATGTCTGCATCAAATGTCCTAACCTTCCACAGTTAAAGCATCTTGTTTTCTGAGATCTAAGACCCTTAGCTAAGGCCTGTCTGATCACAGTTGCATTATATGCAGCAGATCCAGTATCAGCAGTAGCTCTTATCCTGTTCCTCCAAAGTAGTAACTTGAGCCTTTAATTGTTTTACGGCCTTTTGGCATTCTATATTTGCATTTTCAAAAGCCAAGAATTCAATTTCCACTTTTCTCACACCAAGGTCCACCTTTGCTCTTTGCACTGCTGAAGTTAACCTTTGCAAAAAAATCAATGTAGAAGGCCTCCCCTAAATTTGGGTAATTTGGGCTTAAAAAGTTAGTTCTTTCTTCTGGTTCCTCAACTCTATCTCAGGCCCTTGAGGCCACTAAATGACATGTGCTATAGCAGTTTCATCAGAAAACTAACAATTGATCTTTTGTTATATTCACTCTTCTAGTCGGGTTGTACTGTTCCATGGCTCTGTTTCCTCTCTCCACCAAGTAAGCCATTGCTACTGAGGCCCTGCTTCTGGTATAACTGTCCTTAATTCCTTCCAATCTCATGGAATAACTCTATTTTAAATAGCCCAATGATTCAGTCTGTCTTACATCGGACGAATGCATCTCATATGCCACCACTGCTTCCTTAAACAACTTCAGATTTGTCATTTCTGCAGGTTTCCAATTCATCTGAATATAACCCTGAGGATTTTGATTATCTGCAGGCATTTGTTGCATTATTACTGGAAACACCTGAGGTAAGGTTTTTTTTTTTTTGTGACCTTAGGCAACCATTCCTCTGTGCCGTCAGAAGGGGGCAGTGAATGTCCATGATTAAACATTTCTCTTTGTTTAAATATTTCCCCTCTACGGGGGAAAAACATTTTTTCTTTCTCTTATTTCTTTTCTCAACTCTTCCCCTACTTTTGAGAAGTATCCCTTTTCCTTTATTTCCCTTCTTTTCCTTGTGTTCTCTGAGCCAGGAGCTGTTCTACTCGTCTCTTTAAATTTTGCAGTTGTGTAGGCAATTCAATTTCCCCTCGTTCTAGGTCTATCTCAACTGAAGAACAGAATTTCTCTCCCTCATACTGACTCTTCACTCTCATTTTGTCCTGAGAAAATATCTTCATCTGTTGACAGATAAACCTGTTCTTAATTGGACCTAGGTCTTTCTAACTTTTCACTCTGCAGTGGTTCTAAGACATTTGAAACTAAAATTATGTGAAGACCAAATCTTCACAGTTATCCCCTCTCCTCTTTGATGAGCTAGTCTCAAAGCTGTCAGCACTTGTTTCCACACCAACAATTTTAATTGAATAGGTGGAGTTGCCTGAAAGCATAAGCAATGGTTCTTAATTAATGCAAAGAACTCTTTCTTTCACTTTCACCCCATTTCCTTTCACTAAACATTGAATTAACTGTGCTCCTGAGATCGGAGGTTACCTATCACCTCTCCCTAAATCCTGGAGGTGCACTTACCTTCTTGAGTAAACACACTTTTTGTTCACCTCCAGTCCTAGTGAATCTGGACTCCTTCCTTTCTTGTTGCTGCAATGTTGGGTGCCAAGTACCCAGTGATGTTTGTTGCAGGTGCAGTAGAAGGAAGGGGAACATACCAGGATGCAAAGCCTTAATGGAGTAGAGGGAACAGCCTTCTGGAGACTGACCCTGACTTGCTCTATCCAAGTGCATTTATTTGTTTTTACACAGAAACCAAATTAGGGATGGACAAAGTTCCATATGCCACAGTCTTTGATCCACTTGTTGTTTGAAGGAGCAAACAACCCACACAATCCTCAGTCCCTCTTGATCATTGTTCACAATGATCAAAAGCAAGAATTCCAGGTAACCCAGGTTAGTGGAGCTGTGAACTCCCTCAGAACAAGTGTATACATCACAATGAACAGTCTTTGATCCATATTTTTCTTCAATGTCCAAGCAAGTCTAAAAACAATTTCTTAATCTCTAATGATTAAGCCAGACATAATGACTTTACTGATCATGTCACTCCAAAGCCAGATACAAAGGCTTTACTGAAACATTCACTGTATCTAGTGATTAAGCCAGGTGCAAAGACATCAATTGTTAAATCTTCCACTACAAGTAGACACCTCATAATAGGTTGATCTCTGCATTTTTACCAATTGTGGTTTTCTGTAATGGTCTCCATCTGTTGCAAAGAGAAATAGTTGACTAGGTTCACAGCACTAAGCATGAATTTCGTCCTATTGAACAGGCCTTAAGTCCAATTAGAGTTCTTGGTTACCCTAGAGATAAAAGTGCCACTATTATACCTCTGGGAACATGTTACTAGTCCAGTAATAAGGTTCTCAGGATTTATATCTTAGAAAGATTGTTGTTGCTCCTCTCCCTTCACAAATTACATAACAATTTCTGATACAGTGAGAGCCAGTCCTCAGCGAAGACACTTCCAAGTCAGTCCCAGCTCAATTTCTCCAAATCCTGTGTCCAAAGTATATGGTGTCTTCAGCAATAGGGTATTACCTTCATCCTTGAAGGTAACCAAGGCAACACCAATAGCCCATATTGTTGTATTCTTCTGAGCAACAACTTGAGGGGAAGCTTCCCAAGCCTGGCACTAGGTTTAAGATAGTACATGGATCTTAAGGAGAGCATCATCGCCCCATGTGACATAATTCATATACATATATGTATATATATACACACATATATTTATTATTATTTTGAATTCTGTTTCTTGTTGGGGACAATTACTATGAAACTAGTGATCTTTGGTGGGAACCTATCATCTTGGTTTTTTTGCTGGGAGTAATGCACGGAAACAGCAGCCAGCATTGGAGCTTCAGGGGGACAGCCTACTGTTTAGCAAGACTACAGTAGGTTTTTACTTTGACCTTCCAATGGACTGTCTCCTGAAAGCCCTTTGCTACTGCTGGGCCTTATCATGCTTGTTGCTACAGCCATGATCTCCCTGTCTCTCTTGTGGTATAAAAGTTCTATGGGAGTCTCTAACCCCACACTGGGCAGAGTTACTGGCACACATAACAGTGATGATGATTTTCCCTCAAGCAATGCCACTTGGGTAAGGCAATGCCTCTCAGTTAAACTAGTGATTCAGTTGGAACTCCAGAAAGAATAACTAAAAAACATGCATAGTTAGAAACAGTAGGTGGTTTTTATCATATAGTTACAACATTAGATTAGGATGTTTTGCCAGCTGCCTTGGAATTGGTAACTTAAGAAACATCAGTCAGCTAAGGAATAACATAAAAATAAGAAAACATATTTTTGCTCGGGACTCATTTGGTCAGGGTTAGGGAAGCAAGAACAAAGGAAGCTTCCTTGCTAGGGTCCACAAGTTCCACCTGTGAAAAACAGACCCATGATCAAGAAAGAACAAATGCATTTCAGTGCTTGTTGTTAGGCTTGAACTTCCTCAACCACAAATTAAATTTATTCTTTTCTGGTTTCTATAGCCAAAAGTTTACTGATGAGTTTTTTGTACCTTGAGGATATAGAGCTGTGCAGCAGATTCTCCTTTTACCTAAGAAAAGAAAAGACCCCTGACTTAAAATTTCCCAGTCATAATAAACTTGTTCCACTGTGTTAACTAAATAAGAATTGTGTTAGGTTAGGATACTATGACTTGTACTCATTCCCTAGAAACCACAAGACTGCTTCCTGCCAGCTACAATAGAAGCTGTCTGTGAAATTACTTGGCATGCTTAAACTCTGTTTATCTATAATAACAAAATTATTGTTTTAGGGATATAGATATAGATTTGTGGGGGAAAGTACCTAGAAAACTGAGTGTTCATGTGTAATCATGTGTGGGTATTGAAATCAACCTGTTTTTTATATGTGTAACTTGTAATCATTCACTGGGAAAAACAGGACTCATGATTATGATGTGATTTTGTCTTATGTAGAGGGTATTGCTTAAAAGATATATAGGTGTATGGGAAATAAGGAAACAGACAAAAGAAAGAAGGGAAAATGGAAACTTACAAGGTGTGTGGATAATATCTATGTGTGTTAAAGCTTTGCTTCATCCACAAAATGTGTATGAATGAGTGTATGTGTGTGTTGAAGTTTTTCTGTGTGTGTGTGTGTGTGTGTGTGTGTGTGTGTGTGTGTGTGTTGTGGAGGTTTATTTTTAGTTGTGTATAAAATGTGTTATGCACTGATGGGTGAGGGGCTACCCTAGGTCTCGGTGTTTTGTATTGCTTGTAGGTGTTGGATTCATATGGGGGGGTGTTTGATTGCTAATGATCTGCATATGGTCTCAGTAGAGCACCTAAGTAGTTCCGAATCAATAAAAACACCTGAGCTGAGACACTCGGGGTTCCACTGTCCAGTATGGTACTGGCCATGATGGTTGTTCCCTCTGCTGAGGCCTTGGAAGGTTTGCATCTATGAAAATGCCTCCTTGTCATTCTTGGTGAGCCTACACAGCAGTTAACAACTATGTTGGGGGGGGGGAGATTTTATGGAAAAATACAGTAGAGAGTAAGTTTAAATAAGAGAAAGAAATTGTACAGTGAAGAAAAGCTTGAATTGTATAAAGAGGAAAAAGTTTGAATAGAGAGAAAAGAAAAGGATAAAAACTAAAATAAAGAGCTTGCTTTGACCCATCCAGAAGACTTATTCCTGTGTTCCTTGCTGACTTCAGGCCCCTTTACCTCCTCTGACCTCATTGCCAGAGCAAGTCTCCTTTAGTTTTTCATTTTAATACTTTTTTGCTATTTTGAACATCTAGAGTTAGGTTATTGACTGTGACTTTTGACAAGATTTTAGGCCTACTAAGCTGTACTTCCAAGATGAGGCAACAAACTGGGAATTTTTGGAGTGTTCAAGGTGATAAAGCTAAAGAGAGCAGATCTTTTACCAGGGAAGACTTTGTCATTTCTCTGACCCTGACCCAAGGGATTTCTTCCTACTCCATGAGTCTGAGACATTGGGATCCTTGATATGTTCATGTTCATGTCAAAAATACACATTCACTCAGGACTTCACCATCTTCCCACAGAGAAGTATATCAGAAGAATAAACTGAGAATACAAAAACAGAGTTAACTGAGTAGTAACATCACATTTAGGCAAGTATTCCTTAGTTTTATTCCTCTGCTCTGTCTACAAACCTCTCCAATAAACTCCCTCTCCTACCTTGTCATCAACACACACACACACACACACACACACACACACACACACACACAACTCCTATTTTCTAACATGACAAATAACTGCATTTGGAATATTAGATATTTGTAGAACACCACATGCTATACATGGGTTGTTTATTTCTCTGCTCATCATCAGTAAAAACTTTTCTGAACGTGACTGCGAAACATTCAGTAAATTATGTGTGTATGTATTGAGCTATCATTGCATTTTCGGCTTAACTAGTTGTCACGGCTAATTTGTCTAGGTAATCTCTAGTTGAAACTAGAAATGGAATTGATGATATGGTTATACTCACAGAAAAAAAAAAAACAGACTGCATCCATGATTCCTTTCTTAATACGGGCAGTCATTCCACCTCAACAGTCAGTTTATTCCAAACAGTTTCATTAGTTATAAGTCTCTCCAAAGTAACCACCACCCAGTGTTTGAAGTTCTTGACAACATGAGCACAAAGCAGCAGCACACTATGGGCAAATGCAAATGCTTGGACATGTATAGTCCAACCGTTTGATAAGACAATCACAATAGTTTCTCCAACCTCGTATTTTGTCACGGAATATAGTCTTGGATATTCATTCCTCAGAGAACTGGCCTTAAATTCAATCAAAAAGTTTTGGTTGTATCCAAAACAGCCATGCCACCATTGTATCAGTGAGAACATCTTACCTGCTATTTAGATAGTATAACATGGAGGTCCACAATAGTGTCCTGTGTGGGCGGGAAAGCACGAAGTAGTACACTATGGAGTAGTATACTATTATTTCACTATGAAAATTCAACGTATGATATTTGATTGTCGATATAAAATTATCTTAATAAAATTTTTAAAGAAGTAAAAGCCAACATTAAACAAACTGTCTCGGATTCCTAGCACATTAAACCATCCAGCAATGTACGTAGACATGTAGACAATGAAGGATAGCCTGAAATATTTAAGTCATTATTTCAATTGTGGTTTATGAATTCAAATCCATATTTGCACCCAGAACTGGGCTTAATTTACTGATCTGTCATTTTATCACCCATTTTATCAAAATTATTAGTAACTTGTGCTCCAAAGACTATTGGACAGATTCCTAAATTATTCAAAAATGATAATTAAGTGATATTTAAAATCGGTTAAAAAGGATAGCTACATATATCCTATACTTCCAAATCTATACAACCAAATGAATATGAGCAAGAGGTCCCAGTAGACTTACAAGATTTTTATTATTATTCAGAAATGAAACATTTGGTGCTGAGAGATTATAATACACACTGATTCGTATAGCTGGTAAATGTAAAATATAATCCTAGCTCAGCTAGAAAATGTGCATTCCCTTAAATACAGTCCTGCATAGCCTGTATTTTAAATAAACACAAACAGAGAAGGAGTAATTGCTACCTTTAATCAGTCCAAAATTAGTTTGATATACTGAAACAAAATATACGGTTCAATGTAAATTTGATATATCATTTCACAGTACACTCTGATATAATCTACTTAGTTTGACTAAAATTGAGCTGTTAATTTCAAAATATAACTTTAAAAATAAGAACTCAAATTGGATTATACTTCATGGGTACACAATGTCACTCCCAGAAGACATTGGTTGTTAAATGAAAATGCAGTACAAGGCATCGGATATCTCCCTGTGATTTATTGGCAAGGGTTAGCACCAGAGCTATGCAAATCTACACAGGCTATTGCCATTGCTCTTGGTTATCCAACAATACATGGTGAAAACTCTGGTTTTGAGACACCACATACCTTGACTTCAGGAAATAGAGAAGTCAATCTCAAACCACCCATGGAAATTTCTCCTTGCTACAAGCTTTCAAGGTACTGAGAGGTGCCATGCAGGCTGCTGCGGAAGCAAACACATCAGTGTTCTTACCCAGCACCAGACACTGCGTGCCGCAATACCGTCCTGCTAGTCAAGATGTGTCCATGGTGCCATAGGGGCAAGGCTACCTGGGATAACTAACCACTTTCTGATTGGATATGAGGTCTACTCCACAGGACAGAATTCCACATGTTGTGCTGTAATTCTGGTCAAAACCCCATGGATGGGGAAGTCATAGGTTCAAGTTATTTGAAATGATCATGCTGTCAACATACTTTCTTACTAGCTACGTTTATATTCAGCTACTCTCAGTCTTTGTCAGAATAGTTTCTATTCCAAGTGAGCAGCAGTTAGTGGAGAGATGCAAAACTGGTCAAAGTGCACAAAGGGACTGGGTACTCAGCCCAAAATGGGACATCTACTTTAGTCACCCTCCACCAAGGCTCAGAGAGCATCAAGAAAGAGGAAGTGGAAGGACTGTAAGGACAAGAAGATGGGGAGGAGGGCAATGAATACCATCTCCTGGACATGACACGGCTACCACATGTACCACATATGATGTCACAGTAGCTGTGGTTACCTGCACCAGACCTATACAAGATGGAGCCAGCCAAAATCTCAATACAGATAAAACAGATGATCTCTGGATCCCATCCTATACTGAGGAGCTATTGGAAGTGTAAAGTTGGCAGAAGAGAGAGATTTATTCTTCTTAGAGGATGTGACCCTGGTAGGTTTCCCATGCTCCGGAAGGCGGACTCATATCAGTGAACACATGGCATGCACTAAGTGAAAAACAAACATAAAAACAAACAATGAAAAAAATCAAACAAAATAGCATGAAGTTGCGAGGGAGTAAGTTGGAGGAAAACTCTGGAAGTAGAAATATTGCACTGTAAACGTGTATGAAATCTTAAAACATTAAAAAAAATTAAGCTAAATTCTTACTCAGTGAATCAACGCTGAAATCAGACTCTTCTACTCTCGTCTACGTTTGATACATTCATACAGAATACAAATAATTTTAATAAAATTTCATTAACTTCCAGAATGTCTGGAATATAGTCATGACATAAGCTTATGACAATGATCTGATTCAGATAAATGAGCATTTACAATAAATATCCTCCTCTCTTTCACTGAATTGATATTATGCCTTAGTTTGAAATTTTATAGTATATGCATTAATTTAGCTAAGTAGAGTAAAGCACAACTTTAAAAAGAAAGTTATCAGACAGAAGGCACTTAAAATTATTATTTTATGTACATTTCATGTACCATGAGATACTTACTGTATGATCTCGTCTCTGCCATAAGCTCAAGGGACTAATTTATTATTTTAAAAAATTGCCATAGAGCAAGTGTGGAGAAGTGACTCGGTGGCTAAGAGTGCCTGCTTTACCTTCATGAGGAGCAGAGTGTGGATATCAGAAGCCACATATAATCTGAACATAGCCCCATGCTCATAGTCCCTGTGACCCTCAGAACTGAAGGGAACAGAAACAAGAGAGCCACTGGAGCTGGTGATGGCAAGCCCAGCTGAACTCCAGGTTCAGTGAGAGATTCTGCCTCAAAGGAACAAGGTACAGAATAATAGAAGAGGACACCCAATACCATCCTCTGGCCTCCATACACACAGGCATGCTCATTCAGACACGTGTACACAAACTCCCACACATGCACACCACCCAAAATAGTGCACAAAAACGAATATCCGTAATAGCATACACACACGATCTAAAGGAAGATAGAGCATAATACAGATTTGTATCAGGAAAGAAAAGGAAGACTGAAAGACAGTGCCCAATGAAAAGGGGAAGACAATAATAATAAGAAAATAACACCAAGTGTCAATGTACTTTAACATCAGCATCATATTTCTAGAGACAGAGGCAGCAACCAAATACAGGCTCTTGTTCCACAATATGGATGTCTATCAAATGTTCCATAGCATTTTACAGTGATCCCACCTCCTCCAGGGTGGATTGTTTCAATGCAGAGGAAATGCTAAACAATACCTACACGAGTTAAAAGGAAAACATATTTGCAGAGGTATAATGACATTCACATTAATCAGTACTTTCATTTGTTTCTATGAAACATTATTTTATTAATTAAATCCTTGAAGGCTTGTTTTACTTGCTGATTTCTCAATGTGTAAATAAACGGGTTCAGCATGGGAGCAATTGAAGTGTTGAGAACAGCCACCCCTTTGGTCAGGGATGCCCTTTCATTTGCAGAAGGTTTGACATACATGAAAATGCAGCTTCCGTAAGACATGGAGATGACAATCATGTGGGAGGAACAGGTGGAGAAAGCCTTTTTCCTCTGACTGGCAGATGGGAACCTCAGAATGGTGCTGATGATGCAGATGTACGACAGAATCACTAGAGCTAGTGTGAACAGCAGAGTGATGGAGGCAAAATAGAGGCCAAGCATCTCTAAAAGCCATGTATCTGAGCATGACAGTTGTAAAATGGGGAAGTAGTCACAGCAGAAGTGATCAATGACATTCGAGGCACAGAAATCTAGCTTAAGGATAAGCATGAGCAATGGGAAGATGGTCAGAAATCCTCCCAGCCATGAGGTGAGGACGAGAAGGGTGCAGACTCTCTGATTCATGATGACGGTGTAGTGCAGTGGCTTGCAGATGGCAACATAGCGGTCATAAGACATAGCGCTTAGAAGAAAGAACTCAGACACACCCATGGAGATGAAGAAAAATAGCTGAGCCAAACAGTTGTTATAGGAAATGGTCTTGACTTTAGTAATTATTGATCCCAAAAATCTAGGAATGGAAACACTGGTAAACATAATTTCTAAGAAGGAGAAATTCCGGAGGAAGAAGTACATAGGAGTCTTTAACTGAGAGTGTAGCAATGTGAGGATGATGATGGTTAGGTTTCCGCACACACTTAATATGTAAGCTGTGAACAAAAAGATAAAAATTATATCCTGAAGCTCTGGTGTGTCTGATATGCCCAAGAGCACAAACTCGGCAATCAAAGAGTGGTTTCTCATGCTGAGTTATTGTCTGCAAAATCTATTGGTAAAACAATCAAAGGGTAAATTTAATGTAAGTGAATTAAAGTTTAAATATTGATATTACTATATCCAGAGAAATTAAGCAATGTCTTCTCATTCCTCTAAAACAGAAAACATCATATTGATAGGGAATATATCTGTAAATGGGTGTATAAAGCCCCCTTCAATAATTATACACAAATGTAGCTTTTGGAGGGCACCCTGGGGTGCACTCCTACCTACTACCTGGATCCTCTGGCCCTGTCTGCCCCACTGCTACCCGGGGACGAGCCGGAGCTGAATCAAAAGACCAGACTCCGGGAGATGCATGGACAAGTAAACTCTCTTTGTTCAGGACAAAAGGCACACTTTATAACCCGCTATGACCCCTCATCCCGCCCCATCCCGCTCCCATTCGTCTCTTGAGCAGGATCCTGGTGAAATGTCCTTTGCGGATTGGCCTTCGTGACGTCATCTGTTCCTGGGTATCAGCTTTCACATCTGCAGGACCACTGCCCCTGTATTAGGCCCTGGCAGCCGGTTCTTAGGGAGGCCTTACTTCCTCCTACACACAAAGACTCTACATACGATCCGAATTTCAATATGTGTAAGGTATCTTTAAACTATTAACTTGTGCAACAATAGTCTAATAGCATATTCATTTTCAACATGAGGCACTGTTTTCTGCTTTCACATATTGTATACTTTCAGGACTGAATATATAATGTCTAATTTCAATTCTAATACTATTTTCAAACTTCTACAGCTTGTTGGTAGAAAGTGAGCACCTGACCGTGTTTACTAAACCTAAGTGCTGATTCTTTTCAACCTTAATATGTGTGTTGTCTTAAAATGACCAAGAAATAAATGTTTGCCAACACGTAAATGAGACATTTTCTTTATTACAAAAACGAATAGATTCTTAATTCTGGGAATTAAAACATGGGCAAGAGAAAATAATTTAAACATAGCCAGGATTCAATAACTAGTTTCTATGACTTCTGAGGCACTTGTATCATTTTAACATTTTCTTTGCACTAAAGTTCACTTTGTGACTTTCTATTTTAACTTTACTGAGGACAAAAAGGAAGCCATACAGTAGGTTTCTTATAGTAGAATATTGCATTCCTTCTAAAAGCATCATGAGAATAAGAAAAATTTCCTGTAGGATTTATCAAAATCACACAGCTCTGCACTATACCCTATATGACTTCTGGAACTCATATTCTCTCCTGATTGGTTAGCAGACAACGTAGAGTGGGTGGCATAAGTTACCATCAAATCTGCTGGACTACTTTCTATTCTGGACAGCTAGGCAAGTGCTAAGGATTAAGGCTGATAATGGGCGTGGTCCACCTTCTCCTAGTTTAGTCACTGAGGTTTTTCTCTTTAGGAATATACATGTCTGTTTCAACAATATGTCATCTAACTGACAGATAAATGTTATGTGGCTTGCACAATAGTTAGAATAACTAAAATGCAAAATTAATAGTAATAAATATATTTAAATAATAAATTGGTGATCCATTCTTCTTCCAGTATAGTAAACCCTTTGATGATGGACAAAATGCATTTGTTTACAAATGTGAAACATGCTGTTTGGTGCACATGCTAATACCACTCAGACATAAGCCCTAGAGTGATCAGCCATGACGTAAATTGTACCACTTAAAACACAAAATTAAACACCCGTACTATTCTTCAGAAGATAATTTTGTCATTCAGCTCAGTATTGCCTCTGTGTACTACAAGAAACCTGCCGCATAAACACGCACATGCTGAGTTGCTGGTAAGATTGCTAACAGCCTCATTTAGAAATGAAAATGAATGTATGATTCATCTCTTTTGTCATGTCACAGAAATTCAGTGTGCTGTGATGCAAGTCCACAACATACTATTGTCCTACTGTCGTCCTTGGCATTCTTTAAGAAAATTAAGCAACTGCTCCTGCTTTAAAATATTAGAAAATAAAACATTCTGAAGGTCTGTAGATAAAATTAAGATTAAAGACTGAACAAAGATAAATACAACTTTACCTTCTCTGGCCAGTGTATAAATCCCTGGCACACTCAACTAAGGAAAGAAGGATGCAAACATAAGCTCAGGACTTGGATGTACCGATCTCATGACTCGTCTTTCTTGAAAACCAGACAATATAGAGACATGGAGAAAACAAGTGTGCCAATCAAGTGACAGCATGCCACCTGGCTTCCCTTTGGTCAAGCAATTTTCCTAATAAGTGCACGGACTCAGTCTATGCTCAGGTGATAATTTATTCTCAATTCCTTTGGGGTTTATTAAACCCCGGAATAAACTTTCTAACAATGGACTCTGATTTCACAGTCCTGTCCATATTTTATTAATTAGTAAATATTGTGAACAAGAATCAGAGTAGGTAACCTTACAAACATTTGATATCTTCAGAAGTTAAGATCGTATCTTGTCCTGGTTTTTATTTTTTAATTTCAAAATTGACATGCGCTCCACTATATGAGATCCAGAGTCACGACAGAGGACAGAGACCTGTCCTTACCCTACACTTGTAATTCCATCAAATATTTTGATTAGTCAGAAAAAATATACTACTTATAACAAATTATCCTGTTGTATTCCATAAACACAATCACACACTCAGACATTTTATGTACTTTGATGCATTTTACACATTTTTACAAACACAGACATTAGAAAATTTTACTACACAAAGTGTTGTTCAACTCTTCTATCTTGCTTTTTCAGTTAACACTAACAGATGCCATTCCTTGTCACCTTATCTAGAAAAACTAATCCCTTTTAAGCATTTGCATGGGATAACCTAGAAGACTTGTATACAATCTATTAATGTATTGTTGGTTAAGCTTAGGGTTGGATCCTATAGTGGAATGTTTGAATTAGATATTGCATAGTTGTGTACTCTGTCTTTACGGAGTAATGCTCCTATAGAACTGTTTTCTGTGCTGTACGGAGAAGGGAGCTTCCTAATGCTTTGCAGCTTCCTTCACTGTGTAAGACCTGCTTCCTGCACCTGCTCACACCGCTGTGCTAAAACAATGATGTAGCCTCCTAAAATCTCCACACAAACAAGCCGTTTACTTATCTTAGTGTAAGGGAAGGATTCTTAGGGCCTTTTCAGTTTTAGCAGTCAGAAACCAGGGAAGACCCTGGTTTTCTCAGCTTAAACACCAGCCTGGATAGGTGACAGAGTATTAGGTAAATAAGGCCTTTGTGTGAGTAGGAGGGAGCTTTGAGTGAATAAAGAACCTAGAGGCAGAAGCAGCAAGAAGTGAGGGGAGGCCCTTTGCCTAAGCCATCCAGTTTCTTCATCTCAGGGGTCGTCCTTGCTCTTTATTGAAACCTGTCATAGATATTAGTATTTCCATCAGCAGGATCCACATTTTATTCATATTTTATTAACTCTCTGCCAGCACACAACAGCATGAATAACTTAAAATTGTTTAAATATCTTTAAACACTAGGATGGTACTTTCACTTTGCAAAGTGCACTAGTGAAATGACAACTGCTGTGGTTCACTACACAAGACTCACGGGCAGTGAGTGTGGTTTGGGAGCCTAGCCGCTCCTGAGAAGCATTAACAGTGGCCTTTAATGTCTACTAGAGTACAGGGAGCCGTTTCCTTCAATGGCATAGCCAGCAGCAGCATGTCCCATGCTCTGACAAATGTCCCCCATTTATATGTGTAAAAGTAGTCCTAACTGAACTCAATTGGTTATAAAACAAATATGGAAGTAGAGGGACTTGCATTGAAGAAAAGACTGGGGGCGAGCAGGGGATAAGAAAGGGTCATGGGTGGATGTGATCAAAACATATTAGATAACTATAATAAACTGTTGATAAATAGGTAAATGCACATCCTTTTTCCTGGCTTTAAAAATCCTCACAACTCTATTTTATAGAAAAGATGTTCAGGTCTTGTTTGATTTCATCCTTAAAACTTGGTGACATTTCAACTGTAACACTATGAGAACCCAGAGGGTGTTTTTGTCTTTGTTTTTGTTTTTTACAAAGTCTTATCTACGTCCTCAAAATTCTCTAGTAGACATACTTACATGCAGATTAATGCTTTCTTCAGCGAACTGAAGATATTTTGGTGGCTTAGTATCAAAGAAATTTGTTCATTTCGCCACGATTTTTAATTTAAAATGAAAATATTAGCTGTGAGTTATTTCTAACTATAGCTACCATGCAATAGCACAAAGTTAATATTCTCATTCAAACTTGGAATATTTCACATCCATCTACACACACATTGCTTGTACACAAATAAATTAAAACAATGAAAGAATGATCCTAGAAACTAAGACTGAAACCCAAAATAGCACACATTAAATCCTGTAATCAGCGTCCCAGTTTGTGGAACACATGGTGGCATAATGTGAGACCTGAATATTTTTCCCCATCACTTCAGTATCAGCATCTGGATCCCACGTCGTCATCCTCTTGGGCTGACACCACTCATTGCCTGCCAGATTTCCTGGCAGACATTCCGTGACCCTGTCCTGTCTAACTAAGTTTAGTGACTGCAACACTACCCACTACCATCCTCTGGTTATTAATGACAACTCTTAAACATGGATACATGAAAAAGAAAAATGAGACAGAAATAAATACAAAATTACAGTTTGAAAAGAATAAAAGAACACCAGGAAACAATATCACAGCCAAGGATAATGCTAAAAGAGATGCAGATACTAAGATCTGCATTGGAATAAAAACCTACAATCTCGGAGTCACTTATATAAAGAAAATGCCTGAGAGTATAATGATCATAGAAAGGAAAAAAAATGTAGTAAATCCCAGGCTCTATACCATGCTAGCTGCAGAGAGCCAATGAGGCCACACTGTGAGAAGCCAGAAAGTCTCTGCATGAAAGCCCTAAAAGACCGATCTGTGGAACTGTGGAGTGAATTCTGAATTGCACTGGAGACCCTAGGATATTAGAAACGCCAGAACCATGAGTTATCTGACAAGGAAAGCTGCACACAGGGAGGGTAACCAGCCTAAGAGAAAAAGTATGGTGCAGTTACAAAACTGAAAGGGTAGAACTATCAAAGCCTTTTGGCATTGGAACTGGAGGTACAGGATTTGAAATTTACCCTCCTGGTTTTCAGCATGGTTTCCAGTATTTCCTCATTATGCCCATATCTTCATTTTGGAATGGAAACAGATACTCTGTGCCATTGCTGGTTAAAAAACATAGCTTACTTTTTATTTTATATGGGGTTACACTTAAGAGATTCCCTTGAGTTTCAAAAGGGGCTTTGTCAGAACACAGCCAAAAGTATGACACACGGTGAACAACGTCTTGTGGGAACTGTCAGAGAAGCTCCAGGAGAAAAACCAGAGAGCGTCTTACTTCAAGCGCACTCTGTTCTCTGAATTGTTCTCAGGTGTGCTTTTGCTTTCAATCTATTAGACATGTTAGTTCTTGCTGGATGCTGGAACCTAGTTATAGAACCCAGTCTGGGGAAAGGTATTTCTGAATGCTGTCCTCAGAACACTGCCTTGCTTTTTAGCTTTCTCGGATATAATCTACACTGTGCCGGGCAATTGTGTTTAAATTGGTCTGTCTTGAGAAAGTTCGGACAAAGGGCTGATCTGTTAATAGTTAGTGTGTGCTTACTCATGCTTTCTGATCAAGTTTTGCTTCTCTCAAGCAAACTTTCTTGCATCACTGCTTTCTTTCTTACACTGATGTATAAACCACACTGGAACGGAAGTAACGTTGTCTGCAGTATTAATCTGTAGTCCACCTCATTCTTTCTTTTTTCCTTTTCTTCAAGACATGGTTTCTCTGTTGTGACTCTGGCTGTCCTAGAACTCACTCTGTAGACCAGGCTGGCCTCAAACTCACAGAGATCTACTGCCTCCTGAGTGCTGGGATTAAGGGAGTATACCACCACTCTCAAGCTCTCTCTTTCTTTAAGGTCTTCAAATCCCAGGCCTCACAGATAGATCTGCATAGGTGGAGAAAGGTAGACTTTGGAATTGGGGTATTTAAATAGTGTTGAGACTTTGAAAGACTACATTGGCTTTAGAAGTTGGACTTTTATGTTACTACATGGCCACAAGCTGATGGGGGTCAGGGCGTGTACTGAAGTGGTTTGCATGAGATGCCCTCTGTTGTTGGACATGTGAATATTTAGTGCCCAATTGGTGCACTGCTTCGGTAATTTAGGAAGTATGGGTTTGCTGGAGAAAGTGTGTCAGTGGAGGTAGGATTCAAGGTTTTAAAATCCGTGAAGCGTTCCCAGTTCCCTTTTTGCATATTATATCTCATTTGAAATTTGTTTTCCCAGCTTGCTGTATCAATTGCTATGCTTCCCCACTGTAATGTTAGCAGACTCTTATCCCTTAGGAATCATAAGCCCAAATAAACCCTTCTTTCATCTATAAGTTTCTTTGGTCAATGTGTTTCATCACAGCAATAAAAAGTAACTAAGAGAGCTCCCACACCCTCCATGCTGTAATGTTGACTGATTCTTACAGGTCTTGTACAGATCTTGGGCAGGCCAGCTCAGATGCTGTTAGTTCAGGAATGCAGCGGTTTGGTCAAGTCCAGAAAAGATCTTTTCAGTCTAGTCCTTCCTGACCAAGTTGTTAGTTCCTTAATTAACCACTATCTGCTGCACAAAGAAATAAATCTGATGAAGTTGAGAGCAGCCCTCATCTGGTGATACAGAGACACAGAATTAGAGAGCAGTTCAATACTAATATCCACGTAGCAGAATAATGGGGCAACCATGGCTTCTTTGTCATATGTACAATACCAGGTATGCATTTATTCCTGTGGCATGGCCCATAAGTCCAATCAGAAAGTGCTTGTTTGTCCCCATACCATATGTGCCACTATTGCTTCCGTGAAAAGAACTCGCAAAAATGATCATTATTGAAGCTCACATGGTTCACAGATATATAAATTTTAGTCACTTAGCACCTTCTAGTACTGTGAAAGCTAATTTAACTTCTTTTTTATTAATTTTTTATTGAAAATAGATACTTTTCATTCAATATATTCTGATCATGGTTTTCTCTCCCCCAACTCTTCTCAGATCCTCCTCAATTCCCTACCCACCCAAATCCATCTTTATCTCTTTCTTTAGAATGTCTAGAAATAATTATAGCATAAGATAAAATAAAAACAAATAAACCAGAATATGACAAAACAAACAGAACAGAAGGATCCTAAAAATAGAAAGCTTCAAAAACGCATATAAATGGAGAGACACACACATTCACATGCAGAGAAATCTCATAGACACACAAAACTAGAAACCTCAACATGTATGGAAGGCAACCCCCAAACAACCCAGTCTATGGTCAAGTCTATGGATTGCTCTCCACAATCTGATGAAGCACATAACTCACTGAACATGAAGAAGTCAAACTGGAGTCTACCTACAGACATTCTTCATTCTCACTGAATAATGTTCATGTTACTGGAAAGTACTCCACACGTTGCCACAGTGAAGGATGCTACCACACAGGTCAACAACAACCAAGCTATAAACCCTTCAGTCTACAATCATGACTGCCTGCAGACTGCACTAATGCACTAGTGGCACAAGGCTCGATGGATAGGATTTAAGGCCTAGGTCATGAGGTAGAACCTATACAAAACCCTGCTTGGGTGGCCAAGAACCTAAGACTAGACAGGCCAGGGACCTAATGAGAAACCAAATATGACTGTTCTGTTAAGGGAGTGTAGCAGTAAAATGACACTTAATGACATTCTGCTATACTCATAGATCAATATCTTGCTCAGCCATCATCAGAGAAGCTTCCTCCAGCAGTAGACTAGAACAAATACAGAGATCAACAACCAGACAATGTGCAGAGTGAGAGACCATGAAGTACTCTGTTCTAAAAGATGTCTCCACAAACTCCTCCCTCTGAGGCTCAGGGAACCCTACAGAAGTGAAGGCAGAAAGATCATAAGAGCCAGAAAGGGTAAAGGACACCAAGAAAAGGAGGCTTTCTAATCATCAGAAGACCAACTTACATAAGAACACACAGAGCCTGGGTCAGCATGCACAGGCATCAGCCACTTGAAGTTCCAGTATGGAGAATGGAATGGACACAAGTATCCATCCTTAGTCCAAAGCTTTCCCATTGATAACTGCTCACAAATGAAAAATTAGTTTTCTCCAGTGCAGACTCACTGGGTACACAAGCTACACTTAGGGCCAAGGCCATGCCCAGCAAAAACAAACTCAATGACATTTTAAGAAGTTCTCTGTCTCATAATGCTTCATCAAGGCCTTTTTTGTTCCTGTAGTCTAACTTCTTCTTGATGGTGTGAATATCTTTAAAAACCTAGATGACAGAAACTAGGGTAAGTGAGTCAGGAAAATCCAATAATGCAGATGACTGGAGAAGAATTTATTGTATATTAGCATTGCCATCAGACCTTGAAGGCTGTTTATATAAATCAGAAGTTCATAGAGTATGTCTATATGATATAGACATATGGCATACACATACCTGGTTACATATTATAAACTAGATATCATTTTCTTCCATTACTTCTTCTCAACTATCAAAATACACCAAAACAGCCTACTGGGATTTCTCACTTAACCTAAAACTATAGTGGTGAAGTCACAGTCTGCTCTCTGTGATAGTTGAGAATGTATCATCCTCCTGGATAAAGGATGCTCATGTGGGTAGTAAAATATTATTTCTTGAAATAACTGTGAGGGATTGTTTCCAGAATAGATTATCATTTGAATTACTGAACTTTCTAAATATGGTCTTTCCTTTCTGAGTGATCATTTAGTCAACTGAAAATAAAATTGGACTAAACAAAAGAGGGAGAATGAATTGTCTTTTTTATATTGTAGGGGTTTGTGTGTGTGTGTGTGTGTGTGTGTGTGTGTGTGCGTGTGCATGCATGTGTATGTGTAAAAAATAAAGTCAAAAAGGGTATCAATTTAAGAGAGGAGACATGGGAGGCAGTTGAGGGAAGGCAATTGGTCTGAAGCAAAAAAAGAGAGGAAAAAGTAATGTAGTTGTATTTCAATTAAAATGTGAAAAAGAATATTCTACAGATGTGGGCAAATACTCTAGTGACTGCAAATTTGCACGTGCTTTGAGTCACAAAGAGAAAGTCTTGTTTTCAATATGAGTGAGAGGACAAAAATATTTCCTGTGCCTTAAGGAGTGACATAACTGGGTGACTGGGAATAAAGAAATACACATACAGAAAAGCTGAGATAGGGTGGGCTGTGCATTCTAGTGGAGACACACCAGCAGCAACAAGAATACTAGGTCCATTCATTTCCTACATTTGAATAAAGGAGTCCTCTTTACTGCACACGGCTAAACAAGGAAGCAGGCTGACTAATCTCAGGAGATCTCCATAGGGGAACATTCTTGGGCTGTAAACATTCAGAAGATGTTGTGGTTGTTACTTTCTGTACGCACTGTCAAAATGCACACACACCAACCAGGGGAAGACTTTGTCATTTCTCTGAGCCTGACTCAAGGAAGGTCTTCCCATTCCCATGAGTCTGAGGCCTTCGGTTCCTTGCCATGGTCATGTTCATGTCAACAACACACATTAACTAAAAACTTCACCTTCTTCACACAGAGAAGTGTACCAGAAGAGTAATACTGAGAATACAAAAACAGAGTTAATAGTATCAATAACATTTAGGCAAGTATTGCTTTGTTTTATTTCTCTAACTTGTCTAAATAACCACTACTATCATATTATAACTGCCTCTCCAACACACACATGTGTGTGCACAAACACACACATGCACACACAGCACTCTTTTTTTTTTTGACATGACAAATCACTGCACTTGGGATATGCGATATCTGTAAAACACACACTATACATGGAATGTTTATTTCTCATCATCAGTAAAAACTTTTCTGAGTGTGACTTTTAAACTTTGTTTCACATACACACATAATTATGAGTGTATGCCATTGAGCTAACATTGTATTGTTTGGCTTACCTAGCTATTATGGCTATTTTGCCTACGTAATCTCCAGTCCAAACTAGAAGTGGGATAAATGAAAATAATATACTCAAAGTAAAGAAGCCATACCACAACACTCCTCTCCTTTCCTACAATTCTTATGGTTTTTCATTTTGCTGTAGTGATCTCCGAGTCTTTTTGATCATGTGCAGTCATTCCACCTCAACAGTCAGTTATTCCCTATAAATGTAGATGTATGCATGTTGATTTATGTGAATGTAGATATATGCAACTTGATTTATTTAATATTTTCAGGGGTTCATTCTTTCCTAATTCAATCCCCAGTCACAGAGGGCTTCAGCTTCCATGCAATCTAACCTTTAGTCTAGACCTAGAAGGCTTCAGTCTCTGTGCAATCTAGTCTGAAAACGTAAACCTAGAACATTTCAGCTCCGAGACTTACTACTGGCTGGGTTCATTCTGACTAACTGTCTTCTGATCTACCTATTTTCACTCTGGTCAATTGTGAACTTCAAACTGTAAAGTGTAAACTGTAAACAGTCTTCTCTGACTCTCTGCTTTCCCTCTGCTTATTCTGGACTGACTCTGTTCTTCTCCACTTCCACTCTGGTTCCACACTCCACTTCTCTCTCTGTGTCCAACTTCTCCTCTCTGAACTCTGCTTCTACTCTCTGAGATCTGTCTCTCTTTGAACTAACTCCTCTCGGAACTCTGCTACACACTCTAAATTAACTCTCATTCCTGTGAACTGAGAGCCTCCTTTTATATTTTGAGAGGTGGGATGAAAGGCATGTACCACCACTTCCTTCTGAGTTGGGATTAAAGACGTGTACTACGTTGCCTTCTGAGTTGGCTTAAAGGCATGTGCTATGTTGGGATTAAAGGCATGTGCTAACATTCTTCTACTCTAGAGCAGCCATGCTGTCAGATCAGAGATCAAATGTCTACCACACAAGCTTTCCAATGTAATCCTTTGCTAGATCAGCCCATGCTGCTGGATTAAAGGATTAAATGTCCCTCTACAATTCCCAACAATTTTATCAGCTATAATTCTCTCCAAAGTAATCATTACCTACCTATGAGCTTCACTACAAACTAGCACCTGGCAACAGTACTCTATGGACAAAAATGTAAATCTTTAGTAGGCAAATTGACAGATATATTCTGTCTATTTGATAAAACAATAGCAGTTGTTTTTCCCCAATAGAGCAATGTGCTCCTCAGCTGCATATTCTGTCATAGATTACAGTACCAAAATGAATTACTCCTATGAGGCAGAACTTCAACCCAATCAGAAAATTGTTGCTGTATCCACAACAGCCATGCCACCATCGCACAAGTTAGAGCATCTTACCTGCTATTTTGGTAGTGTAACATGAAAGTCCACAGCCTAGTTAGACTATGTCAACAAGACCAGAAGCCTGCTTAATAACTTCAAGCAGTACAAAGGCTACCTATGGGAAGAGGGTGTCTAGCTTCATCTCAGCCTGATTTGTCACTGTCCTGTAATCAAAGAGTGTGGTATTTTAACCAACAGAATCTTGCTACCTAGATCTGGCATGCAACTGATACTAGCATCAATAGCCTTTATGATTTGAGGCATCGGAGGCCTCTATGGCCAACAACTCACATAAAGGTGGCCCACCTCTAGTAGTGATATCTTCATTTTAAAACCTATGACTTCTTGGAGTGCGTTTCCACTCACATAGGATACGATTTTTAAACTTTTCAGGCTCTTTCTGCTGTTCGTTGGGTGTTTTTAAAAATCTATAAAACACTCAAGGTTAGCATTGTGCCACCCACACTATCAAATCTTTTTATAGATGGTGGACAGAGTCTCTAATCCCCCACCTCCATCCATCCCAAGAAATTTATAGTAAGTCTAAGACATCAGCAGCTAAGGGATGCTAAACAACAACATTAGGAAGAACCAAGACAGCTTAAAAGATTTTCTCACATGTATCAATTCTTTCCTCAAAGAAGTGAAGTTGGGTATAATAGTGGGTGAGAGACACCACCTCAGTCAACTGCCCATACTTCCTGGACACTTGCCATGTGGCATTTACCTTCCTCATCCTGAGCCACTGCCATGAGGTAACCATACATTTCCCAATCCCCAATGCACTCAAGCCTGAAATTCCTACAGTAACACAGTAATATTGAGAACTCATATTTTAAAATATATGTTACATCACTGCTGTTCTGTAGTGAAATTGTAGACAATTATATCAATACAACATATTTTAACCTTGTTTCAACTCTACTCCAGACCTATTTTCTTCTTACATTTCTTGATCATTGTATTATTTTTCTGCTATTGTTATTACTTACAGCATAGTTAGGTATTTGAAGGTCCGTTGAGTATGAAATGACAAGCATGTATTTCTATAGTCAGACTTCAAATATCAGAATAAAAATAGATTTTTTGAAACTCTAGCAGTAGGTGATTCAATATCTAAAATAGAGGTAGTGTGGGAATAGTATACTATTCTTTCATTATAAAAATGCAATGTATTGTATTTAATTGTCACTATAAAATAGTCTTGATGTTCACAGTTCTTTATAAGAAATAAAAGCCAATGTAAAATAAAGTGTCTAGGATTCCTAGAGTCTTGAACCACTCCAGTAATGCATTTTTGTTGGAGGATTAAGGATAGCCTTAAACATTTAGGTCGTTATATCAGTTGTGATTTCAAAATCAAATCCACATTTTCTCCAAGAATGACATGGAATCATTTGTATATCTATCATTTTACTCCACCCATTTAAACAAAAATTTAATATCTTTGCTACAAAAAATATTGAACAGATTTTAAACCATTCAAAATGGTTTAAATGAAAATTGTTAACGTTGAGCAGTGTGTGTGTGTGTGTGTGTGTGTGTGTGTGTGTGTGTGTGTGTGTGTGTGTACTATTTCTTTGTTTTACTTTCTTTATGTTCATTTTGTCCTGTTCTGGTTGGTTGGTTGGTTGGCTGGTTGGTTTGACTGTTTGTTTTCTAAACAAAGAGATAAAATGCCTAGAGTTGTATAGGTCGGGGGGGGGGGGGATGATGTGGGAGGAAATGAAGAAGAGAAAATGGAAACCATGATCAGAACATATTATATGAAAAAATCTTTTGTCATTGAAATATAAATAAGATAAGTGTATGAGCTCTGCGTTAGAGAAGCTGAGAGTAAATGCACTGACATGCATTTAATGGGATTTCTGCGGTTGAATGAGCCACTTAATTTCCTTAATCTTCAAATCTTTTGTTTAAAAAGAAATAATAATTTCAATAGATTTTTGAGAATTCAGTGAGATTATATAAAAAATTGTTCTTTATAAAAGTGCTGTATTCAGGCCTGAAAAAGTTAACTGTAGAAATTATGTCATTTTTCTTTAAAATTGAATTAATTCTTAACTTGGGATAGGATATTCACAGTAATTGTAATTTTTAAAAGGTACCATTTATTCTAATAACTGTAAACTTAATCTTTAGCCTCATTTAGTCTTACAAAATGCTTATTGTTATATGAATGAAGCGTTATGGTTCAGAGAGATTGTGTAATATGCATTAATTCATATAGCTAGAAATTGTCAAACATAACCTTAGATCACCTACAAATACGTGTATTCACTTAAGTGCATAGCCTGTATTTGAATTAAACACAGAGGACCCAGAAAAAAATAATTTCTACCTTTAATCAGTAAAAAAAATAGTTTTAATATCCTAAGACAAAATACACCATTCAATGTAAATTTGATATATTATTCCACAATACACTCTGATGCAATCTACTTAGTTTGACTAAAGTTGAGCTGCTGATTTCAAAATATAACTTTAAAAGTAAGAACTATAGTGGAATTACACTCTATGAGTGGATGTCACTCCCAGAAGACATTGGATGTTAAATGAAAATTGCAGTACAAGGCATCAGATATCTCCCAGTGCTTTATTAGCAAGGGTGAGCCTGAGGTCAGCAAAAATACACAGCCTGCTACCATTGCCTTTGGGTATCCAACAATACACAGTGAAAACTCCAGTTTTAGACACCACACACCTTGACTGCAGGAAATAGAGAAGTCAATCTCAAACCACCCATGGAAATTTCTCCTTGCTACAAGCTTTCAAGGTACTGAGAGGTGCCATGCAGGCTGCTGCGGAAGCAAACACATCAGTGTTCTTACCCAGCACCAGACACTGCGTGCCGCAATACCGTCCTGCTAGTCAAGATGTGTCCATGGTGCCATAGGGGCAAGGCTGCCTGGGATAACTAACCACTTTCTGACTGGATGAGGTCTGCTTCACAGGACAGAATTCCACATGTTGTGCTGTGATCCTGGTCAAAAGCCCATGGATGGGGAGGTCATAGGTTCAAGTTATTTGAAATGCTCATGCTGTCAAACACCTTCTAAATGCTTATGTTTATATACACAGATCCGGGCTTAACTCATTCTTTGCCAGAATAGTTTCTGTTCTAAGTGAGCAGTAGTCAGTGGGAGGATAAATAACTGGTCTAATAAAGAACGGGAAGATGGGGAGGAGGGCTATGGCTGCTATCTCCTAGACTTGACAAAACTATCACTCTCACACTGTCACTACAGCTGTGGTTACCTGCACTAAACCTACACAAGATCAAGAGAGCCAAAATCCTAGCACAGAGAAGGCAGATAATCTCCAGACCCTACTCTATACTAAGCTATATATTTATAGCTGGTGGAAGTTTTGGAGGATGTGGCCACTGGTATGTTTCTTTTGATCCAGAAGATGGCCTCACACAAATGAACATATGGGCAGCCCTACATGGCTTTGCAGGGGGAGCAAAACAAGGTTTTAGGTTCTGAGGGAACGAATTGAAGGAGAGAAACTGGGGGTAGATATATGTCATTGTCTACATACATGAAATCCTAAACCTCTAAAAAATAATTAAAGTTCTTAGCTAATGAATCGATGCTGATTCAGAACCTCCCGCTGTCTTCGATATGTCTCACACATAGACATGTGGTATCTTCATAGTCATACAATTTTGTTAACATTCAGAATGCCTGGAGTAGTGACAACATCATCTTATGGTAATGATGTGATTCAGAGGAATGGGCATTTATACAGAATCCCCCCTCGGTTTCACTGAGATGTTTTGGTGTCTTATTTTTCCCATTTTAAAAATAGTGCACATATTAAATTGACTGAAGAGATGAAAGATGCAAACTTTTTAAAGGAAGAGTATCAGACAGAAGGCATTTAAAAATTATTTGGGCCAATTTATTGTAACAAAATTGCTATAGAGTAAGTGTGGAGAAGTGGCTCATTGACTAAGAGTGCTTGCTGTACAGGCATGAGGAGCAGAGTGTGGATATCAGGAGCCACATATAATCTGAGTATAGCCCCATGCATGCCTGTAACCCTCAGAACTGAAGGAACAGAAACAAGAGGGCCACTGAGGCTTGGTGATGGCAAGCCCAGCTGAACTCCAGGTTCAGTGAGAGATTCTGCCTCAAAGGAACAAGGTACAGAGTAATAGAAGAGGACACCCAATACCATCCTCTGGCCTCCATACACACAGGCATGCTCATTCAGACACGTGTACACAAACTCCCACACATGCACACCACCCAAAATAGTGCACAAAAACGAATACCCATAATGGAATACACACACGATCTAAAGGAAGATAGAGCATAATACAGATTTGTATCAGGAAAGAAAAGGAAGACTGAAAGACAGTGCCCAATGAACAGGAGAAGACAATAATAATAAGAAAATAACACCAAGTGTCAATGCACTTTAACATTAGCATCATATCTCTAGAGACAGAGGCAGCAACCAAATACAGGCTCTTGTTCCACAATATGGATGTCTATCAAATGTTCCATAGCATTTTACAGTGATCCCACCTCCTCCAGGGTGGATTGTTTCAATGCAGAGGAAATGCTAAACAATACCTACACAGGTTTTAAAGAAAACATGACATACTTACCTTCAAATTAAAAAGAAAGTTGAGGGGCACGAGAGATGTCTCAGGGGTTAAAAGTACTTGCTGTTCTTTATGAAGAGATTGTTCAATTCCCAGCACCCACATGATAGGTCACAAGCATCTGTAACTCTACTTGCAGGGGATCCAATGGCCACTGTGGGTACCAGGCTTGCAATAGGTACATATATGCAAGCAAAACATAAAATAATTTTAAAAGCTGAAACCAATGAGCTCATAACATAAAGTTTCATTCATCTCTCTTTGAAGAGGTATAATTGACACTCATTTTAACCAGTAAATTCATTTGTGTTTATAAAACATCAGTTTATAAAAAATCAGTTCCTTGAAGGCTTGTTTTACTTGCTGATTTCTCAATGTGTAAATAAACGGGTTCAGCATGGGAGCAATTGAAGTGTTGAGAACAGCCACCCCTTTGGTCAGGGATGCCCTTTCATTTGCAGAAGGTTTGACATACATGAAAATGCAGCTTCCGTAAGAGATGGAGATGACAATCATGTGGGAGGAACAGGTGGAGAAAGCCTTTTTCCTCTGACTGGCAGATGGGAACCTCAGAATGGTGCTGATGATGCAGATGTACGACAGAATCACTAGAGCTAGTGTGAACAGCAGAGTGATGAAGGCAAAATAAAAACCAATTGTCTCTAAAAACCATGTATCTGAACATGACAGTTGTAAAATGGGGAAGTAGTCACAGCAGAAGTGATCAATGACATTCGAGGCACAGAAATCTAGCTTGAGGAATAGCATGAGCAATGGGAAGATGGTCAGAAATCCTCCCAGCCATGAGGTAAGAACAAGAAGGGTGCAGACTCTCTGATTCATGATTTCGGTGTAGTGCAGTGGTTTGCAGATGGCAACATAGCGGTCATAAGACATAGCGGTTAGAAGAAAGAACTCAGACACACCCATGGAGATGAAGAAAAATAGCTGAGCCAAACAGTTGTTATAGGAAATGGTCTTGACTTGAGTAATTATTGACCCCAAAAATCTAGGGACGGAAACACTGGTGAATATAATTTCTAAGAAGGAGAAATTCCGGAGGAAGAAGTACATAGGAGTCTTTAACTGAGAGTGTAGCAATGTGAGGATGATGATGGTTAGGTTTCCGCACACACTTAATATGTAAGCTGTGAACAAAAAGACAAAAATTACAGCCTGAAGCTCTGGTGTGTCAGATATGCCCAAGAGCACAAACTCGGCAATCAAAGAGTGGTTTCTCATGCTGATTTATTGTCTGCACAATCTATTGGTAAAAAAAAAAAAAGAAAGCAAAGTGTAAATTTAATGTAAAAGAATCAAGAGTTTAAATACTGACGGTGAAATAATTAAAATGAAAAAATCAAAGGTATGTTTTTCACTGTGATTTTACAGTATCTGCTCATTCTTATGAAACTTAAAACATCTTGTTGTAAGGAAATATATTTGTAGATGAGTGTTTAAAGCTCCCTTCAGCAATTATACACAAAGACTCTACATACAGTCCCAATTTTCATATGTGTAAGGTACGTTTGAACTATAGATTTGTGCAACAATATTTTAATAGCGTCTTCATTTTCAACATGAAACATTGTTTTCTGGCCTCACATATTTGCTTTCAGGACTTAATATGTAATGTTTCGTTTCAATTCTAATACTGTTTCCAAACTTCTGTAGTTCACTGGTAGAAACTGAATACCCAATCATTTTTACTAAACCTAAATATTGTCATGATTATTTTCAATCTCAATACATGTTGTTTTAAAATGCTCAGGGAAATAAATGTATTTGCTAACACAGAAGTAAGGCTAGAACATATTGTATTATAAAGACATGTAAATTCTTAATTTGTGAGAACTAAAACAGGAGCAAGAGAAAATAATTTAAACAGAAACAGGCGTCAATAACTACTGTCTATGAATTCTGTGGCGCATGTATCATTTTGACATTTCCTTTTTACTAACTCAGTTTTTGATTTTTATATTTAAACTTTCTTGAGGATAAGAACTCATACAGAAGGTTTTTTATCTCAAATTATAATATTGCCTTCCTTCTAAAAAAAAATCAGAATAAATAAAATTTTCTATAGGGATTATTTTGTCAAACCACAGACATCTCTACTGTACCTATACGGCTTCTACCAGTCCTGTTCTCTCCTAATATTTAACATAGACATTTAACATAGACAACACAGAGTTTGTGACTTAAGTTATCATCAGATTTGCTGTATTACTTTCTATGCTGGGCGATTAGGCAAGTGATAAGTACTAAAGCTGATAATGGTACCATTCACCTTTTTCTATTTTAGTCTTCTGAGTCCCAGCTTTCTATCATTTTAGGAATATACATGTCCTTTTCATCAATATGTCACCCAAACTGACAGATAGATGTGTTGTATATGATCTATAACATACAGGATAGTGAAAGTATACTAAAATGTAAAATTAATAGTAATAAATTATTCAAGTGATAATTTGAGATCTTTGCTTTTTTCAAGTATAGTAAACCTTTTAATGATGGATAAAAACGCATCTGTTCACAAATATGAAACACATTGGTACACATAGTAATGTCACTCAGATATAAAACCTACAGTGGTCAGCTATGACTTAAATTCTACCACTTAAACACAAAGCTAAGCATATTCATAATATTCTTCAGAAGATGCTTTTTGTCATTCAGTTTACTCTTGCCTCTGTCTATTACACAGAAGCCTACAACATGGGAAATGTACATGCCGAACTGCTTGTAAGATTGCCAACAGCCACACCTAGAAATGAAAATAAATACCTTTAATCCCTTTTATCACTTTACAGAATCTGCATATGCTATTACACATACTCATTGTCATCTTTGGAAATTTTTAAGAAAATTAAGCAACTGCTTCTGTTTTGAAACACTAGGAAAGGAAATGCTCTAAAGGTCTGTAGATAAGAAAAAAATTGAAAACTGCACAAAAATAAATGCGACTTTACCTTCTCTGGCAAGTGCATAAGTCCCTGGTATACTCAGCTAAAGAAAAGAAAGATGTAAACGTAGGTTTGAGACTTGTATGTACTGATTTCATGGCTCATCCGTTTTGAAAACCAAACAATATAGAGAGATGGAGAAAAAAAGTGTACCAATCGACTGATAGCATTCAAACTGCCTTCCCTTTGGTCAAGCAATTTTCCTAATAAGTGCATGGATTCAGTCTGTGCTCAGAAGATAATTTATTCTTAATTCATTTGGGATTAGTTAAACCCAGGACTAAACTGCCCTACAATGGGCTCCTCTTTAACAGTCTTACCAATATTAATTAGTAAATTCTGCCAGCATAGAGCAGAATAGGGAACTAAAAAGGCATTACTATCTTTAAAAGTTATAATTAGACCTTGTTTTCCTTATTTTTAATATTTATTAAGATTTGTTCATTTTGTATCTTATGAGTGAGTGTTTTGGCTGCATGAATGTCTATGTACCATATGTGTGTCTGGATCCCACACACTTCAGAAGAGGGAATCAGATCTGCCAGAATTGAAGTTACAGATGGTTTTTGAACCACAATGTGTATGTTGGGAGTTGAATCCAGGTCCTCTAGAAGGGCAAGAAGTGTTCTTAACCACTACACAAACTCTCCAGTCCTGATTTTTAATAAAAACAAAGCTCCATATTTCATGGACAATTTTGTTTAAGACACAAGAGTTTCAGGAGAAATATAGTATTGGAAAAATAATATTACAATGAGCACTACTCTAGCTCCACATAACAAATCTTTAAAGTAGCAGCCTAAAAGTTCAAACTGTTTCAAATAACAGTGAGTCCCTGATAGAAGCTCAAAACTCTTCAAGGAATACAGATAAACTCAGAACCCAGTGAAGTAAAACATGAAATGCCTGTCAAACAACCAAAACCTACCAAACATAATAAGGACCAACACAATCTATAATTAAAACAAAAATTGATAAATGGTGACCTAGAATTGATATGTTAAATATTAGCATGTAAATACACTAAAATATTTGCTATAACTTTGTTTTATATATTCAAAAAAAGAATTATAGCATACACTCCTGATTAAAAATCCTCAATAGGAAGAAAAAAAACTCCTTAACCTAGTAGAGCACATCTATTAAAAAAACCAACATTTATATAGATTTAGTGATAGAAGATTCAATGCTTTGATCTTAGGGTCAGTAATAAGAAAAGGATGTCCTTTCTCATCAGTATATTAGAGCTTCCAGCCAACGCAATAGGACAAGAAAATAAAAGGAATAAAAGAATCTGTAGTGGAAAGGAAGTAAAATCATCTTTTTTATAGACAAGATTATCTGTGTGTATTCTCTCATGGAATCTACCAAAAGGAAACAAAAGCTAATCAAACAGTTTCAAAAAAGGTACAAGGTATAAGATGACTCTAGAAAAGTCAAATTTATTTCAATACACTAATATCCAGTAAACGTAAGTTTAAATTAAAAAGCAAGTACTCTTGGGCATGTATTCAAAGTACTTTCCATCCTATCACCAGGAGATGTGCTCAGCTATGTTCATTGACGCTCTGTTCATAATAGCCAGAAATTGGAAGCAACTCACATGCTCCTCAACAGAAGAATGGATAAAGAAAATGTAGTTCATTTACACAATGGAATATTACTCAACTATTTTTAAAAAATGATATTATGGAATTTGCATGCAAATGGATGGAACTAGAAAAAAATCATCCTAGGTGAGTGAACTTAGACACAGAAAGATACATATGGTATGTATTTGCTTATATGTGGATACTAACCATTAAATAAATGATAACCAAGCTACAGTGCATAAACCCAGAGAGGTTAGGTATAGAGGAAGGGATTGAGGATAGGATACATGGATCTCCCTGGTATTCAGAAACACAATAGATTTTACAGGAAGCTGGGGATGGAGGTGTGTGATGGGAATGGGAAGACCATGTGGGGACGGGGAGGGGAGATGTGGTTGAAGGAGGGAATGCAGAGAGAGACAACTAGAATTAATAGTCATTTGATGGGTGATACGGCAACCTAGCGCAGTGGAAACTTTCAAAAGTATATGAAGGCAATTCTAAAGGAGTAACCAAATGATGAGGGAGACAGATTCCCAACTAAGGCCATCTCTTTTCACCAAATGCAACCTCCAGTACAGGACTGTATATATCCAATTGAGTTGTTGGCCAAAGGGGTCCATGGAAATCCCCAAACAGGCCATGCTCTTGCTAAGACAATGGGTTTCTCTGCACAGACTGACAGCAGGGGCCTCATTGCTGAAGACAACACCCACAGAAGTTATTGAATACTGAGATGGGGAACTAGTGCTTACATAGAACCCTCACCCCTACGTTCTAGTGTCTTTAGTGCAGGGAAGGTATTCTACAGGCTACCAAAAGAGAAACTTAAACACCAACCCAGCCGTAAGACCTTTGACCTACGGTGCTGCCCTGCCTGCAAAATATGCTAGGGCAATGGTGGCACACAGCTTGTGGGAGTAACCAACAAATCATCTGGTTTGACTTAAGGTCTACTATATGAGATGGAGTTACCCAGCACTGCTTGGGTAACTGAAAACCAGAGAGTGGACATCCCAGAGACCTAGGGTAAAATTAAATACTTCCTAACTTTTAAAAAAAGTAGTGATAAAATGACTCCTGATGATATACTACTATTTTCACAGGTCAGTGCCTTATTCAGCCATCATCAGAGAAGCTTCCTCCTGCAATAGATGGGAACAAATACAGAAGCCCACAGCTAGATTATACAGAGAGAGAGAGAGACCTTGGAGCACACAGCTCTAAATGGAATGTCTCCATCAAATTCCTCTTCTCAGAGTTCATAGAACCCTATGGAAAAGAAAGTAGAAAGAATCTGAGACAGAGGGGATGGAGAACACAGCACTCTAAAATCAACTAAGCAAAACTCATATGAATGCACAGAGACTGAAACAGCAAACACTGGACCTGCACAGGTCTACACCAAATCCTTTTCATATATATTATAGCTTTCAACTTACTATGTTTATTGGACTCCTGAGAGTATGAAGAAATGGGTCTCTGATTTTTATGCCTTCTCTTGAGGTTCTTTTTCTTCTGTTGCCATGTCTTGTCCAAATTTGATGTGATTTTTTATCTTATTATATTTTATTTTGTTATATTTGGGTGTTAATTCTTAGAAATCTGTTCCTCTCTAATTAAAGACAGAAAGGAAGTAGATCTGGATGGGAGGGAAGGTGAAGAGGACCTGGAAGAAGAAGAGGGAGTGGAAACTGTAATCAGAATATATTGTATGGGGAAAGAATCTATTTTCAATAAAAGAAAAAAAACAAAGACATGCTTTCTACTAATTTTTTAAATTTAAATAAAACTAAAAGAACAGGTATGAGTAATTGTACCAAATACACTATTATGATGTAATGTAACACATTACAATTATGTATAAACATTACAATGATGTCTTTATAAGTCTTGAAACAGGTTTTTTTCTTTTATTGAAAATAGATATTTTCATACAATAATATATATTATTGGAAGAGTAGAGATAGATGATAGATAGAGATATAGATAGATAGATAGATAGATAGATAGATAGATAGATAGATAGATAGATAGATATAGATAGATGATAGATAGATAGATAGATAGATAGATAGATGATAGATAGATAGATAGATAGATAGATAGATAGATAGATAGATAGATAGATAGATATAGATAGATAAGAGATAGATACAGATATATCCTGACATTGAATGTCAGGATAGAATTCCTGACAAGTGTAACAAGTGAATACTTAACCTCAGTTTAGGGCTCAATATTTCTTTCTATTGTTCAGATGAATAGCATGGCACAATTAGACACTCAATGTTCATACACTATGTAAATTAATTATATTCAAAAGGGCCCCTGCCTTAAGACTAGTAATTGTATCATGGAAATAAAACTTGAATAATGAAATACTAAAATAAATTAAGATTGTACTTTAGTTTTGCAAAGATGCACTCATGAAATCACAGCAGCTGTGGCTGACTACACAAGATGTGCACATGATCATGGATTGGGAGGCCTAGCTGTCCCTGAGCAACTACTGGCTATTAATGGCTACTGGAGGAGAGGGAGTCATTCTCTTCAATGGTGTAGCCATAAGCAAGTTGCCCAGGGTCTAGTAAAAACCCTCCATTTATTTTAGTAGAAGTATCTCTAATCAAACTTGATTGGTTATAAAGAGAAATATGAAAGTAAGGAAACTTACATTGAGAAGAAAAATGGCTTTTGTGGGAGTATAAGGGGGATAAAAAAGGGTCATAGGAGTGAATATGATCAAAATATATTATACAAATATATTAAACTATTGAAGAATAAATTAAATAAGTACATATTCTACTTCTGGTTTTAAATATTCTCACTACTCTGTTTTATGGAAGAAGTGTTCACACCTTGTATAATTTCATCTTTAGCGTTCAACAGTGACACTATCTGAACCTAGAGTTTTATTTCTATGAGGCCTTATCTCCACACTAGAATTCTTCAGTAGACATAGTGATATGCAGATGATCGCTTTCTTCCGTGAACTTTGGTGGAAATATCAAAGAAATCTGTTCATTCCACCAAAGCATTGATTTTTTTATCTAAGCCATGAGATAGTTCCTATTTCTGACATACAATAGCACAAAGTTAATATTCTCATTCAAACACAGAAGATTCCATGTCCGTGTACTCACATACGCATTGTATGCAAAAGAATAAATAAATTAGATGAAAAATGAGGATAGAAAGCAAAAAACCCAAAAGAACAAACATTAAATCTTGTAACCAATGTTCCAGTGGTAGGGTATGTGGTGGGGTATTGTGAGACCTAACGAATTTAGCAGCCACATCACTACAGTCTAGAGCCCACACATTCATTCTCTTAAGCTGACACCACTCATTTCCCATATTATTTCTTGGCAGATTTCTATGTCCTGTCCTGTCTAACTATGTTTAGACTCCAACACTGCCACCTGTTTTTAGTTGCCATTCTTAAACAGGGCTACAACAAAAGGGAGAAAATAGGGGAGAAATAGATACAGATTAAAGATGAAAATGGTATCATGAAACTTAATATCGAAGCCAAGGCTAGTGTTGAAAGAGATAAAAGAAGATTAAGGAGAGGCCTGATCTGTATTGTAATAAAGATCCCACCCATCTAAGCTTCCAATTTGCATAATGAAAATATTTGAGAATGTACTGATCCTAGAAAGAAAGACAAAAAAAAATGTTGTAAATGTGATTCAAGGGAACCAGGTTCCATACCAGGCTACATGCCAATCAGAGAGCCAATGAGACCAGGCTATGTGCAACAGGGGAGTCCCTATATAAAGGCCTTAAGAGGCCACTATGTAAAACTGTGGATGAAATATGGATTGCATTGGAGACCCTAAGATGTTGGAGATTCCAGAACCATGAGATATTACCAAGGAAAGCTGCACACAGGGAATGGAACTCTTAATTTCACTGAGTAAGTGTTCTTAGCACTACTACAGTTTTTGAGCCAAATTTGAAGCAAGCTTTTTTAAATACTGGCCAGGACAATAGACACTGGCAGGTCCATACCTGGGATTCCCAGAGAATGGTGGCAAAATACATTAGTCAGCATCCTATAAAGGCTAAACCCAGAAAGCTACATACTTCCTGCCTTTGTCCAATCAGGGGCAACCATATATCCTGACATACTTCTTACCCACATACCATCCACCTCTGTGTGTTCAAGCATATTCTGTGCAGCTGAAGCAACCAAGCTTATTTACACAAGCAAAGACATGTGGCTTGTTATCTTACATGAACAACATCCCCCCAGCATCCCAGGAAGTTATCTGTCCTTGGGCAAGTGGGGCTTACAGGTTAGAGGCATTTTTGTTTCACAGATCTCTTAAGCACAGTAATTTAAACTTAACTTGAGTCACTCAGCCACTTACCAGGGTCCTGCCCCAGCAGGTCATGGTTCCTAGGAGGTGGATGTGGAGTCAGTGGACAATGTAAATAATCTAAATAAACACACCTCCTATAGATGGGACCAGACTTCTTTCTTTATTCATGCTTCTTCCTTCTCTTCCCTCCTCTCTCTCTCTGTCTCTCTCTCTCCCTCTCCCTCTCTCTCTCTCTCTCTCTCTCTCTCTTTCTCTCTCCAATTCAAGCTTTTTCCTCTCTATGCAATTCAATTTTTATTTCTTATTTAAACTTATTCTCTACTGTATTTTTTCATAAAATCATACATGTCTCTTACATACTTACATACATACACCTCTTTCAGGAGAAGGCAAGCTTAAACAACCTTATTCTTTTCATTTTCATTTCATTTCATATGTGAATGAATAAAAACACATTCATTCACAGATTTTTATATCTTGTGGATAAAGCAAAGCTTCAACACACACACACACACACACACACACACACACACACACACACACACCCCTCATGCATATCTACATCCTGTAAGCTTTAACACACACACACCTTACCCATACATCTTGCTTTGTTGGTTGTGGTGTGGTGAAGCAAAGCTTCAACACACATACATCTTATATTCCCTTTGAACAAAGCCCTTAAGCAGGTTACCATGAAAATACTCACAGATAACTAAACATCTCTCATGTGTTCTGTTCCCATAGTTACATTGTACAACAAAGCAATGAATTTCCTATTCCATATCAACAAAGTTTATGGAAACCAAGTATTATTCTTGGCAGGCTGCTGTTTTTGGTAAGCAAGCAGCAATCAATCATTCTATTATTCTGTTCAATACAATCCTAATATATTTTTATTAAGGTTAATGAAAGGATCACAAGTAAGAGAATTTTTACTTTTTCTTTGTCATAGAGAGAGGAAAACCTATCTGTTCCACTGTCTTTGTGTTCTTAAGGCGCGTCAGCAAATTCTTAATAATTATCAAGGAAGTTAAAACTTAACAGTGGGTACTGAAACTCATTTGCCTATTAACCACAGATTTGTCTCTTATAGGGGAAACCTTTGGGCCTTAGTAACTGTTCTTTCTTTGTTTTTGGTTCCTGATTCTATCAAGTCCTCAGCTACCAAGAATATGTTTTCTTTTCCCTAGGTAACTTGCTCCACAGCAGCTGGCAAACATATTGATAGTCTTTTTAACTGTACATGTTTCTCAGTTATTCTTTCTGGAGCTTCAATTGAACCATCAATTCAACTGAGTGGAACTGCCTTTTTATAAAATCACCACTGTTGTTATGACTCATATTTACATTATTCAGTGAGGGACTGAAGACACCCATGGAATTTTAATACCGCCAGAGAGATAAAGTGACTATGATAGCCATCAGCATGGCAGAGCCCAGCAGCAGCAGCAGAAGGGGCTATTCAGGAGACAATTCCCCCAAGGCCTTGCCATTCTGAGGTAAACCCATTGTTGCCCTGCTAGATGGTAGGCTGTCTTCCTCAAGCTCCTATACCAGCTACAATTCCTTTGACATGACTCCTAACACCTCACCCTTTTTTATTTTTTCAAATTAAGGGTATGAATTTCTCTCTAGTCTAAGCTGATTATAGATCTCAAATGTCTGAAGATGACTGGAAGGAGAAACAAAAGCAAAATTACCACTCCAATAATAAATCCTAAATATAAACATAAAATTTCAAAAAGAATTATCTTTAACAAAATTTTTAATAGAACCAATGAGAGAGCTAGCTATTTCTTCTGTAGAAGAGACTTGTAACCCAGCATGGCTAATAACAATAATCTGAGAATGAAGAGTATCTATGTTAACTGAAAGTTGAGAACTATCCCAGACATCTCTCAAATGATCTGATCCGTTATAGGGCATAGGAGTAACACAAATCCACTTAAATTTAGCATGACAAGAAGTAGTTAAATGGGTCTTAATGTCTTGAATTTGAGTGCCCACGCAAAGAATGGCTTTCTCCAGAGCATTAATTCTATATGTTAATAATCAATGTTAAAGAAACATTTTGAGATAGGGAATTTACGTGATGAGCAGTATGCACCTGTTGAACAAAAATAGTGGCAGAAGCTGAAACAGATCCCGGTATGGAATGCCTAGAGAAAAGTGCAGCAATAAATCTTTTTGGCCATTGTGTTGATCTCTACCATGCTGATTGCTATCGTAGTGATTTTATCTCTCTTTATTCTTATCTCTCTGTATTATTTTCCTTATCTCTCTTTGCTCCCTCTTAAATTTAAAATACAACTTTAGCCCTCACAATTCCCCCTTGAGTTGTAGCCTGAGTTAAATCTTTGACTCTACAATGGGTCCCTGCTTATTTTGAAATCTAATAACCAGCATCTTCTAGTTAAAGCATTAATGATGCAAGGGCCAACAGTAATTAGCAGAAACAGAAGGGTCAAATGCCTATGGGGGCTGACATCAGAGTTACTATCTAGGAGAAGCCAAAAAAAAGAGAATGAGAACCAGTCATTTATTTCATCTCAGGTCTCCCCACCTTTTTTTGCAATGTTTTTTAGTAGAGACAGATTGTCTCTAATGATTCCTGAGTTGTTTGCATAGAAACAGCAATTTTCTCTTAAGGTCACAGAATAATTCCTTGTTTTGCATAGAGCTGGTCCAGTACCCTAGCATACTGTAGAACTATTTCAGTTAATGAATCCACCTTTTGAAAGATCTGGTCTATATGGTTTTAATAGATATCTTTCCTGGTATTCCAATAGGCACTATAGGTAGCCATTTTGCCCCCTATGCCAAGGAGTTTTCTTTTGACCTAAAATTCTATCCTTTGGTTGAAGATATGGGGTGATCTTTTCTGTAACTACTTTCTGCTGTTAGGACATCATTGTCAGGTCCCAGGGAGACTAGAATGCTATTCAAAGGCTGAGAGGAAATTCCAACAATAAGCCTTCATCAGAAGTATCTGATTTGTTGATGCAGCTGAAAAGACAGGGGAATAATCACATTGGCTGGACTGATTCACATCAGCTTTTAGCAAGTCCAGAGCTCACAGCTGTTTAGAGCAGTTTGTAGTCCATAGTTGAACTGTGTCTGCAGCCAAGTAGAAATATGCTGGGATAAATATAGATTAGGGACAGAGGTTAAAGGTTAGGAAGTTAAAGGAAAATCTTAATTTGGAACATCCAGGTTCATGGTCCTGGTAGTTGGGGAAGAAGAGGTGTGAAAGATATCACACCCTCGAGATTAGGCAAGTGGAGAAACTGTACTTGGCTACACTTATCTGAAGTCTGTTTGGCCTGTAAGAGGTAGATCCAAATGTTATGGCTCCCTTGACTCCAAGAATCTTACATAATTTTTAATTTACAAAAAGAAATAAAAGTTTCAGATATATTAGCATTACCACTATTTGTAATCTGTACCACATTCTAGAAAAAGCAGCTAACAAGTATCTGTAAAACAGATGTCACATCTTTAACCTAGGTAAAGCTATGGCTTTGGGATAAAAAGCATGAACATTGTTTTCCTCTGTTCAGAGGGCTGGATATATAGATTGGATCTGGAATTTCTGTCTATCATAGAAAATTTTTTCAGTTAAACATTTTACATGCCATATTCGGCAAGTCTCTGGAGAGTCTGAGGACCATAATCTGTTAAGTATATCTGAGCTAAACAAAATTTACTTGATTTTAGTTTCTTGCTTTAGGCTTAACCTGGAAAAAAATATACAGGAAGCTAAATTAAGCTTATTCTTGTAAGTAATTTCATTTGAACTTAGCATGGCTACCAGCATAGCTTTGGAATTAAAGAATTTGATCCATGTCTTAATTATGTTTAACAGTTTACAATAAGTTAGTGGCTTTTCTAAGATTAGGATTTCACAGCTTTATCTCTGTTAAGTTTGAGCCTTGAAAAATAACAGTTTCTGAATTGAAGTTCTTTTCGTATCAAAATGAAACTTTAAATCATAAATACAGCACATAGGGAGACTGATGACCTTACTTCTCTTACTTTATAATGCATCATTACAGAATATCACAATTTCCTTGTATGACTCAGTTTATCAAAACAGCTAAAGCCTTACAAAGTTAGCAAAGGTTTACACTTGAACAAGGTGCTAAAAACACGTGACTGTGGCATCCTTAACCCTAAATAGTGCGCACTATTACCCACTACAACACCCAGGGAGGTGTATAAGACATAAGAAGGATATAAGAGCTGGAATGTGAAAGTAAATTCTATGTCACACTGTCTTCTAGATGTGACGTGACTATGTCACTCATGAGCACACACAGTGGCAGCTATTGTACAAGACCCACATTAGAATATAAAAAGACAAGAACATAGAAAGGGTACATTTAGGAGGAGGCAGGAAGCTGGTGGGAGTGTGATGGGACAAGGTATCACAACGCATGATATGCAGGCATGAAACTGATGAAGATAAAAAATTGTCAACATTGTGATAAGAGCAACGATTAATTGTATAATTTTATGCATTTTCTCCATTTTCCTTAACTAAATAAAATTTCTCAAGTATAATAAGTAATTCATATAACAAGCTTTAAGTAAGAATTGTGGTTTTTATTAGATCTCTATGTTTAATTTCACTTTATGTTTTATATATTTGTGTATTATCTCTAAGCTTGTAGAATAGTGTATCGTCAGACTCTTGCGTAGTCTTAATGGACTTTATCCGGTGCTGTATTATTCTGTCTCCAAGGACACCGTCTCTAAAGAAGCACAACTCAGCACACTTTTTAAACCTGAAATTAGGTTACTCAGAAGATTCATTAGTGAATATTATCACCACGGATTGGGTTCACTTAGATAGTTACAATTTTATCAAATAAGGAGATATTAAGCTAGATGCAGCAAATGCTCAACACTCTAGCAAGACAGAGTAACAGCTATCATAAGTAGAGATGATCCCTGACATCCCACAGCCTTCAAATCATGTGTTTTGTTTGTTTGTTTTCACAGGAAGGGGCTAAGAAAGTACAATAGGGAAGTCCAAGATACTGGATAAAGATGGATTCTGCTGAAGTGTCTATGCATCCTCAGGCAGTCATGAACTTGACAGTGGCAAAGGTGACAAGAAGTTGATTTGAGAATCATCTCAATTATCATTTTAATTTAGGAATTTTGACTTCAAATTCCAACAACCAATAAGATCTACGATTGACAGTCACAATGGTAAGCACAATCAATTTTCTTGTCTTTATTATTCTTACTTTACTTTATCTCTGTTTTTTATTTTTCTTCTCTCATACAACTTATAGAATACACTCTGGCTCCCATTCTCCCCTCCTTCAACCCCCTCTATGTCCCATCAGCTCCCCAAGACCTATCCCCATCACCACCCGCACACATCCCCCTCTTTTATCTCAGTTTTCTTAATACCTTAGAAAAGAAAAAAAATCTCTTAAAATGGAAAATAAATATGAATGATAATTTCTGCATCTTATAAAGCATAGTTTTTATTTATAGAACTTGGTTTCCTTGAATACATAAATATAATCTGGGAAGATTTTTATGCATAATAATATGTTGGCATTTAAGTGTTAAACCAGCTGATGACGCATGTCTATAATCTCAACACATGGAAGGCTCAAAAATAAATAAATAAATGTTAAAATTTGATGGCTATTATCTATATTGAGAACCTCACATCAAAAAACAAATAAGATCTATGTACATATAATCAGGTAAACACACTCCCTGGTTACCCCAAAGAATAACAAATGGGTGAACATTTAATTACCTCATTAGAAATCCCTGTCCTAATTTCATTTTGAAAGTAGAATAAACAAAAATCAGTTAGTTACATTTGATAGCACTGAGAAACAACCAATGGTGACAGTGCTGATTAACTTTACTTCAGTGGCAATCTCTGTGTCGCCTCTGAAATGAGAGGTAGAGTTGGAAGAAGGAATTTTTGAGAGCATCAGGGGAAAAGAAGGAAATTTCTCTTTGTTGTGATTTATGGAGATAAACAAAGCAAAATGTTGATCTCTTTAAGAACCAAAGAATCCATTTGTGGTGAAGAATGTCTGTAATCCCAATAGGAAGCTGAGGTACAAGGATTAGGGGTTTGAAGTCACCCTAGATTACATATCAAGATCCTATCTAAAAACAATTTAAATAAAAAAGTATAATCCAAAAATATACTAACCATCAGTTCAAATTCATATAAAATGTAAATAAACAAAGTCAATATGGAAATGTTTCGCTTTAGAAATCCAACTAGAAAGGAAAATATCCTTGTAGAAATCTGAATGGAAAACATGCAATAGATAAATACATTAAGAAGCATTTGTTAGACAAGTTAGGTGTGGGATCACCTGAGTTGTGTCAAGTATTATAGTGGGGAAAGATATAGCTGTATGCGGCTGTGGTGGCCCAGCAACACAGGAGACATATTCATACGTGCATACCCTGCCAGAATTCAGTAAAGGGAACCACTGTCACAGCAAGTGTCATACTGGACAGAGGAACCCTGGGCATCTGAGCTCAGGTGTTTTTATTGATTCAGAACTCCTCAGGTGCAGATCATAAGCAATCCTCCACAGAAATCCATACTTGCAGACAATACAGAATGCCAAGACCTAGGCAGCCCCTCATTCAACAGTGCACAAAACAATATTTTAAACACAACTAAAAATAAACTTCCACAACAGAAAAGTCCACATTCCAAGACTCCTGAATGAGTGTTCTTTCTTGTGTATTAATAGTAAGTAATGTTTCCACCTAGATTGCAGAGATGAGGGTCACTGGAACCACGGTTATCAGACTTGCAGGAAACTGTCCAGAAGATTTTAAACTAGAGTAGAAAATCAGTGGGAAAGTGGAAATAACCTTGGTGAGTTGGGAGCAGAGCACTCTCGCTCTGTTGGAAACAGTGGCTAAAACACCTGTCACTTGGGATGTGATCTATAGTGTAGTGTCTTATCCTTATTGAAAAGAGCATACTACTGAGGTACGTTGTATCTGAGGATATGTTCAAATGATTATGCCAGGTCACAACTGAGAATCAAAAAAGCCATGGGGAAATAAAGATATGGGTATAATGAGGATCACCCAAATAATGTTTCAACACAAAGGAACTGATAAAAACACTGCAATTTTCTTAAGTAAAAAAGGATAAAGAAAACACCAATTTTGATATTTTTGTCAATGGTCTAAAACAAAAAAATTCAAATTGACTCTCATGACCTCATAATTTTTAGAAAAGCCATTGTTTCTAACTGAATGTGCAAATGCCCATTCAAATTTAGTTAGTACTGTTTGCTTATGTAAATATCTCCAACTGTGTCGCAATATTTTCTCCTAAATCAGATTGGTAATTTTTCATATTCTTTTATTCCATCTTTTATCTTGAGGTTAAGACTGGTCTGTGCAATAAAAGTAAATTAAAATAGATATGCATGGGGTAGAGGATCATCACAGGCAGCTCCTTTATTTATAAATTATAAATTTATTTATCAGAGTATTTCACGAAATAATATGTGTGTTCTCTGCATAAGCACATCATGCATTAAGGCCTTCTATGTTATGTTCCACCCTGAATTGTTAACTGATCACTAAGGGACAAAGAAACTCAATAAGAAGGCAATATCAAGGGAGCATCTAGGAAAATGTGTGTGTGTGTGTGTGTGTGTGGTATTTGTATATAATATAACACATAACTGAGTTGATGTGTGTGCATGCACTATGCATTCAGGAATGCTAAGTCTGGAAGTCTTCAGGGTGAAATGACACATTGCAGTAGACCAAATTTAAACTTTTTAAGCATAGAATTAGAATAGAGACCTGAAGTGACCCTAAGTTGCCTGACTTGTAGAAGCATTTTACAAAGGAACAATACACTTGGAAAATCCATCATAAAATTCCAGCCAATTTTTATAGTTTTTAAGCCAAAAATATCTTTGTTTCCATAAAATAATAGAACCATGGGAGTTAGAAGTTCTTACATAGTATACATTTAAAGGGTAACGGTTTTTAAAGCTATAATGAATAAGAAAAATCTGGCAGATTTAAAACTGTGACTCTATAACAAGATCTCTCCGAATATTCCTTGCAGATCTAAGAGAAACCAGCAACAAATGATGAGGAACCATACTGTCACAACTTTCATCTTACTGGGACTGACAGATGACCTGCAACTGCAGGTTCTTATCTTTATCTTTCTCTTCTTCACCTACTCATTGAGCATAACTGGAAATCTGACCATCATCTCCCTCATCTTAGTAGATTCTCATCTTAAAACAGCCATGTATTATTTCCTCAAAAACTTTGCTTTCTTGGAGATCTCATTCACATCTGCATGTATTCCCAGATACTTGTATAGCATAGCAACAGGTGACAAAATGATTACCTATGATGCCTGTGTCTGCCAAGTATTTTTTACTGACCTCTTTGGCATAACTGAATTTTTCCTTCTGGCTGCCATGTCCTATGACCGCTATGTGGCCATCTGCAGACCACTGCACTACCCCATCATCATGAACAGCACAGTCTGCAGAAGACTTGTCTTTTGCTGTTGGGTAGCTGGTCTATTTATTCTAATTCCCCCACTTAGCCTTGGCCTAAATCTGGAGTTCTGTGATTCTAAAATCGTTGATCATTTCATCTGTGATGCTTCCCCACTCCTAAAAATCTCTTGTTCAAATACTTGGCTCCTGGAGCAGACTGTTCTCATCTGCGCTGTACTGACACTCATTATAACACTAATGTGTGTCGTTCTGTCCTACATTTATATTCTCAAGACAGTTCTCAGATTTCCTTCTGCCCAACAAAGGAAAAAAGCCTTTTCTACCTGTTCTTCCCACATGATTGTGGTTTCTATCACCTACGGCAGCTGCATCTTCATCTACATCAAGCCTTCAGCTAAGGAGGAGGTGGCCATTAACAAGGGTGTGACAGTTCTCACCACTTCCATTGCCCCTATGCTGAACCCCTTCATTTACACACTTAGGAACAGGCAAGTCAAGCAAGCCTTCTGTGACTCAATGAAAAGAATTATAGTATTTTCCAAGAAATAAGGCAAGGTGAAACCCAATAAACACCGGTGGGAAACTTCTCAATCTTTGAAGTCAGTTTAATTTTTTCTGAGCAGACTTGAGTTCCTTGTGGTTGACTGACATTCCCACCCACACACACCTCTTTTAAGATCACATCCTTCCAGATGTGTTAATAGCTCTCAGACATCGTAACCCCTGTTTTGCTTGCAAATTAAGAGTAGCAAAAAATAAAATAAAATGATAAAAAAGAAGTAAGTGCCAAAAGGATTTTATATCTTCAGCAGAAAAATAAGTCACCATTGTTTCTTCTAATCCAAAACATTCAAGTGATTTATTCATTAATTCACTTAGTGGATATTGGTGTGTACTCTCTTTAAGGCAGGCACTATTGAAGTCCTAAAAACAGAAGAGGACACAGACCAAAGATAGAAAGGAGAAATGGGAACAAGCCAGTGAGTGGATAACCAAAATGTTGCGTATGCATACCCGGGAATACTTTAGACCATAGCATAGGCTGGGACTCTGTCATTCATAGTACAGGTGGATAGAGATAACTGTGCTAAAGAAAATCAGGCAGAGAGGCAAGCACCTCCTTCATCTATGGACTATAGAAGGGCTGACCCCAGAGAACCTGAGAACAGAATGCTGGTTATCAGAAGCTGGGAAGTATAATGAGGATGAGAATGCAGAATAGAATTCAATTAAATTACAGGTAGGTGGAAGTCAGAGGTTCCAGTAAGTTATTGCAAATATGACGACTCTATAGATAATGGCAGCATACTGTGTAATAAAGAAAGCTTAAAAGTGAATTTCGAGTGTTTTTATCGTATGTAAATTATTAATCTTCGAAGAAACAGAATTAGTATCTTGGTTATTACCGTGTATTCTTATATCAAGACATCATGTGATACCTCATTAATATGTACACTTCCTATGTTTTAACATATGTTTGAAAATTAATGTGTAACAAAACAACTTTAAAAAGAAATAGGCTTGTGACGAAATAAAATAAATGTTTGCCATGAAAGGAAGTAAGCCTTTTGAAATATCAGAAATACTCATATTTTTAAGGGGTATCAAACTAACAACCAAAATGCTAAATGTTTTATTTTTTCAAAAATATTTTTGAAATTAAAAAGAATAAATCGAAAATGGTTATCCTGAGAAATTTTTTTGGTGTTTTGAGACAGGGTCTCTCTACATAGTCCTGGCTGTCCTGGACTTAGCCTCAAACTCACATAGATCTTCCAGTCTCCGCCTCCCAAGCGCTGGGATTAAAGGCGTGTGCCACCATGCCAGCTATTCTGAGACAGCTTTTAATTGTAAACAATTAAATATATGTATATATGTACATATACGTATATGTATGTACAAAATATGTATATGCATATATTGAGTTACACAAAATGCCAGTAATATAAACAAACACACACCCAAACATAGAAGGAAGGGGGTAAAATGAATATATGAATGGTGAAAACATACGAAAGTATCTTAAAGGGGTATGCAAATCTACAAATAACAATATTGCCTTTTCATACATAATCAGCTATACATCAGAAAGTCACAAAGGGGTCTCCACAATTTGTCCTAAATCAGAAATGAAGAAAACAGAAAAAGGCACACATATGACTCATGAAACCATGTCCTCACCCCAGTGTGCTCCAGACGTTTCCCATCCGCTTATATTTCTACATACTGAGCACTTGTTTTCAGTCTTGCAGGTCTTAAACTACAGGTCGCTACTCTAACGGACCGTCAACCTGAAGGAAAAGACTTCCAATCTCTCATTCCTTTAAGTATGAGTAGTGCCTAGACTTTCAAGTATCTTATATTCTCGAATATGAAAAATTTCAAATGTAACTGAGTCATTTTTTACAACAGAAAATGAAGAGAATGCTTTCCACAAAGACGAATGTGCCCAAGCGTTTGAAATCAGTGATGAACGTACTGTGTCCATTTTAATGTAAATGGTTTTCTGCACTTTACATTGTCTACTGCTCTGGGTGAAACTGAGCTCAAACTATTATCTGTTTATATGCATTTATTACTTAAGTTTCATTTTATTGGTTTTAATATATATTTAAAGTAACATGATGCTTTTATATACATACTAAAATGGGTACAACAGGTAAGTAATTTAGCCTGCCTACAGTCTCAAAAAAAAATTCCCTTTTTTTCTATCCAGTAAAATCACCTACTTAATTTACGCTAAATGTTTCAGTATAAAATACAACAAAATAAACCAGGCATGGTGGCACACCTCTGTAATCCCAGCCCTCTCAGGAGGCTGAAGTAGCAAGATCAGTTTAAGAACAGCCTAGGCTACATAGTAAGAACCTGTCTCAAAACTCTGAATAAAACCTTCTTAAAAAATCAGAGTCTTTGTTTTTTTCATATGAAGTTGAGAATTGTCCTTTTGTATTCTGTAAAGAATTGTATTGGGATTTTGATAGGGGTTGCACTGAATCTGTAGATTGCTTTTGGTAAATTGACCATTTTTACTATGTTGATCCTACCAGTCCAGGAGCAGGGGATCTTTCCATCTTCTGAAATCTTCAATTTCTGTCTTCAAATACTTGAATTTTTTGTCATACAAGCCTTTCACTTGCTTGGTTAGAGTCACCTATGATGTTTTATATTATTTGTGGCTATTGTGAAGGGTGTTATTTCCCTGATATCTTTCTCAGTCTGTATTTGTACATAGAAGGGCTACTAACTTTGTTTTTAGTTAATCTTGTATCCAGCCACTACACTGAAAGTTTTCTCAGCTATAGTAGAATTTTGGGGGTCATTTATGTATACTATCATATCATCTGCAATACGGATACTTTGACATCTTCCTTTCCAATTTGTATTCCCTTGATCTCCTTCAGTTGTCTTACTGCTCTAGCTAGAACTCCAAGAACCATATTGAATAGATATGGAGACAGTGGCCAGCCTTGTCTAGTTCCTGACTTTAGTGGAATTGCTTTGGATTTATCTCCATTTAATTGGATGTTGGCTACCGTCTTGATGTAAACTGACTTTATTATGTTTAGGTATGCCCTTTGTATCCCTGATCTCTTCTAGACTTTTATCATTAAGTGATGTTGGATTTTGTCAAAAGCTTTTTGGTAACTGATGAAATGGTCATGTGGGTCTTTTTTTCTTTTGTTTATGTGGTGGATTACATTGACTGATTTTTGTATGTTGAACAATCTCTGAATCTCTGGGATGAAGCCCACTTGATCATGATGGATGATCTTTTTTATGTATTCTTGGATTCAATTTGTAAGTATTTTATTGAGTCTTTTTGCATCTATGTTCATAGGGAATTTGGTCTGTAAATCTCTTTGTTTGTTAAATCTTTCTGTGGTTTTGGTACCAGGGTGATTGTGGCCTCATGAAATGAGTTTGACAATGACCATTCTGTTTCTATTTTGTGGGAGACTTTTAGGAGTATTGAGTATTGGTGTGAACTCATCTTTGAAAGTCTGAGAGAATTCTGCACTAAAGCAGTCTGACCTGTCTCCCCCCACCTTGGGAGACTTTTTGTGACTGATTCTATTTCACTAGGGCTTATAGGTCTATTTAAACTGTTGATACGATCTTGATTTAGCTTTGGTAAGTGAGAAAATTATCCATTTATTTTAGGTTTTCCAGTTTTGTGGAGTACAGGTTCTTAAAGTAGGACCTGATGATTCTTTGGATTTCCTCAGTATCTGTAGTTATGCTCCCTTCTTGGTTCTGATTTTGTTAATTCAGATATTGTCTCTCCTTCCTTTAGTTAGATTGGATAAGGGTTTGTCTATCTTGTTTATTTTCTCTAACGCTTTGCATTGTTCTCTTTATTTCTATTTTATTCATTTCAGCCCTCAGTTTGATTATGTCTTGTGAACTACTCCTCTTGGGTATGATTACTTCTTTTTGTTCTAGAGCTTCCAGGTGTGCTGTTAGGTTGCTAGTATGAGATCTCTCCAATTTTTTTATTTAGGCACTTTGTGTTATGAACACTTCTTAGCACAGCTTTCATTGTGTCCCTTAAGTTTGAGTATGTTGTGCACAAATTTTCAGTGAATTCTGGAAAGTCTTTAACTTCTTCGTTTATTTCTGTCTTGACTCAATAGTCATTCAGTAGAGATTTGTTGAGTTTCCATGAGTTTGTAGGCCTTCTGTTCTTTCTGTTGTTGAAATGCATGCTGGTCTACTAGGGTGCAGAGTGTTATTTCAATTTTCTTGACTCTATTGTTGTTTTGTGACCAAGTATGTGGTCAGTTTTGGAGAAGGTTCTGTGAGGGATATTCTTTTGTGTGTGGGTGAAATGTTCTGTAGATATCTGTTAGGTCCAGACATACAATGTCTGTTAGTGCTAGCATTTCTGTTTTGTCTGGATGACCATCCATTGGTGAAAGTGGGGTATTGAAATCTCCCACCATCAGGCTGTGGAGGTCAATGTGTGTTTTAAGCTTTAGTAAAGTTTCTTTTACAAGCGTGGTTGCCCTTGCATTGGGGTACAGATATTAAGTACTGAAATGTTGTCTTGGTGAATTTTTACTTTGATGAATATCAAGTCTCTTTCCCCTTCTCTTTTGATTAATTTTGGCTTGAAGTCTATTTTGTCAGATATTAAAATGGCTATACCAGCTTGCTTCTTAGGCCCATTTGCTCAAAAAATCTTTTTTTCAATCCTTTATTCTGAGGTAATATGTACCTTTGATGTTGAGATATCTTTCTTGTATGCACAGAAAGATGGATCTTTTTTTTTATATCCATTCTGTTAGTCTGTATCTTTTTATTGGGGAATTGAGACCATTGATATTGAGGTATATCAGTAACCAATAATTGTTAATTCCTGTAATTTTGTTGTTGTTATTGGTGGTGGTGGTAGTGATGGTGGTGTGTGTTTGTGTGTGTGCTTCCCTTCTATTGGTTTTGCTGGTGTGAGATTACTTATTTCCTATGTTTTAATGAGTGTAATTAACCTCTTTGGATTGGAGTTTTCCTTCTAGTACTTTCTGGAGGGCTGGTTTTGTAGATAAATATTGTTTAAATTTGAGGTTATCATGGAATATTTTATTTTCTCCATCTATGATGATTGAAAGCTTTGCTGGGTATAGTTGTCTGGGCTGGCATCTATGTTCTCTTAGAGAGTCTGCAGCACATCTGTCCAGGCCATTCTTACTTTCAGAGTCTCCATTCAGAAGTCAGTGTAATTCTAATAGGCTTGCCTTTATAAGTTATCTGCTCAAACCCTTGCAGCTTTTAATGTTCTCTCTTTGTTCCATATATTTAGTGTTTTAATTATTATGTGGCAAAGGAGTTTCTTTTATGATCCAAACTATTAGGTGTTCTGTGTGCTTTAATATGTGTCTTCTTCTTTAAGGTTGAAATTTTTTCTTCTATTATTTTGTTGAAAATATCTTCTGGGCCTTTGTGGTGGGATTCTTCTCCTTCCTCTATTCCTATTATTCTTAGGTTTGGTCTTTTCTAATTTAGTTTCCAAATTTTCTGGATGGTTTGTGTCAGGAATTTTTTTAGATTTAACATTTTCATTGACCTCTGTATCTGTTTATTCTGTAGTATCTTCAATGCCTGAGTTTCTCTCATTCATCTTCTGTATTCTGTTGGTGAAGCTTGCCTCTGTAATTCCTGTTCACTTACCTAGATTTTTTTTTTTATTTCCAGAATTCCCTCGGTTTGTGTTTTCTTTATTGCTTCTATTTCCATTTTCAGGTCTTGAACATTTTTATTCATTTCCTTCAACTGTTTGTTTATTTGGTTTTCTTGGCTTTCTTTAACAGATTTATTGATTTCTTCCCATTTTTTTTATTTGTCTTTTCATCAATTTCTTTAAGGAATTTATTCACTTCCTCTTTAAAGGCCTCCATTATACTCATAAAGTTGGTTTTAAAGTTTTTTCTTGTGTTTTAGCTGTGTTGGAATATTCAGGGCTCATATCTGGTTTCTGTTGGTGATATATTCTCCTGGCTATTGTTATGTTCTTAAGCTGGCTGCTAGGCATCTGTGTTTGGGGTGAATATACGCTTGGGTGCCAAATTCTTGATTTTGTCTTTGTTGAAAGAGTGTTTTGTTCTTTGCTTCTGTTTCCTCTGCTCTTCTGGTCCATGTGGTTTGTGGTGGGGCAGGGGGTTCCACCAGAGTTGGTGGCTGGAACTCTGGTAGGCATGGCCAGTAGTCCAGCAGGAAGTCTCTACCCAAGCAGGGGTCTGAGTCATGGCAACAAGGAGGGAGATGGGATTGGGGATAGGGAGGGGAGGCACTGAGAGAGTAGAGGGGCTCTGTGGCAGTCTACCTGGAGTTCTGGAGGCAGGCTTGGCCCCTGGTCCAGCTGGGAGCCTCTTCTTGAGTTGGGGGTGGGATAGGATGATAAGAAGAGGAGGAAGGTTTGGAAATAGGAAGGAGGCACCAAGAGAATTCTGTGGGCAGGCAGATAACCAGGAGTTTTGGAGACTAGAATGGCCTTTGGTCCAGCATTGAGTCCTCTACTTGAGTGGGGACTGGGATACAGCTTAGCTGGAGTTCTGGGGCCTAGCTTGGGCTCTGGTCCAGCAGGGAGCCTCCTTTGAACACATTTTCTAATGTCATGTACATTTAGGGCAATGGGATACCAACACACACAACTTTCTTGTCTTTCCATGCCTTGAACTTCAGTTACAAATAGAACCAATGGGGATAAAAATAACATATTACACATAAACTACAAACCCAACAAGCAACAAAAGAGAGTTTTTTAATTAAAATGAGCATTTCAAATGTTCACATCTTAGTATAGAAACTGAATTATAAGATATGAAATACTGTAATTTTAATACATTAAATCACAACAAAAATGAATTTGTAGAACATTCACATGAAATAAAATACCAAAGTTCTGCTTTGAAGACTAATAGCTACGGGAGGTAATTGTCATATATCTTCATTTGTTTCTGCAGTTTTATTTATGATTGTGACCATTTACTGTGGAGATGTTAAAATTATTAGTTTTTTTTTAAATACAAAGTAATAATCGAGGAATGTACAGAAATGACAACTCAAAGTAACCGTATGAAATCTGCATCTCCATCTACTCTAAGCTTTTCACACAGGAATCAGTGCTGGCAGCTAAGGATGTGAAAATGCTCACTACCGTCGTCATTTCCGTGCTGACCCCCTTCCTTTGCATCCTGATAAACAACTTAAACAAGCCTCAGTGACATGAGTCAACCTCATGCAAAGACTGAGTCATGTGCAAAAGACATGATTTCAAAGCATTCCCCACCATGACCTCTCAATCTTTTTTATTTATTCTTCTCTCGAGTATCTCATTTACTCTTCATAATTATTCATACTTACTCATTACTATTCTCTTGATCTCAACTCATCTCGTCTTTATTACATTCTGACCACAGTTTCCCCTCCCTCCACTCCTCCCAGCTCCCCCTCACACCTCCCCTCTCCCCCAGATCCACTACTCCTCCATTTTCTTTAAGAAAGGAGCAGGCCTTCCAGGGATATCAACTAAACACAGCATAACAAGATACAATAAGGCTAGGCACAAACTCTCATATCAGGGCTGGACAAGGCAATCCAGTGGAAAGGAAAAAGGAGCCCAGCAACAGGCAAAAGAGTCAGAGACAGCCACAATCCCACTGTTAATAATCCATAAAAACACCAAGCTAACAACCATAACTTACATGCAGAGGATCTAGAGCAGACCCATGCAGGCTCTGTGAGTGCTTCTCTCGTCTATGAACCCATATGAGCCCTGCTTAATTAATTATGTGTTCTCCTGGTGTCCTTGACCCCTCTGGCTCCTATAACCCTTCCTTCCCTCTTCTACAGGGATGTCCTCATGTAGAAGAATGCAAACAGATCCATATCTATCACCCTGCATAAAACTCAAGTTCAAATGGATCAAAGACCTCAACATAAAACCAGATACACTCAACCTGATAGAAGAGAAAATGGGGAGAAGACAACTTCCTGAACAGAGCACTGATAGCTCAGGCACTAAGATCACCAATTAGTATATATAACCTCATGAAACTGGAAAGCTTCTAAAAGGCAAAAGACATAGTCAACAGGACAAAGCAGCAGACTACAGAATGGACAAAGATTTTCATCAATTCCACATCAGATAGAGGGCTAATATTCAAAATATATAAAGAACTCAAGAAACCAGATATCAACAATGATAATAATCAAATTTAAAAATGGGGTAGAGATCTAAACAGGGAATTCTCAATAGAAGAATCTCAAATGGCTGAGAAACACCTAAATAAATCTTTAGTCAACAAGGAAATGCAAATAAAAACTACTTTGAGATTCTATCCTTCACCTGTCAGAATGACTAAGATCAATAACACAAGCGACAGCTCATGCTGGTAAGGATGTTGAGCAAGAAAAACACCCCTCCTTTGCTGGTGGGAGTGTAAACTTTTACATCCACTGTGGAAATTAATATGGCAACCCCTCAGAAATTGAAAATCAACCTACCTCAAGACCGAGCTATACCACTCTTGGGCATATGCCCAAAGAACGCTCCATCCTGCCACAAGGACACTTGTTCAACCACATTTTTGTGGCTTTATTCATAATACCCAGGAACTGGAAAAAAAACTAGATGCCCTTCAACAGAATAGTGGATACAGAAAATGTGGTTAAGATGAAGAAGAAAGAGGAAGAGGAGGAGGAGGAGGAGGAAAGAGGAAAAAGAAGAGGGGGAAGGGGAGAAGAAGGGGATGTGGTACACATAATGCAGTATTACTTAGCTTTTTGTTGTTGTTTTTGAGAGTTTTTGTTGATGTTGTTGTTTTGGGTTTTTGTTTGGTCTAGTTTGGTTTTTTCTAGACAGGTCTTCTCTGTTGTAACTCTGTCTGTCCTGGAACTCACTCTGGCCTTGAATTCATAAAGATCTGCCTGCCTCTGCCTCCCAAGTGCTGGGATTAAATGCTATTATTTTAAGAAATGACATCATTAAATTTGCAGGCAAATAGATGGAACTGGAAAGAATAATTTAACATTACATTTGTCTTTCTGGGATTGAGTTACCACATTCAGGATAGTTGTTTCCAGCTATATCAAATTACTTGAGAACTTCATAATTTCATTTTTCTTAACTACTGGATAGTATTCTATTGTCTAAATACATTTTTTATTATTCATTTATCAGTTGATGGACATCTAGGCTACTTCCATTTCCTAGATATTATGAATAGGACATCAACATGGATAAGCAGATGGCTCTATCATAGAATGTAGTTTGAAGAATAAATGCTGAAGATATATGTTGGACCATATGATAAATTTGTTTCTAGATATTGAATATCCACATTGATTTCCATAATGGCAGCGCCAATGTGCATTGCCACCATCAGTAAATAAGTGTTCTATTTCACCACATCCATGCCAGAATTTTATGAAGTAACCTAATCCTGGAAAAATAAACTATATTTTTTCTCTCATTTGTAGATGTTAGCCTTGAATCTTTAGATGAATATGTTCCATTCGGAACACCTAGAGGCCAGGAGATTAGTAAGGAGGATATCAAGAGATAAAAGACATAATAAAGTGGCATAAAGGGCTAAAGGGGGCATAATGGTACAGAAGAGCTTAATAAGAAAGGGAGATAAGTGGAGGGTGGATGAGGGAATTTGGGTAAGGATAACTAACACTAAAGTCATTTGGGAAAAGCCCTATGGGAACATTACTGTAGAACCTTCCTAAAATAATATATATATACATATGTATATACATGCATATACATATATTTTTATACATTCATATACATGTATACACATACATATACATACACATATATTTTAAATTTTTTATGTGTATTTACTCTATGATGAGGCAAAAAAAAAATCCCTACTAAACACCACAAGATAACAAATAAAAATCCCAGAGCCAAGGATGAGTTACATCTTCAGAGGTTGTAGGCAAATGAGATCCCACAGATCCCCAAACATTATAGGTTATTGCCCACATTCTTGGTTACTCTCAAAAATGTGATGGTGATACAAATTAAGACCCACTCCACAAGTCAAGAACTATACTTGGCACTGTTGTCAAGACCAAGAATCTGTAAAGAAGTCGGGGTCATATATAATAGGGGTGGCTATAATAATATTACACTGATAAATTTTTTTCTAGTTGTAACTGTCATGGCTTATTCTTTTTCGGTAGTGGGTTAACTGCTTAAAAATACACTCAATAATGAAATATAAAGTTCAATGTGAAGCTTTACAGCTTCTGAATGGCTACTCTAACTGTATAGACATTCATTAGTCTGGCTAATTTTGATGCATGACTTTCTTATTTGAAAGTTCTTTTTAATAAAGTTTTAATAAATAAGTGAGATAATATAGTATTATGCTGACTCTTAATGAGTTGTTATAACTATAGATTAGTGCATCAGTCAATTAACACAGAAATTAACACAGAAATCCACAACTGATCAAAGTGTACATAAGAAGCTATGGAATGCTCAGTCCTAAACAAGACACCCGTACCATACCCCATTTTCCCAAGATTCAGGGATCATTTTGGAAGCAGTGGTGGAAAAATTGTAAGATCCTTAGATGGTGGATGACTACAAGGAAATGGTATTTCCTGGATTCATCATGGCAGTTGCATATATAACTTCAAAGCAGCTGATACAGCATGCACAAAACTTATGCAAGCTCAGGCAAATAGAATTCCAACATGCAAAGCTAGTTTCCTTTAAGGGTTCAGCCCTTAAAGGGTTTACCATCCTCCAAGGAAAGTCACACGTCCAAGAGTATATTGGCAGCTCAAATTGTACTTGATAGGTTTTTTTTTTTTTTAAGCATAAAGTTAGGTGGTTGTGGAAAGGGGAGGAGAATGGGTATATGATTGAAGTACAATGTACAAAATTTTCAAAGAACTAATAAAAAGTTTTAAAAACTAAGAGCAATTTAAAATATATGTCATTAAGTAAAACAGCAAGTTATAGCTATAAATAACGGAAATAATATTTCTACTTTTTAAATATTCACATTGTCATTTACTTCAAAATATTAAAAGAAAACTTTCTTCAAGTTTTTCAATGTTTTTGTTTTATCGCTTTAATGCCTGAGAAAAATAGTAGCTGCAATACCTTCATAGCCTTTCACTTTGCATTCATGGTAAAGAGAAAAACACAGGAGATGCAGGATGGCCCTTGACCATCTGAATGTTTACTCTTGTGTGGAGGCCTGTTGCCATGGCTCCATCTCTGCGTCTCTAAGGACACTGCCCCCACTGCAGCATCTTTCAGGATTTTTGCCCAGGTTCATTACAGAAACTCATTAGTAATATCTGAATATGGGTCACTGAGGACTCAAACATTTATTTATTTAGTTTCACGTTTAGGAAATAAATCAAATGCAAATTGCAACAGTGGAAAAACCTACCTAAAGAACGTGTCATGTCATTTGATGAAAAAAGAGGGCAGCATTTGCAGTTATATTCCTTAGATAACAGGAAGCTAAGGTTCTGATTAGAAAATCTGTTGTTGGAGATAAAAATCAGCTGTAGGGATTGTAGGGCTAGGCCTTCCCATAGCACAAGAGAGAGCGTGGGGATTGCAACACTGAAATTAGAAAGTTCCACGTGAGCCTTTGCTGTTAGTCCTCTGCATCAAAATAGACTTGTGTACTTTTGTTAAGGAATCAGCTGAACCTAGTGTTAGCTCTCAAAAGAGTAAATACAGTGGCTATTTTGTTCAACTTCATAATTGGTGATGACTTTCTCTGGTAAGTGTATCTGACTTGGCACACCAAAGTCAACTGTAATTATTTATATAAATTGTTACATAGAGATGCACAGATGGGTTCTGAGTTAAGGGTTCTGTTTTTTCATCAAATCATAAATACAATGTAAGTTTATAGATGGCCAGTTATTATGATTTCACAACCTCACTCTCCTGTTTAAAAATCATCCAGTATGACAATTTATCCTGATGTGGACAAAACTGGTTCTCTGAAAAATTTAATGTAAAGTATCTTTAGAAGATGCAATTATTTTCTAAATCTTTGCCTCTTAAAAGCTAGGATTGTTGCTTTAATGGGATAAATGGAGGTTATTTTGTAACAGGGCTATTGCACAGCAGTGCAGGAATAAACAAGTTAGCACAAACTAGCTCTAGGGGTAGACACTCAGAAGAAATGGGCTGGTGACAGGAGGGAGGCTGAGAAGAGTGCACTCCTTTGAAAGGATTCAGTCTCTATAGTTGCTGGGAAGGTTGTAGGTCTTCAAAAATCATTGTTTGCTCTCCTTCCCAGTGATGGTGACAGTAAACCTGCCATATAACCGAGAAGGGAAGCGGCCCTCGTCTCTTGAGGCAATGACCATTTTAAAGGCTAAATGGCAATCATTCGTATGACATGGCAGTTTTGTTAGGAAAATGGAAACAAAATTATTTTCATCTTCTGAAGAGTAACTCAAATACTGAAACTGATCATTCAAAAACTAAAGTATACTTCTTTCAATGTGCTGATGAAAGGAAGTGCCACATGAGAAAAACAACAGAACAACTATTACTCTACACCAAAAATCAGGACGTGGAAGCCCTTAACTCTGATTTTTATATACTATTAAGATATCAATTAAAGAAAGATAAATAGAGAATACAAGGGGAAAAAAATCTTTCTCTGTAGAAAATGGTGATAAAAGCCTTAAATACAAACTGAAGAGCTGCCTATTCCATGGTGTCATTCTATGAATGGAAACCTGATAGACCAGAACCCATATCAGAGAAAATTGCCAAAAACTTGAAGAGAAAAGAAAAAACAAATAAGCAAATCAGTGCACACAATTAATCCCAGCACCTGGGAGAAAGAAGCAGTCAGATCTCTGGGTTCCAGGCCAGTCGTGCCTACATAAAGAGACTGTGTAAAAAAAATAATAATCTTGAAAAAAGGCGTATTTACCATGCTGTACTGTGGAATATGAGTGCTATTACTGTGACACAGCCACACTATAAGTTCAAGGAAAAGTTACATAAAGTTCATCGACAACATCCTGGTACACAAAGATTCTAGATAAAAGTAGCTTTTGTTCTTGAAGGCACATTGGTAAGAATTATGAAACTGTGCAAAAATGAAAAGATGCTTTGCAGACATTTTAACAGTCTTAGAAAATAAAGCAATGCATAACAGCATGTAAGAAATGGTTTTAAAGTTTAGCATATATTCATGTTATTTTAATATAGTTTTTAATATAATTTTAATATAATAATAAATAACCTATATTTTTAATATAGGTTAAAGTGATAACGGTTTACAAAACTAGACAGAATTCTAGTTAACTTTTAACACAAATGTAGTGTGGTAAGTTAAATGGACTTAAGTGAGTTTATGGAGGTGCAGAAATATTTTCTATATATTATCATGTAAGTAGCATGTGAAAAATATATATATATTATGGTATGTGAATTCCTTGACTTCTGACTTGAATACATTACTGACAGATGTTTCAAGAAAACTAAAATTTCTAGTAACAAAGTTATAATGACAGCTAAAACAGGGAGGAAATGGTACTTAGCATTCTGAACAGCATGGAAAATAGTAATGACTTTACTCACTAGTAACTCTGTTGTTTCAAATACAAAAAGGAAATCTCAAGATCAAGTATAAGAACCCAAAAACTTAAAAAGTTACGATCAATGACAGGGGCTGAGTTAATGGCTCGGTGAGTAAAATACTTACCATGAAAGCATAAGGATCTGAGTTCAGATCCCCAGCAACTACATAAAGAGCTGGGAGCTGTTGTGCATGCCTGCACATAGGTAGGTTCCTGGAGCTCACTGGCCAGCTAGCTTTGCCAAATTAGCAAGCCTGAGGTTTAGTGAAAGACCTTGTCTCAGAAAACAAGATGAAGAGCAATAGAGGAGGATACCTGAACCTCTGACCTCCAAATGTATATACTTACACATACATGAACAGCTGTAAATGCACACATTACATACGTATAACACACACACACACACACACACACAGAGGTATTTAAACTTATTCTCAAATATTGTAAAGCTACATGCATTTCTGTGCATTTGCTTCTTAGCTTTTAGAACCAGCTTTCTGGGTATGGACGGGTGGCAGCTTGAAGAACGCTAGTTTGGAGAACCAGAAATTGTCTATTCAATAACCCATGGATGGAGCAATTGTTATTCATATTTGACCTTGCCCACTGAGATCTTTGTATTGAAAGCACCTGATTGTATTAATACAAATGGAAGAATTTTCTATGGTCTCCTCCCTTAGGCTAAGCACCAGTCAAGGAATACCTTGCCTGGTGTCTTGACTTCACTCATAAAATGGCATCAAGTCAGCCAGCTAAAGCTGGGGGTGGGTGCACTGTGGAGGTTCTATTCATTAAGCAGTTAAGACCTTTGTATCATTAGGCAGTGCGTTTCCTCAATAAATTACCTGGAGGTCACATGTTCTGGGTCAGTCCATCAGAGGTGAGACCCTTTGCCTAGGTCATTCAGGCTTGCATCTTGGAGAATTGGCTTAGTTCTTATTGTAATCCGCCTGAGGTATTAATATTTCCATCTACAAACACATAAAGTTTAAGTCAGTGACAAACTGTTTGAAGATGAGCCCCAAGAAGAGTGTAATGCAGCTTCCAACGTGTAAATCAGGGGTGTGGGTGTGTGTGTAGTGCTAAAGTATTTCTCACAAACTGATTACCAATCTAGAACTGTGTTGGTTTGGGTTGCTATCTGGGTTAAGAAAACAGAACAGTCCCTGTTCAACAAGCTTACTTTTTCAGAGAAAGTTTCAAAGTATAATAACATGACACAAGAGCAATGCAGACAAGAGAGCTTTAGGCAACTTTTAGTAAAGTGACATTCAAACTAAACATCAAAAATGAGTAGTTCTTCAGAGACAGTATACAGAAACCATGTGTAAAATTTTCAACTTGATTTTGAACTTAATGACAGTGGTAAATTGTTAGAATATTTTCCATACTCAACCCACTAAAAGCATAAAGGGCATATGTTTTATTTTCTCAGCTTGGATCAAACATTGTTTACAAACTCTCAATTGTGTATCCCAGGAAACAATGAGTATGAATTATACACGAATAGAGGAATGAAAAAGCAATCAACGTGATGAAGTCAATGTAGCAGTTTCAACTTAAAACAGAAAACATACAGAAATCATAAATTCATGCTTAATCACCATGACAAAATATAAAATACAAGTTGCAGCTAAAGCAACAGAGCATGCTCATGGACTTCAGATGAGTTGTTTATATTTTATCAAAGACCAAATATTCTAGGAAAGGCTTGATTACCTTTGAATGTGCACCTTCAAATACAGAAGAAATCTTAGACATACAAAGACAATAATTTTATTGAATCAGAAGACATTATGATTCAAGTCTTATACCATAGGAAAATTCAATTAGGTATAGCTTACAAATATATAAATATATAATATATATTTAAGCTATTAAATATAATACATATTAACAGTCATTTAAGTTCATCTTTAAAAAAAAATCACAAACTGTCAAGCCAATCAACTAAAGTGAATTGTTGAGAAGCTAAGCTCACAGGGATATCAACAGTATCAGCCGCCACTCACAGAAGAAACTACACATTAATAAGTTTACTGTAACAGTCACTGTTTGGTGCTATCTCACTTTGCAATTTTTCAAGTAGACCTTTTCTAAATTTTACATGAAGATTTAATAATTCAGTGATGAAAAACAACACGATAACCACCTTCATTCTGTTGGGACTAACAGATGACCCTCAACTTCAGATTCCAATTTTTGCGTTTCTATTTTTTGCCTACGTGTTGAGTATAACAGGGAATCTGACTATCATATCCCTCACTATACTGGACTCTCACCTTAAAACACCCATGTATTTCTTCCTACAAAATTTCTCCATATTAGAAATTTCATTTACATCTGCTTGTATTCCTAGATATTTGTACAACATAGCAACAGGAGACAAGTCAATTACTTATACTGTTTGTGTCATTCAAGTGTTTTTTACTGATGTCTTTGGAGTAATTGAATTTTTTCTTCTGGCTATCATGTCCTATGATCGATATGTGGCCATCTGCAAACCCCTGCATTATGTAACCATCATGAGCAGTAAGGTGTGTCAGAAGCTTGTCCTCTGCTGCTGGATGACTGGCTTGGTGATCATACTCCCACCACTTACCCTGTTCCTAAACTTGAGATTCTGTGACTCTAATGTTATTGATTATTTCTTCTGTGATGCATCTCCTATCTTGAAGATTTCATGCTCAGACACTTGGCTCATAGAGCAGCTGGTGATTGTCTGTGCTGTGCTAACCTTCATTCTGACCCTCGTGTGTGTTGTTCTGTCCTACATATACATCATCAAGACCATTCTAAGATTCCCCTCTGCCCAGCAAAGAAAAAGGGCTTTTTCTACTTGTTCTTCTCACATGATTGTAGTTTCAATCACCTATGGAAGCTGTATTTTCATTTACATCAACCCTTCGGCAAAGGAGTCTGTGGCTATCAATAAAGGTGTGGCAGTGTTAATGACATCAATTGCTCCCATGTTGAATCCATTCATTTATACTCTAAGAAATAAGCAAGTGAGACAAGCCTTCGGTGATTCCTTCAAAAAAATCGCCATGATCTCAAAGAAGAAAGGAAATGTTCAAATACAGAAATAAAATGCTAAGCATAAGCCATTGAAGTCCATATATGTTTGTCTCTTCTTGATTGGATCTGTATTTCGATGAATCTTCTCAAGAATTTTTGAAAAAGGAGCAGCAGAACACATGTGATATGAAAACAGAGGTTGAATTCTGTGAGGGAGGCTTAAGAGAGAATGGGGACCGGGGGCCTGGGGGAGATAGGGGACCACAGAGGAGGGTTTACTACAACTGGTGATGTATGGAAAGCATTATGGAAACCCACTACTTTCTAAGCTAATTTTAGAATGTTTTAAAGGAGTTTGAACAGAGATATTCTGTCTGGGAGGATTATGCTGCTCCCAGAAGCTACAGGTTATGAAACGAAAATCCCAGTGCGGGTCATTAGTTGGCCACTCCCGCAAGTTCCGAGCCACAATTGCCCCCAGCACATCTTACAGGCAGGACAGATTGTAGGTTCAAGATTGGGGTTTTGTGACTTGTCTTATTATTTTGTGTTGTGTTGCGTTTGGCTGATATCTCTTGGAGGCCTACTCTTTTCTAAGGGGAAATAGTGAGAAGTAGATCTGGGGAAGAGGGAAGATGGGGGGAGGTGGGAGGAGTGGAGGGGGAAACTGCTCAGGATGTATTATATGAGAGAAGAATCTATTTTCAAAAAAGAGAAAGAAAGAAAAAAAGAAAGAGAGAGAGAAGGAGGGAGGGAGAGAGGGAGGGAGAGAAGGAAGGAATAAAGGAAGGAAGGAAGGAAGGAAGGAAGGAAGGAAGGAAGGAAGGAAGGAAGGAAGGAAGGAAGGAAGGAAATCCCAGTGCCAGTATGGGATACTTTCCTATGTCTTTTTGATTGAACTAAAGTTCTCCCAAACAGGCCATTGACCCTGCCCTCAGCTGCCCACCATAACTAAGATAATATAACCCTATTGTTGAAGATACCATACATTTTTGTTATAAGGCATAGAATAAATCAAGTTGGAACTGAGCTGGAAGCTTCCACCTGCTGGCTAGCTTTCAATGTTCCAGGATTCTGGAGAAAATAGCTATCAATGTCCTACCCAGCAGTGGGCCTTTCACGATGGAATAATACTGACAATAATACTGCAAGATCCAATAGCAGCATATATGCTACAGAGTAATCAATCATTTTCTGATTGAATTTGAGGCCCTCCCTACTGGGATAAATTTATGCCTGGCACTGTAAATGTGGCAAGCTCATGTCTGGAGAGATCGTGGACTGTAGGTGGGAAACTTACTACTGCTATGTTGCTAAATGGGCATGTCAAACTGACTTCTAAATATTTGTGTTTATCCTCATAAATTAGTGGTGCCTTCAACATTGGTCAAAGTAGCTTGTTTGTGAAGGGGGCAAAGACTCATAACTGGTCAAAGTGCTGAGAGTAAGCGTCTGTTCTGTGATGAGCCCTAAAGAAGGCATTTATCACCACCACCTGGGGTTCAGAAAACATCAAGAAAAAGAGGATGGAAAAAAAGAAGGCGAGAGGCTGGCGAAGAGTGCTGTGAACTAGTTTCTTCCGGACACGACACAGTGGTTGCACTCATGAACCGACAGAAGCTGTGATTATCTGCACAAAATAGAGATCACCAACATTCCAGCAGGGCTGGGGGAGGAGTGTATGAGGACCCTGTATACATGAGATTACATATCATCTAACTGTAATCATAACTCTTAGGGCTATAAAAATCATACTGAGTACAGGACTTCTTTCCACTTTCCACGTATAGAATCATCATCCTATAAGATTAAGAAAAGGTCATCCATTCCTGAATTTTCAACCTAAGCCATTGGAGAAAACCACTAGTCCTTCAAGAGCTTAATAACTGTGCCACTGGAGACTACTATTGAGAATAAAAGTATAGCATTGGCTGCTGGGAGCAGTGCAGGGGAACAGCAGCCAGCATTGGAGCTTCAGGAAGACAGTCTACTGTTTAGCAAGCCGACAGTAGGTTTTTTACCTTGGACTCTCTGGGGATTGTCTCCTGAATGCCCTTTGCTACTTCTGGGCCTAATCATGCATGTTGCTAGCATGGTCTCCCTGTCTCTCTTGTGGTATGAAAGTTCTATGAGGGTCTCTAACTCCTCACTGGGCAGTATTACTGGCACACATAGCAGTGGTGATGATTTTCCCTCGAGCAATACCTCTTGGGCAAGGCAGTGCCACTCAGTTGAATTGGTGACTCTACTGAAACTCCAGGAAGAATAACTAATCGATAACATCAGATTTGAGTGTTTTGCCAAGCTGCTTTGAAACAAGTACATAGGAAAACACATTCTTGGTAGCTGAAGTCTTGGTCAGCTTTAGCGAACAAGAACAAAGAACAAAGCCTAATTGCTAGGCCTTAAAGGTTTGCCTATGAAACACATGATCTCATGATCATGAATCCCATGATCAAGGAGAAACAAATGAGTTACAGTGCCCATCAATGAACAATTTCTGATCTGATTCTTTGGCTATTCAAAGAATGAGATTGCATTGGCAGTTCCTGGAATTTCCTGGAACCTCTCCCTTAACTATTTGAATTTTTGTCCTGGAATTCTCTAAGGAAAGTACAACAGGGTTGGAATACGTCCCTGGGATAGAGGTTCCTCTGTGATATAGTCTCCCACTATATTCGTTACTTTTCTGTTGCTACAATAAAACACCACAGCCGAAAGCAACTTATAGAAAAAAGAGGTTATTTTGGCTTATGGCTTCAGATGAAGAGTTCATAATGACAGGGCGAATATGGCAACAGGCTGTTCCAAGCAGGAAACTGAGAGGTCACATCTTTGACCACAAACACAAAGCAAAGAGAGCAAACTGGAAGTGTAAATGAGGCATAAATTCTCAACGCCTACCCTTGTGTTGTACTTCCTACTTCAAGACCACACCTTCCTGTAACTGCCTCAAGCAGCAGCATCAGCTGGGACCAAGTGTTCAAATACATGAGCCTCTAGGAGACATTTCTCCTTCAAACCACCACATGTCATGTCCTGTCCCTACAGGCTCATGGCCGTACCACGACACAAAATGTACTTAATCCAACCTTTAAAGTCCCCAGGCTGTTTCTCAATCTCAACACATAAAAAGTTCAAAATATCAGCCAGGAGGTGGTGGCACACACCTTAAATCCAAGTAATAGGGAGGCAGAGGCAGGCAGAGGCAGGCAGAGGCAGGCAGAGGCAGGCAGAGGCAGTCAGCTCTCTGAGTTTGAGGCCAGCCTGGTCTACAGAATCCAGGACAGCCAGGGCTATACAAAGAAACCCTGCCTCAGGAGACTCAAGGCAGTCTTTTAACTGTAGCCCCCTGTGGAATCAAAAAGCAAATTACATACAAATTACAAATTACTTCCAACATCCAATGGCATAGAACACACATCATCATTTCAAAAGACAGGAATGGAGGTTTAGTGAGGAAATCATGTACCATAGCAAGACCAAAGCTCAGCAGGGCAAATGTCAAACCCTGTAGCTCCAGTTCTGGTGTCAGAGGGCTTGGATGGCTCTTCCCTTCTGTGTTTTCTGCCTACAACACACAGTTCTCTCCTCTCCCTTTGTGCAGCTCTCCTGGCATCTCCACCATCCTGGAGTCTCCAAACTAGGATTCATTTTCACAGCTTCACATGATGGCCTCTTATTGCCTTGCAGAGACTCGAATCCTGATACATACTGCCGGGCTTCAGTGGCTCTCAGAAACTGTGCAGGAATAATCCACAACCCACTCCCACTCTTGCATCCTTTATGTGTCTACAGCCAGTACCACATAGACAACATTACCAAGTTTTGACTGCCAGTTCGGAGTGGATCCTCATCCCATTTCAACCACATTAGCAACAGCTTTGGTGTGTTGATGAAAATCCCTCAAGTTCTCTTTCACAGATTGGAAGCTTAGCTGGGTGGACACTTGCCCATGAGGTACCTTTCTTAGTGTTCAGGGCAGAGCAGGAGACAAGCGTGCTGATTTCCTTAGCAATTACAGCTTCTTTCAGCATAAGCCTTGGCTCTGATATGAATCTTCCTGATGCTCTTTTTATCTCCAAACAATACATTTTTAATTTCTTTCTGAACCGCTAGCTCTTTTTCACTGTAGACCCTCGTCAACAGTAACTACCATGCCACAGACTCAATGTTACGCTGTTTTGAAATTTCCTCCACCAAAGAAATTAGTCCTTTACTTTTTAATTTAGCCTCAGGCAAGTTCTTAGGATAGAAAGCAGTCATATTCTTTGCCAAAATAATACACAAATGGTCTCTAGCCTTGCTTTCCTCTGAAACCTCATGAGCCTCTAAAATCCATGTTCCCCTCAACACTACTGTTTTCCAGGATCCTTCTAGAACAGCCTGTTAATCTTTGCTTGCAGCATTCAACCACTTTTTTTTAGTTCCAAGTCTTCCACATTCATCTAAAGCAGTGGTTCTCAGCCTTCCTGATGCTGTGACCCTTTAATACAGTTCCTCATGTTGTGGGGACCCACAACCATGAAATTATTCTCATTTCTACTTCACAACTGTGTGATTTTGCTACTGTTATGAGTTGTAATGTAAATATCTTTAATGCATGTGGTCTTAGGAGACCACTGTGAAAGGGTCATTCAACTCCCAAGGGTGTCTTGACCCACAGGTTGAGAACCACTGCTCTAAAGGAACAATGTGATTGAGTTCTTCACAGCGACAACCCACTCTCTGGTACCAACATTAGTTACATCCGGATTAACTGCATTTCTGTTGCCGTGATAAAAATATCATGAATAAAGCAACTTATGGAAGAAAGAGTTTATTTTGGCTTATGGTTCCGTATGAAGAGTCCATAACGGCAGGTGAGACATGGCAACAGGAGGCTGCAGCAGAAATCTGAGAGATCACGTCTCCAACCGCAGAAAGAACAAACTGGAATCAGATGAGACGATAAACTCCCAGAGACACACCCTCCCCTTATCTCATGACGTACTTCTTCCAGCAAGGTCACACCTTCCCAAAATCTCCACAAACAGGCCACCAACTGGGAACCAAGTGTTCAAATATGTGTGCCTCTAAGGGGCCCATTTCCTCCAGCTGGGTTGCCTAGTCCACCCTCTATGTAAGAACTAGTGCCCGGCCTTATCCTATTTGTTGTGCCCTGTTTGAGCAGCAACCCTGGGAGGACTGCTCTCTTCTATGCGGAGAAGCTTGGGGAGGTGAGCGGGTAGGAGTGGGAAGGATATGTGACAAGAGGAGACAGAAAATGGGGGAGAGCTGGGAGAAATGGAGGGAGGGTAGGAGGGGTGTTGATATGTATTATCAACAGAAGAAGAAGAAAAAATAAATACATATAAATAAATAAATAATAAAATAAAATATTTTTAAAATAATACTAGAAAGCTTAATTCTCAGGGAAGGACTGGCTGTGCTACAGAAATGACAAAAACTTTAAATTTACTTTAAATTTAATTCACCACTTGTCTAAATGACATGAACCTTCTCTATAAACTATTGTCATCTGTTCTCTAGATATGTAGAAATTAATTCTATCTATAGACCACCGACCACATATTTATGAACATAACGCTAGTGACTGAATAGTCACACTGTTACACAAGGATCGCCACATACGCACATGCGCACACGTACTGCAGAAATTTGCGCATGTTCGTTCTCCCACTGGAATATATTTATTGTGCATAATTACTCACTTTCTTAAAATCATAGACTCTAATAAGTACTTTATTATTTTATTATTATTACCATTATTGTTACTGCTATTACTATTATTATTATTATTATTATGTGTATATGAATGTTTGCCTGCATGTTCATCTATACACCACATGTGATCCTGGGGCCAGTGGAGGTCAGAAGAAGGCATCAGATCCCCTGAACTTGGAGCTACAGATGATTGTGAGCTTCTGTGTAGGTGCTGGGAACTGAACCCAGGCCCCTAGAAGAGAAGCCAGTGTTTTAACCACTAAGCCATCTCTCCCATCCCTACTATACCATTTTAATAAAGTTGCCTCTAATCATTATTAAACAACTTTCTGGATTACATAAGGACATTTTCATTTAAGTATATAATGTACTTTTGTAGCTTTTAAGGGCACCCTGGGGGGCACTCCTAGCTACTGCCTGGAACCTTTGACCCTGTCCACCCCCCTGTTGCCCCGGGGATGAGCCAGCGTGGAATCAAAAGACCAGACTCCGGGAGATGTGTGGACAAGCAAACCCTCTTTGTTCAGGACAAAAGGCACACTTTATACCCCCTATGACCCCTCATCAACCCGCATCTCGCTCCCATTCGTCTCTTGAGCACAATCTTGGTGAAATGTCCTTTGCTGGTTGGCTCTCGTGAGGTCATCTGTTCCTAGGTATCAGCTTTCACATTTGTACGACCACTGCCCCTGTTTTAAATCCTGGCAGCTGGTTCTTAGGGAGGCCTTACTTCCTCCTACTTACTTTGAGCATATCCTAAAACCCTAGATTACATCACACTAAAGACATTAATAAGGGAAGGAACCACACAAGAACTAGGAAGGACCTGCTGCTGTAGTTGCTGGAGTCAAGGATTGATAGCAAAGCTGCAGAGTCCAGCCATGAGGTAGAATGCTGAACTGGGGTCCAAGAACAGGAAACACTGAGTTCCAAGAACAGGTCTCAACAAGGCAAACAGGTGCCTATGCCAGCAGTCAAGTAAGTATGTCAACAGCAGAGTACAGAGCCCAGCCAAAGCTCCGGGGACAGTCATGGAGTCCTCTGTTAATTCTTGACCTAGACTCCAGGTATCACATGATAGGTTGATATGAGGCCTTGTCATTGCAGTGTTAGGTTTCTGCCACTTTATTGCAGCCAGACAAGGGGGTTATACCATTTCCTCAGTCTGGTGTGTCTGGTAAGTTCTTGGGCCTAGTTTCTCTGGTATAATTTTAAAACACCAAAATGCCCCTATGACTCCCTTTCTATTTCCAAAAATAAATCATTAATCAGCCTATGCTGGATGTGTGATATCTGACAGATGGCACAGTGTATGGATCCATCAGATGATACAGTCATCTTTTTCCATAAAGGGAGATAAAAGCTGCTTTTAAAATGAGTCTCACAGGGCAAGACACTGCTTGAAGAAGCACTGCTACATACACTATGGAGCGCAGGGGAGTATATAGCCTGATCTCATCATGGTGGCTATCCAGTCTTGCCAGGACTACTTGTCGAAGAGGCTATCTGCTCTCCAGTAGGTATTTGTCGTAGGGTCTCATGAGCCCTTCCCCATCCATGACTGACTATGGACAGGGGCAGTCTGGTGCAGGCCTGATGCAAGTAACTACAGCTACTGTGAGTTCATGGTTGTAATGATTATGTGGTGCCTGGAGGATGACAATTCACAGCCTTTCTCCCTATCCAGTTCATTCTTCTCACTTCTTTACCAGAGCTGTGTAAAGAGTACTTAGTGTTAAGTGTGTTTACAAGCGTAGCTATTTGTGCATACTCTAAGCTGCAGCACTAACTACGAAACCAGCAGAAGTGGTGAGCCCAGAACTCTGGCAATTACTCACGCATTTTGCCATGATCTGAGTTTTTATTTCTTTCCATTACAATTTTTTTAAGTTTCTCGAGACAAGGTTTCTCTGTTATAACTCTGGCATGTGTGTACCACTGCTTTGAATCCAGCCCAAAGCTTCTTTCAATAAAGCAAAAGCTGTGTCATGGTAACAGTGTATGATTTCCTGGGTTTCAAGTCTTACAGAGTTCAAGACCACTCAGTTCACTTTCTGATGACTGCTAGCATGGAACCGTCTGTGAGACAAACTTGAGACTGCCCTGCAAAGAGAGGGGGTGGGTAGGGAAGGATTTTGTTTGTTTCTTTTTTGTTTTTCAAGACAGGGTTTCCCTGTTGTAACTCTGGCTGTCCTGCAACTCACTGTGTAGACCAGGCTGGCCTCGAACTCACAGAGATCAGCCTGCCTCTGCCTCCTGAGTGCTGAGATTAAAGGCGTGTGCCACCATCGCCAGTCTCAATTACAATTTTAGTATGAAAGTACACCAAGTCCTGATGACCCACCAGAGAAGATATGGCACAAATGCAGGAAGGTCAGTGTGTCCTTCTGGTCTTCGGTGCTATGTATCGGCCTGCATTCATTGCAACTATTGCATCTCCCTTTCTCTGAGGACACTGCTCTCACTGCCGCATTTTTTGGGATTTTTGCCAAGTACATTACACAGAAGATTCATTAGTGGATCTTAAAATTGGGCCACCAAGGTCCCTTGTGGCTACTGCACTTTAGCTTTGGCAAATACAACAAATAATTACCCTGTTAGCATGAAAATCTTCTCACCTGTCCATGAGAATCAAAATATCTTCTCTTTCAAAACCAGAGAAAGCTCTTAATACCAAAAAAAAAAAAAATCCCACATTATATTATGGTCAAACTTGGGGTGAGTGAAAGAAGGTGAAATCACTAGCGCATGTTTGGGGCACCACGTTAGAGGTGAGAATCTCAGTGAACAAAATCATTGCAGTGTTCTAAGGTGAGTGGAGGTTCACGGAAAATAGTCAGAAATCCAAATACAAGTATTCACTCGCAAGATCTACCCAGAGACCCGTGCAGGACGTCTGTTGCCAGCTATGATTGGCTCTCCAACGAGTGAGTACAATCTCCTAGCTGCACTTACCTTTCTTTACGAAAGATTAGAAAGCATATTTCAGAGAAGCACACTTGATATATGTTTACCAATATCACTCCCATATGTACTAATGTGAAATATTGTACACGAGCTTAAATGGGGGTCATTCCTTTTATAGAAATCAAAACTTCAATAAACACATAGTCAACACAGTGAATAATGAATGTTATCTAGATTGTTACCGCAGTAATCTGACACGAACCCACTTTCACTCCAAAGGGAAAATAACGTGTTCACATGAAAAAGCATCTCTAGATATGACTGGTTACCTAAAGGTCCAGGGTTACACTGAATGGCCTCCAGAGTTAACTAGTTTTTTGAATATTCTAAATATGCGGAGGGAAAACAGCTTGGCTCAGTTCCTTTTTTTTTTTTTTTTCAAACTTTGTCTCTTACTATTTCGTAGAAGAAGGTGAATCTCAAGGATCGGAGGCAAAGACAAGTATTTTAGGAAAAGTCCCAACTGGCCAGAAGTATGCACTTACAGACAGAGCTAAATGCTAAAGGATGAGAGTGAAGGACTTTGCGAGAGGCTGGTGGGCTGCAGAAACAATCTTCAGCACCTCCGAATCTTGTCTATTTTTCCTTGCAATCTCTGGGAATGACATGGCACCAGAAGTCCCAGGAACTTCCCTCTTCTGTAATACTGACTATAGATTTGGGGTTTTATTGGACCCTAGATACATTGTATAGCTGACCTTGCTCCCGATTCTAAAGGAAAGAAACTTGAAAGGCTTTTTTTTTTCATTTTTGTGTTTGGTTGGTTTACACACACACACACACACACACACACACACACACATTTTTTTAATTAAAAATAAATCCTCCTCTCATACAATATACAATATATCATACCTCTCATACAATATATCTCAACCACAATGTCCCTCCTTCTACTCCTCCCTGCTCCCCCCAGCACCTCCCTTCTCTCCCAGACCCACTCTCCATCCACTTCCTTTCAGAAAAGAGCATCTCTCCAAGAGATGTCAGCCAAACACGACACAAGATACAATAAGACAAGGCACAAAGCCTCATATCCAGGCTGGACGAGGCAGCGCTATATGAAGGAAAGGGTCTCAAGAGCAGGCTAAAGAGTCAGAAACGCCCCCACTCCTATTATTAGGAGTCCCACAAAAACATTTGGTTTTGGTGTTTTGCTTCATTTTGTTTTGTTTCGTTTCATTTCATTTTTTGAAACAGGATCTCTCTATATAGCCTTGGCTGTCCTAGAACTCATTATGTAGAGCAGGCTAGCCTCAAACTCAGAGAGAATTCCCCACCTCTGCTTCCCAGGTGTTAGGATTAAAGGCATGTGTCACCATACCTAGCTAAAAGAAAAAAATTAACAAAGTAAACTGTTCACACTGCTGTCTACTTGAAGCCTTCGGTGAATGTTCTTTCTATTCGTTTTTATAAGCAAATCTCAGACCTTACAGAAGCTGGCTAAGGATTAAAAATATTTCAGATTATAATGTAATTGATTGATTGCTGGGAGAATAAATATGAGGTCCTTAAACATGAATTTGTCACTGGAAGAATGACTGAAGTAGTATAAATGGCAACAGGGAGGAACAGATAATATTGGAGCATTTGGTTAGAGCAGCGGCTCTCAGCCTTCCTAACGATGCGACCCTTTAATGCAGTTCCTCATGCTGTGGTGACCCCAGTTATAAGATTATTTTCATTGCTACTTCGTAACTGTAATTTTGCCACTGTTATAAATCATAATGTAAATATCTGATATGCAGATGGTCTTAGGCAACCCTTGTGAAAGGGTCATTCAACCTCTAACAAGGTCTCAATCAACAGGTTGAGAACCACTGGATTAAGGTATTTTGATTAAGCTGGGCAAGTGTCAAATACACATCACAAGTATCCATGAGATATTTTAAAGTAAATAGCATATGGAAAATTACATACTCAATTGTAAAGGCTCTGTGTATTTTTTATTTGACATTATTTTTCCATACCAAATCAAATTTTTCACCTTTATAAATTATTCATGGGATAAAAACAAATGGGAAGTATTATTCTTTCCAATTGCCTTAAAGTAGATAAAAATGAAATAGTTGACTACTTTGAAATTTTGTTCTAGCAACCTAAAAAAGAAGACACCAAAGCCTGTTCCTCCTCCGAGGACACCATGTAACTGATGAGTGTCAGGTTTAAAGCATTTTTTTAATATACAGAAAACTCATTGCTAACTCTTACGTATGCATGTATATTGCACAGGTGTGTGTGTGTGTGTGTGTGTGTGTGTGTGTGTGCATTCACATGTAGGCCAGATGGCAAGCTCAGATGCCATCCTCCCTTTTTTGAGACAGGATCTCTCACTAGTCTAGAACTTGTCAATGAGGCCGAGCTCTCTGGCCAGCACATCCCAGCCATCTGCACCTGCCTGTACCTCCCTAGCACTGGGATTACAAGCATGACTCACCAAACCTAGAATTTTTTAACATGGGATTTTAGGATTGAATACAGGCTCTCGTGCTTGCAATCGAGCACTTTACCAACTGAGTTATCTCCCCAGACCCATTAACTTTTGAACCTGTGTTTTAAAATATCTTCTGGTTCTTAATTATATATTTTAAAAGTCACATTGGTAGGATAGCCCAGAGAGTTACAAACATTAGATTTTCTCATGCAAAGAGATTGCTCCTAACATTACACTTCTGGAAATAATATGATAAGATACAGGAGCACAATAAAGGAAATATCAACCAGATGTATAACAACAGAAGACCTACTGAGGACACACTCTATAGTGATAACAGAAAACCCCATAAATTCCTAAGGCTGCCTATGAACATGCTTGGTAATATTTACCATAAATCACCTCTCGACTGCACCTTCATTTTCAATTGTGTGTCATTAATAGATTTTTTATAGTTATAACGTGAAAGGAAACCGGTGGTTAACTTTGAGAGGCATGAGAGTAACTACGCTGGATCCTTCACAGTCATTCATAGCAATTATTTAAAGAGGCCATCAAAAGATCATATAATTCATAGCTATGCAATGACGTCGTTTTTTACACTCTCAAACTAGAGGAATTTAGATGGTATCATATTATTCAAGATCCCTTATGTACATCGTAGTGTAAAATCCTCTTTCAGTTTGTTTATATAATGGATTGCATTGACTGATTCTCATATCTTGAACCATCTCTGCATCTCCAGGATGAAGCCTACTTGATCATGGCGGATAACCTTTTTGACTCTTGCATTCGGTCTGCAAGTATTTTATTGAGTATTTTTGCATCTATGCTCATAAGAGAAATTGATCTGTAATTCTCTTTCGTTGTTGAATCTTTGTGTGGTTTGGGTATCAGACTGTAAAATTCTCAAAAAAAAAAAAATAGAATTAAAAAAATACGTCACAGTTCAGAGTCAATTATATGCTGCCAAAAATTGAAACTAACTGTACAGAAAACATGGTTTTCTCATAGAATGGTGACATTTACAATTGCATAAAGCAATTATATTCCTAAAATGTTGCTAAATTGTGTAAGGCTGTGTTTAGCACCTTGAAGCGTTGATTGTCTGTGAACTGACAAGAATTGGATTCAAAGGAGATAGCTTCCTGAGGTAGTTGTCACTGTATTGAAATTATTCCCTGTGTGGGTCTGTCTTTCACACTTCCAACTCCCTTGAAACGCAAGATCTCAGTTAAGACATGTCTCTGAGACAGTGACATAAATGTGAGATTCTGTGATTTGAGTTGACTTTTTACTTATTTTAGTATGAATAAACCTTTTAATTTTTTAACTAGCTTTACTTTATGTTGTAGGGCACAAATACGCCGCCTTGTATATGTGGGTTTCAGGGACAGCTCGCAGGAGTCCGTTCTCTCCTTGCATCATGCGATCCCAGGATCAAACCCAGGTCATCAGGCTTGCACTAGGCACCCCGCAATCTTGCCAGCCTGGAAAAGAATGTATCAGCCAGTGTACTAAATCCACTCTTGCCCCTATTTCATTAGAGTCTCCCAGGGAAATCCTTAATTTATGGATGTGTAAGAAAAATAGTAAGTCCTAAAGATACTGACAAAAAATGTTTAAGTAATAAATGTGATAAAGGGGAGTAAAACTCTGCAAAGGAACTTTGACCCAAATCTAGTATTGCTAAGTTCACCTGTTAATTTATGATGTATATGATTCGCGTACATATGAGCAAGTATAAGTGTGGATGCTCATGTTCATGTATGCATGGGCATGTAAAGACCAGAGGATGGTGTTGGGCATCTTCTCCAATCCCTCTCCACCTTTTTTTTTTTTGAAACAGAGTCTATCACAGAATCTGTGGACACTGGTTAACGTAAGCTGGCTGTTCAGTGAACCTCAGGTATCCTCCTGCCTCCATCTCTCCATCTCTGGGATTGCAGGTGTGAGTCATCATGCCCAGCTTTTTATGAGTCAAAAGGATTTCCTGAAATAAAAGTACTTAGGCTGAAAACCAAAGAGATGTTGGTACCCTCAGTTAGATTCAAGGACCTTACAGAAAGATGTAGCAGAAAGGGAAGTGATTGGAGGAGGCAGTGCTTCCAACAGGTTCTTTCTTTAAAGTGATTGCTTGACCCCTGCTATAGCATGTGGATTCAATGCCTAGCTTTATTAGAAGGAACACATGAGAAGAAGAGAAGAACACAGAATCTACGAAATAAAATTTATGTGGACTCAGCATGAGGCATATGTGGCTACATGTAACCTGAATTTCTGAAGAGAGATCACTGTTACAGATACATAAAAGGATTATTGCATAGAGATTCTATTTGAGAGGGCTGAGATGTAGCCCAGCAATAGAACATTTGCCAAGCATGCACAGAGCCCTCGGTCTCTTCCCAGCACTACAAAGGAAAAGTCACAAGTTAGATTCCATTTAAAATCATAAAACTCGCTGCATATAGTTACAATAAGCACACCAAGTACACACAAACTAACCAAATAATTTTTATAGAGGGTGGCTTGAAATTACAACTGGTTGTGTGTGTGTGTGTGTGTGTGTGTGTGTGTGTGTGTGTGTGTAAAACATATGTACATAGTATACATATACATATATATTATATACATATATGGGTGTGTATGTATGTATGTGTGTGCATATATATAACTGGAGAGTGTCTACAGAAAGTCCAGCTCATTTGTTTATAGTTGTGTTTTGTTAAGGACAAAGATATAAGCAAGACAGGAAACTTTTAGTGAATTTTAATTTCAACTTCAAAACAGAAAAAAAGTACACAGAAGTAAATTAAATCTTAATACTGAATGTGTCATCAATGAAAACCAGTTCAAAATAAGATAAAAATTTAAATATATTTGAACAATGCCACTGATAGGTAGAATCTTAAATTGTTTTGTAACTGTTAAATTGATCTGGAAAAAAAATATATCACTTCAAAATTACAGAACATGGAAATTTACAAGCTCGAGGAAATCGTGGAAATATTAATTACCAAGACGAAGACATTTCATGCGAGCCAGTTGTCTGAGTAACTTCTTGTGGTTAATAATTATGGGACTATATCAACCATATATGCTGATAGAATACCCGATTGTTTTTCCTGATAGCAGATGAAAATTAAGAGTCAGCTATGAGGAACTGTACAGTAACAACGTTCATTCTCCTGGGACTAACAGATGATCCACAAATTCAAAGTCTGCTTTTGATTTTTCTGCTTTTTACCTACTTACTAAATATAACAGGCAACTTAGCAATTATCTTACTTACATTAATGGATCCTCACCTTAAAACTCCAATGTATTTTTTCCTACAAAATTTTTCCTTTTTAGAAATCTTGTTCACATCAGCTTGTATTCCTAGATACTTGTATAACCTGTCAACAGGTGACAAGACTATTACCTATGCTGCCTGTGCCAGTCAAGCATTTTTCACTGACCTTTTTGGAGTAACTGAATTTTTTCTCCTGGCCACCATGTCCTATGACCGCTATGTGGCCATCTGCAAACCCCTGCGTTACACCACCATCATGAGCAACACGGCCTGCAGAAGACTCCTTCTTGGCTGTTGGGTGGCTGGGTTATTCATCATACTCCCACCCTTTAGTCTGAGCCAAAATCTGCAGTTCTGTGATTCCAATGCTATCGACAGCTTTCTTTGTGATGTGTCTCCATTCCTGAAGATTTCTTGCTCAGACACATGGGTCATTGAGCAGATGGTTATAGGCTGTGCCGTGTTGACCTTCATCACAACCCTTTTCTGTGTAGTTCTTTCCTATGTATATATAATCAGAACCATTATAAGATTCCCTTCTGTGCAGCAAAGGAAAAAGGCCTTCTCCACCTGTTCTTCACACATGATCGTGGTTTCCATCACTTATGGCAGCTGCATCTTCATCTATGTCAAGCCATCAGCAAAGGATTCAGTGGCTATCAACAAGGGTATAATAGTACTAACTACTTCCATTGCCCCCATGTTGAACCCCTTCATTTATACCTTGAGGAACAAGCAAGTCAAACAAGCCTTCAATGATTCAGTCAAAAAAATTGTCTTAGAATGCAAAAATTGATTGTTCAAGTTTTCAGAAGATATTGCTGACCTAAGTCCTCTCTCGCCATGGAAACAACTATGTTGTTCAATGAATACATACTAATAATAAAAAGTATACACCAAATAAATTTATTTCAGAATATGAATATTAATAAAAATATTACATTTACAAGAAAAAATAGCAATAATTTTTATTATTCTATCCATAAATATCCACAGTTAACTCCTGTCTCATTAAATATCATTGTATCATCCATGTTAAATAATCAAAATGAATCACAACAAAACAAGCAGCCTGTGAAAATTAAAATATAGATTATTACTCAAGAGGAAGCTGCTAAAATTCACTCTGAAAAATATACAGAAGCTTCAGCAAATATTATATATCAAATAACAAAAAATACTTATAGTTAAACTGGTGATATTTACATACATACTGTAAGTATAACTAAAGTGGCTTTTTGCCCAGATTGTCAGATTATTGAATAGAAATTGTACTAAATATGATCCCAATAGCAGAACCCTAACCTTATTTAAGAGAGTGTCAAAAAGTCAATTAACTGTGAGTGATTACAGTTAAGAACGATGAGTGTCGACCCATGCTGCTTCCTAGAGAATGACGAACTGCAATCAAGAAGACAAGACAGGCCAATGGCCATCTAGCCCATATCTATAGTCTTCAAACCCACTTCGTTCATGAGACAGTTTTGACTAGTCAAATGCTCCTTTTCTCTCCAGTCCTTCACTCTTCCCACTGTCATCTCTACACCCACAAGCCAAGTTTCAGACCTGTGGCTGGGAGCTATCTTTGCTTGGTACAATTAAACAGCTCAGCCACCAGCTTTACCTAACCTAGTCATACAGCTCCTGCACTGGCCCAGTCTAAGGCAAGACAGTTCTCACACCAGACAAGTGTTGCCATCCTAGTCTCTGACAAAAGAGACTTCAAACTAAAACTAATCAGTAGAGACAAAGAAAGGCACTTCATTCTAATCAAGGAATCAATTAATCTAGAAAATATCACAATATTAAAGTTGCAACAAACTCTAGTACACCCAATTTCATAAAAAGTGTACTAATGGAAGCCAGGTGGTGGTGGTGCATGTCTTTAACCCCAGCACTTGGGAGACAGAGGCAGGTGGGTCTCTGAGTTTGAGGCCAGCCTGGTCTACA